>CAWVNO010000124.1:0-42226 GCA_963930645.1 Salticus scenicus | reverse complement strand
AACCCTTTGTGGCATGGTGTCCACTGTAGTGGACAAAAGTTTAAATATTTTTCATTTCACACAAATGGATTTACAGATTTGGTTTCAATGTTTATTCTTTCTGTATTATTTAAGCTTTCAACTGTTGCTCATAGATAGCAGTATAATATAAAATTACAGATTGCATTGCTAATTTGAAAAAAGGCGTCAACCTTTACTTCCAATGAGAAGTCATACTTCTCATTGTAAACATTGTATATAAGTGCTAAACCTTTTTTATTTTGACATTTTGCATTTTGAAATAGTAATTTTAGGCATTGTAGATAATGTTTGAATAGAACACTTATTTTCAGATGCTATTTTTCATGAAAATTGATGTATTTTTCTTTTTGTCAACTACAATGGACTTTATGAACATAGGCTAATGTAGGACTGTTTTCGTTTGTCCATTGTAGTGGTACAAAAGGGTATTATTGCATTTTATAGATGTTACCGTGATAAATTCTTGGCTTCTTTGCAAAGCTGTCATACCACAATGTTCTATGCAACGAGGACTTTTCAAGATGTCCATTGCCAAAGCACTAATACAAGCAGTATCAAGAGTAATTGATGAACAAGATACAGAAAGATTTATGGAAACAAGCGCCAATGTCAGTGTAAAAACCTACAAAAAAAATGTCAGTTAAATCATCTCTGTAATTCACGATGGAGTGGATCATTTTGCTAGACATATATCATATTGTGCTCAAAGATGTAAGATGGACTTATGCTCAAGAAAATCTACATATTCATGCGGAAAATACAAAGTTCATGCGTGCTGAGCGCACGAGTGAAGATATACGTGCGCTGTGCGTACATATTCCTTCTCAACTCAAACTGTTATTCTTCAGAAAATAAATTTGAAAAAAATCATTTCTCATCGAGAAAAAAATTGCACCGTGTCCCCACTGCTTTCAGACGTGCAGTCCCGTGTTCCACTTTCGATACTATAAAAGTACCTTAAAATATCTTTGGAATGATATATTAAAAATGATTTAATCATAATTAGAATTTGAAATATTGAAATTTGAAAATATTACTGCGCCATGTGCTAGTAGAAATTTCTGCAATCTGCTGTTCAATTTCAAATCAACAAAGCTTTCAAATGATGTATTACTTATGAAATTATTTTGATTAGTAGCTGAGATACAAAAGAACACCTTATCAGGACACCTTAAAACATGTAAATTAGTTGAAATCTCGAATTTCACTTTCGATACTATTAAAGTATCTTTCAAATGATGTATTAAAAATAATTTAATCATAATTAGAATTTAAAATATTGAAATTTAAAATATTATAGCGCCTTCTGGCTGTAGAAATTTATGCATCTACTAATCAATTTCAAATCAACAAAATTTTCAAATGATGCATTACTTATGAAATTATTCTAATTAGTAGTTGAGATACAAAAGAGAACCTAATCAGGACACATTGAAACATGTAAATCAGGTGAAATCTCGAATTCCAATTTCGATATTAAAAAAGTACTTAAAAATATTTTTCGAATAATTCTGTAATCTACTGTTCAATTCCAAATAAACACAGATTTCAAATGATATATTACTTATAAAATTATTTAAATTAGTAGCTGAGATACAAAAGAAAACCTAATAAGGAGACTTTAAAACATGTAATTCAGGTGAAATATCGAATTCCATTGCCTGCGGTAGCCGGTTAAAGGAAGTAAATTGAAAAAGGAATTTTTTTACTTTAAGTTTGTTCGTTGCTATAGAAACTGGCATTATCTTTCGAGAGATATACTATCAGGCGTGTTAGAATAAAATTTAATTTGTAATTAAAATGTAATTTTTTTTTTGTTTATTGACCAAAATCTATGAAATTTGAACAGCAGGTTCATCTTGTAATGTTAATTTGTAAAATTAGTTTTGTGTGCGAGAGAGAAAAATTGAAGAATTTTGAAATTTGCAATTTTTAATCCCAGTTAAAAAACAGGTGACCTCATTGATTAGTAGATGTTTTCTTTCCGCTTTCACTGTCGAGACAGTCGTGTGCGAAGTTAAAATTCTTGTTATCCGTTGCCCCATTTTTTTATACTTTAGTCAATTTTAAAATATCTAACTGTCGGATCGTTCAGCCGTTTAGTCCATCGGATTAAGAAAAATCGGCCCTTTCATTTAATATCTTATTTTTAACGATACGACTGACATTTCTAATTTATTTTCACTTTTCCTGTAAGAATGCCTCTTTTTAAGTAATTAACCGTGAATTCTCGGTCATTTTTCGATCGACATCGGTGAATGTTTTAATTAATATCTCCGCTAATTAGGGTCGTATCGCTTAGGAATTTCTTACTCTATCGAGATGAAGAAATTCTGCGTCTATCGACACCGGTTTCTTGTCTCGGCGACGGATAGTGGCGGAGCTTTAACTTTTCAAGTCTGTCTTAACGCGTTTTCTCACAGACACACGTGCACAGATTATAATAATATAGACTAGCGGGTCAGTATTTTTAAAGGAATCAGTATAATTAATGAATCACTAACAATAACTTTTATTAAAAAAAACAAAAAAACATTTCTGATTGGGTACCCACTGCCTTCGGCAGCGCAGTCCCGTGCGCGCTGTGCGCACACAGGTTGGAAGATACGCACGCTGCGCGCGCGTATTTCTTCCCCATCCTTCCTGGCCTTCCTAATTAACCTACAAATACCAATTTTGAACGGTCTAACTCAATTTCTATGATTTTGCCCCCCCCCCCTCCTCCTGCCTCCCTAATAATAATTTTCCACTTAAAGAAATATCCTCATTCGACTTGTAATCTCCATATATACCAATTTTGAACTGTCTAACTCAATTTCTAATTTTTCCCTCGCCCCCCCCCCTAATAATTTTAGACTTTCGAAAATATCCTCCTTCGACTCGTAGGCTACCAAAACCTGTACACACCTATTTTGAACGGTCTAAATCAATCAAGGTCTAAATTCGAACTTACAAATTATATTTGAACTCTTGAATTTATCTTGAATACTTGTGTAACTTATATTTTGAACTAACTTATATGTCTTGAAATCTTGAATTTACAAAAAAATATCTTGGATGAGTTCGTCAACCACGTTGCTTCGTTATTTTGTTTTCAACAGTCGAACACATGAAAATTTCTAACCCACATTATAAAAAGTTATTTAAGATCAGATTTGATGTATACATAAACCATATCAGGGTCTCAACCTAGTTTATTAATGAACATTATCCACCCTTTTTAACAAAGTAGCAGATATCTTATATTAATCTCAGACATTTGAAATCTGGTTACCACGTGGAAATGTATCATCAGAATAACTTTTGAAATACTGAATCAGTTGGAACCAAAGTTGGACAGTGAACTTATACAAATATCTTGGATGGATTCACTGGGTAACTTTCTCCACTATTTTGTTTCCAAGTTGCAGCACTTGAAAATGTGGCATCCCGATAACTTTTGAAATACTAAGCTGATTGAAACCAAAGTTGGACAGAGAATATCTTGGATAAGTTCGCTAGGAAACTTTTCCCTCCATTTTCTTTTCCAAAAGGCGGCGACATGCAAATTTGTTATTATGATAACTTTTGTAATACGGAACCAATTCGAATCGAATTAGAGAAGTGGATTTATCTTTCGAACATCTTACTTAATTTTGCAGGGCATCTCCCTTCCTCCTTTTGTTTACAAATGGTGGCCACTTGAAACCCCGGTGCCACTTGTAAATTTCTTATCACGATAACTTTTCGTATAATAAACTAATTCAAGCCAAACTTGGATAGTGAACTTACGGTTCAAATACCTCGGATAAAATGGCTGGACAACTTCCTCTGGTATTTTCTTTCCAAGTGACGGCCACTTGAAAATGTCATAACGGTAACTTTTGTAATAATGTATCAGTTTAAATCAAAGTTGCGATATTGATTAATCAAATGTCTTGAAAAAATTCGCTGGGCATCTTATTCCGCCATTTTGCTTCCAAGTGGCGACCATGGTTTCACTTGAAAATTTGTTATCATGATAACCTTTGAAATACTGAGTGATATCGAATCACAAATTTGGACAATGGACTTAGGGGATTTCACAGGCACCGGTCCCAATGAGTTCGGATTAGCGGGGCTCTTCTGTATAATGAACAAAAAATGGAAGCAACTTCCTGATGAGTAAATTGGTGTTTTCAATGTACGTTTAAAGGTGCTGATTTAGAGCTTATGCAGTCGCATAATAGTGCATAAATAAAGAACCTTTCTCCTATTTATTACAGCTAAAAGAAAAAATTACTTCAAATATGATAGAGTAATAAAATATTTATTCTTGTGCTTTTTCATTCGTAAATTTGTACATTACCTTTCCTTCAATAGCCGGAACAGACGCTCAGACGCTTCACACGCTTTGTCAAATATCTAGAAAATTTCTTGACGAATTGTCCTAAAACTTTCAGAGTGTAAAAAATATGCTAATTTCATATATATCAGCAAAAAATTTCCCCAAAAATCAACAAAGAAGTGGTAAAAAAATTAAAGAAAAAACTAAATGTTTGGGATTATCCTGTAAAAAATAATGCTTTAGATACGGTCTGACTGTAATATGTGATTATGATACTGCCTGATGGGCGATTTACTCCAAATATAATCGGCACCAATTCATATGAAAATTAAAACTTTTTCGGAATTCCGCCCGTTATTTAACGAGGTACAGCGATCACAAAATTTTGATAAACCATGCACGAAACACAGACAGGCATGCACTTTTAAAAATGGTCAAATCGTTTTCATGACATTTCAAAACGTGTAAATGCATCGAAAACCAGAAGTCAAAAATTTTCACGAAATTAATATTTTCTTCTTGTGAATAGAAGAAAATAATAAAAATCATGGTAACTGGTGACTGGTATTGGCATTTATGGTATTCCTTGTATAATAGTACTTTACTACTAATGTACAAATGAGTGCCTATTTAAATTAAACAGCCAACTGAAAAATTAAGTATAACTGCAGCACAAGGCCTCGTAAAAGTAAGACTACTATAATTTAATGAAAAAATTAATAAAAAAAAATTTAGAGAGAGAGAAATTTAAGTATAAATATAAGAGAAAATATAATTATAAAGTATGCATAAAAAATTAATTAAAAAATAAAAGAAGTCCTTCTAGCCTATTCGGAAGGGTAGGTTGATTTCTTTCTCCTTATCAGGTAGCCGCCATTTTAAAACAAAATGGAGGCTACAAATTATTAATGGACTTGGTGACAGATAATAGACTTCGTGATATTTGAATGATAAATCCATTTTTCAAATTTGGTTTGAATTGATTAAGTATTGCAAAAGAAATTTTCAGTTGGCCGCCACTTGGAAACAATATAGTGGAGCAAGTTGCACAGCAAACTCGTCAAGATATTTAAAATATAAGATCACAGTCAAACTTTGGTTCGGATCAGTGCAGTGTTTCAAAAATTATTGTTATGACAAATTTTCAAGTGGCAGTCTAAGTGACTGCAACTTGGAAAAAAAATGGCGAAGTAAATTGTCCAGAGAAATCATACAAGATATTTGTATGATAAGGTTAATGTCCAATTTTAGTTCAAATTAAATCAGTATTTCAAAAATTATCGTGATAAGAAATGTTTAAGTAGTACCGTGATTTCAGGTGGCCGCCACTTGGAAACAATATAGTGGAGCAAGTTGCACAGCAAACTCGTCCAAGATATTTAAAGTGTAAGTTCACAGTCAAAATTTGGTTCGGATCAGTGTGCAGTGTTTCAAAAGTTATTGTTATGACAAATTTTCAAGTGGCAGTCTAAGTGACTGCAAATTGGAAACAAAATGGCGAAGTAAATTGTCCAGCGAAATTATACAAGATATTTGTATGATAAGTTTAATGTCCAATTTTAGTTCAAATTAAATCAGTATTTCAAAACTTATCGTGATAAGAAATGTTTAAGTAGTACCGTGATTTCAAGTGGTCACTACTTGGGGAAAAAAAGCGAACTGAGAAGCCTAGCAAACTTACCTGTGATATATGAATGGTAAATCCACTACCCAAATTTGATGGGAGTAGATTTAATTTTACAAAACTTATAATGACAAATTTTCAAGAGGCTGCTATTTGGAAATAAAATTTCGGACCAAGCGAACGTATCCAAGATATTTGAACCATAAATTCATTACCTAACTTTTGTTTGAATCAATTTAGAACTTTAAAAGTTATCTTGATGGAACATTTTCAAGTGGCAGCGTGATTTCAAGCGACCGCAACTAAGAAACAAGAAGTTTGAACAAGTTGCCCAGTGAACTCATCCAAGATAATTATGTGATAAAAACACTGTCCAACTTTGGTTCGAATTGAATTAGAATTTAAAAAGTACAGTATATAAATTTTCAAGTGGTAGCCTAATTTGAAGTTGTCTCACTTCTAACATCCGCACTTTATTAAAAATGGCGGATAAAGTTTATTAATAAAGTTGATTGAGACACTTATATGGTCTAAGTATATATCAAAATTCAAATAAATTCTTAATACGCTTTTTACAATATGAATTTTAAATTTTCAAGTGGTCTCCACTTGAAAGCAAAATGGTAGATCAACTTGGTTAAGAAACTCATCCAAGATATTCATAAGATAAGTTAAGACACTGTCCAAATTTGGTTCGATTAGGAGTATTATTTCGGAAGTTATCGTGATTTTAAATTTTTAAGTGGTAGCCTGATTTCAAGCGGCCCTTCTTAACGTAAGATATTAGCCACTTTATTAAAAATGGCGGATAAAGTCCATTGATAAACTTCATTGAGACACTTAAAATTGTTTTAATTAATGTATACATCAAAATTCAAACAAATTCGGAATACGCTTTTTACAATTTAAATTTCATTTTTCGAGTGGTCTCCACTTGAAAACAAAATGGATGAGCAACTTAGTTTAAAAAATTTTCTAAGATATTTATAAGATAAGTTAAGACACTGTCCAAATTCGGTTCGATTTGGAGTGTATTTCGGAAGTTATTGTGATTTTAATTTTTCAAGTGGTAGCCTGATTTCAAGTGGCCTCGTTTAACTTAAGATATCCACCACTTTATTAAAAATGACGGATAAAGTTCATTGACACCCTTATGTAGTCTATATTTAAAGCAGAATTAAAGCAAATCTTGCTTTAAATACGACTTTTTACTATATGGGTTTGAAATATTCAAGTAGCTACCAATTCAAAACAAAAAGGCGGAGCAACTTGGTTAACGAACTCATTCAAGATATTTATAAGATCAGTTCGCTGTCCAAATTTGATCCTATTTGGAGTATTATTTTGGGAGTTATCCTGATGACAAAATTTTCATTAGAGATAGATAGATTAGATCAACGAAGTGATTGCAATAGGTCTATTTCTAAAGAAATCAACCTAAAAAGGAAGGTTACACAGTACCAAAAAGTTTCAGGATAAGCCGGTAAGGCAATAAGACAGTATTCCCAACAGTTTCACAAAAAAGGCACTTTAAAGTGGTCCATACATTTTTATGTTTAAGAAAAATATAGTGTACAATATAAAAACCATTGTGTATATAATTTTCAGAATTTTAAACAGAAAGCAATCAACCCTTGCCAATTTATTTTATATTTGTGATAATCTTAAAGAATCGTTCTTATAAATTTTATTTCTTTTTCAACTTTAAATAAGAAAATTATTCCTGGCTGTTATGTAATTTTGTGCAACGGAAAAAGAAAAGAAAACTGGGGAAATATTTAACGCTAAAATTCTTCTTTATTTTATTTCATTGTAGGGATTTTTCTTTTTCTTTAAGATCAATACACTAAACAAAAAACATATCTTAACGTTTTTCAAAAATAAATCATGATTGTAGTAATTCTTTTACTAAATAATTTACTTTTTTTTTTTTTTTTTTTTTTGTACATTTATAACTAACGGTGAATGTTTTGGTTTGTGAGTTAAAGGGACCTTACTTCATTCTTTCCGCATTGAAAACCGATTATCGCCGTCTTACTCCGAAATAGGTGGTCATTTTCTAAATCCCTCAATTATAAATATAGATTTCCGAGCTATACGCTTAAGGCACGCCAATAAACTGAATAGACGAAAAGATCGAGAATTTCTAGTCTACCCATTCCTAGATGGTGAAGAAAAATTCTGAATATTCTGATAATCTGAATGTTTTTTATGGCGAGAAATTCTCGCTTCATTATCTAGAATTGGGTCATAAACAAAGATGCTGAATCCCGCCTCTTGCGTTCACATTTTGTTAGGTATTGATATACTTTTGCCTCACTAGAGGGCGCCAGAGGTCCCGTTGAGATGAGATTCGAAGAACATTTTTTTTTTTGTTTACTCGCTCGCGGGACATTAGTTTTGGTTTTAGTTTGTCTTTAGTGAAGAGAGCAACACAATGAAATAGAATGCTCTCAGGCCACTTTTGGCCTAATTTATTTTTATAGAACCACCATTGTCATTACGAAATACAAAACTGGTGGCTTAGTTATTAAAATATTACGAATAGAAAATTGTTTTCGTGAAATTTCGAATTTGTAAATATTTTTTGTAAATAGTGTTTCTTCATGTAAATACTTTATTTAATAAACTGTACATATTTTATCGTCTTAAAGAAGAAGATGTTGTTTTTTCTAGAGAAACTTGCATATTACTAGTCTTCATTTTTTAACGTCGAAGAATTCTACAGGTAAGAAGAATATTATTATATCAGTTTGAAGATTATTACAGTGAAATTAAAATGATTAGAAATTATTAAATAAGACATTTGATTAAATGAAAATAGCCTGCAATCTTTATATTTCAAAGAGTCTAGAAGACTCGCTTAAGCCATTCAGAAGAATGGCGTTTTATAACATAATTTTATGGCGTTCGCAGACAGGAAGTATTGTTTATATTAAATACAGGAAATATCGTTTATATTAATATTGTTTATATTAACTGAAAAGAAAATAATTATTTTCATTTTAGACAATAAATGGTTTAAAATTTATTTTATTATTATGTGAAATGTTTTTCAAAAGATATCTAAGATTGAAATTATTTAGAATATAGAATATTCCTTTTTCAAAGTAAATAAAATTAAAAATGTCTGATGGATTGAAGTAAAACAAGATTTTTTATTCGTTCTATTATTTGTACATTTAAAACGTAAATTTATCAAGGTCAAAATAAGATAGTTGTTTTTTATGATTGAAATAAATAAAACAAGAATATAAAGAAAGCAATTGAGTATTGAGTTGACCTTGAAAAAGAAGCATCGTTTGATGAAGAAAATAATAAAAAGTATTTTTTCCATGTTAAATATTAGATGATGTCAAAATCTGATTGCAGTGAATTTTTATTGTTTTATTTTTTGTTTCGCAATGATAATGAAATAAAGTATTATTTTAGAATTTATGAATGAAATCAGAATGCGCAAGTGATAGAAGCTTCGATTTTAATTTATTCTTGGATTACATTTTTGTTATTGTTTAATTCAATAAATTTTTACAGTTAATAAATAAATAAAAATTTTTATTCAGTTGGAAATAAATATTGCTATAAGCGTAAAATAAAAAATAATAAATGGTTATTTTCTTTTGTTTACATTTTATGAAAAGAAAATGACTCTCAAAAATAGAATTTTTTACAAGTTGTTCTTAAAATAAAATCTTCTTGGTAAATAGAAAAGTGAAAGTTTTTACATTTAAATTAAAAGGCATAAATAACGAATAATTGGTTAATTAACATAAAACTGTTCTGTTTTTGTTTAAAAATCAGAAATTGAAAAAATAAAAAGGCGAAGATCTCCATTACGATCTTCCTTTACTAAAACTTTAAATATTTTAAAAACTGAACTAGAGAAAGAAGATCTTGAGAAGGGTATACTTTTAGATAATTTAAATAAATTACAGGGTTTAATGACAGAATTAAAAGCATTTGATAATGAGATATTGGACATTATGTCGGAAGATAGTAAATGCGATGAAGCTTTGATTATAAAAGAAGCCGAAGAAAGCGAAGCATACTGTGATGAATTTATCACAGTTAAAAGACTAATTAATGAAAAGTTAAATTCAAATGTAAATTTTAATTACACAAGCCAAAATAAAATAGAAAGCGAAACAAACTTGAAAACAAAGCGATATAAATTACCAAAATTAGCTATCAAGAAATTTGATTCAAAATTGATAAATTATTTGCCCTTTTGGGCCCAATTTAAGAAAATTCACGAGGATGAAGAATTAGACAACGCTGACAAATTTCAGTACCTTTTACAGTGCGTAGAACCAGGAACTCGAGCCAGAGAACTACTTGAAAGTTACCCCGTAACATCAGAAAATTATTTAAAGGCAGTAAAGGCTTTTGAAGAACGCTATGGGGATAAAGATATCTTAATCGAAGTATATGTTCGGGAATTTTTGAAATTAATTACAGCTAATGTACAGACTAGGGGAAATAGCAAAAATTTGTGTAATTTAGTGACCAAGATAGAAGCACACTTGAGATCGCTGGAAAGCATGGGTGTAAACATTGATCAGAACTCTGCGTGGCTGTACCCAATGGTAGAATCCTGTTTACCCGAAGATATTATTAGAACGTTTCAAAGACTTAATGTTGGGGCCAGAGAAGATTCTACTGAGTTAGATGACAAGGAAACCACACAGAAATCGAACTTGTCACTATTGCTGAATTTTTTGAAAAGGGAAGTGGCAGGTGAAGAAAGGTTACAATTAGCCAGGTCGGGTTTTGAAATTAATTCACCCAAGGAAAATGTTAAAAATAAATTCCACAAGAGAGATAACAGGGTCCCCACTGCTACAGGCTTATTCGCTGCAAAAGAATTAAGCTGTATATTTTGCGGAAAAACGCATGAGAGTAAAGACTGCATAACAGGCAGATCGCTCTCCCTTGACGAAAAGAAAAATAAAGTAAAAGAAAAAAATTGCTGTTTGAAATGTTTACGTTTTGGACACCGGGCAAAAACGTGCAAGGTTTTTATTAAGTGCCACGTTTGTTCGAAACCACACACAGAACTATTTTGTCCAGAGATAAGGAAAGGGGGTGAAAATAGTAGAAGCAAACCTCCCGAAGTAATACAGAACACTGTCGCCAAACAATGCTCCCAGGAAATAGCCCTTATGACGTTAGAAATAAATATAAAAGGGGAAAAAGGCCAAAAAAGGGTGCGTTGTCTTATGGACTGTGGTTCCCAGAAAAGTTACATATTAAAGAAAACTGCGAAAGAGCTCAAGCTCAAACCCATTGGAACAGAAGTAATTGCCCATACAGTTTTTGGGGGTACACAGATAGAAGCTAAACAGCATAATAAATTTAGAGTTACAGTGGGTGCATCGAATAATTGGGTCAGTTCCATACATCAGCTCGATCTTTTAGACCAAGAGAAAATTTGTGGTGAAATTCCTCGAATTCCAAAGGGAAATCTGTGCAGAGAACTCAAGAAAAATAAGCTGTGGTTGTCCGATATCGGCCCTGGTAGTACGGAAATAGAAATCCTGATCGGGAGTGACATTTACGGTCAAATGTTAACGGGTCGAGTCAAGCAATTGGAAAATGGACTCACAGCGATAGAAACCAAACTTGGATGGACAGTTTGTGGAAAAACAGGGCTTCCATCTCAGGGTTGCTTGAATAGCGGTACAGCGGTATTGATGACAAAGCTGTACATAAAAGATTGGAATGTTCCAGACTTGTGGCGACTCGAAACGATAGGAATCAACGACCCTGCACAAACCTTGTCCAAAAGAGAAGAAGAAGAGCAAGCCCACGATATGTTTCTTAGACAACTCACCAGAAATGAAGATGGTCGTTATCGAGTGGGTCTTCCATGGATTTCCAACAATGTCAATATTCCCTCAAATAGAAATGAAGCAGAAAGAAGATTATTTAGTACTACCCGAAGATTAAAGAAATTAAATAAATTTGAGGACTACGATCTTGTTTTCAAGGAATGGCAAAGAGAAAATGTCATACAGGAAGTCCCTCAGACAGAACTAAAAGAAGTTAGTGAACACTACTTATGCCACCATCCAGTCATCAAGCCTGATAGTTCTACCACCTCCATCAGACCAGTTTTTGATGCATCATGCAAAGTCGGAAGAGCACCGTCACTGAATGATTGTCTCTTTAAAGGACCAAATTTATTAGAAGCGATTCCCGCAATATTGTTAAGATTCAGAGAAAAGGCAATCGCTGTTGTATCCGACATTAGAAGAGATTTCCTTCAGATCGAAATAAAAGAGGAAGATCGGCATTTTTTAAGGTTCCTGTGGTGGAAGAAGACGAATGAAATTAAAGTCTATCAGCATAATAGAGTGGTGTTTGGTATTACTTCCAGTCCATTTTTACTTGGCGCAGTTATCAGACATCATTTGCATGGGTGTCCAGAAGAACTTAAGGCAATTGCTCAGAAACTTCAGAAGTCATTCTATGTAGATAACTGCGTCACATCTGTAAACAACACGTCCGAATTGGAAGAATTTAAATCTAAGGCAACAGAAATCATGGCTGAAGCTAAAATGGACCTAAGATTGTGGCAATTCGGTCCTGTAAAAGAAATAGAAAAGTTGTCTTTAGAAAATGAAAAGGAAGACTTCTCAACTCCAATTCCAGTTTTAGGAATTAAATGGGACAGAACAGATGATAGCTTGATGGTCTGCAATAAATTTGACTTAGAAATAGTGAATCCATCAAAACGTCAAATTCTATCCATAACTCAAGGAATTTTCGATCCCATCGGTTTTCTAGCTCCAGCATTGTTACCAGCCAAGATAATAATTCAAGAATCTTGGTCCAGCAAATCAGCATGGGACACTCCGCTTCCAGAGAAAATTCAAAGAGACTTTCAGAAATGATTCAGCGAAGTAAAACAGCTAACAGAATTGAAGATCCCGAGAAGAATAGGTTATGGAAATAAAGAAGATTGGACCCTACATATTTTCTGCGAAGCAAGTCAAAGTGCCTATGCAACAGTAATTTTTCTAAGGTGCGAAGAAGAAAAAAGAGTTTCAATTCAATTTTTGGGAGCAAAATCACGGTTGGCCCCAAAAAAGGCTCTAACGATACCTCGTCTTGAGCTGCTTGCCTGTGTTTTGGGATCCAGACTATCAAAGTATGCTACCAAAGTCATAGAAGCTTTGGACATCCCTACAGTACCAACTTACTTTTGGACTGATTCTTCGACAGTTTTGGCCTGGATTAAAAGAAATGACCAGTGGGGTACCTTTGTGGGCAACAGAATCAGAGAAATATGCCAACTTACGAACCCTAACCAGTGGTACTTAGTTCCAGGAAGTCAAAATCCGGCAGACCTGCCTTCCCGTGGTTGTAGTCCTAAATACCTTCTGGAATCGGGATAGTGGGAGGGTCCTAAATGGCTAGCAGATGAAAAAAGTAACTGGCCCCAACCGAAGATTGTCCCTAATGAAGTCATAGTTATGTCGGAAAGAAAGAAAACTGCAGTGTCATTATTTTCGAGTCAAAATGTAGATCCATTTATGAATTATGAAAGAACTTCGAAATTTAGTAAACTTGTAAATATTATTTGTTGGATAAGAAGATTTGCAACAAAATGTAGAAATAGAAATCATATTTTCCCAGCTGAACTTTCGGCAGAAGAAAAGGAAGAGGCGGAAAAATTTCTCTGGTCACGCATACAGTTAGAAAGTTTTGGTGATGTGCGAGAAACAATAAAAGGACTTGTTGTTATGAAAGATCAAGACAACATTCTAAGAGTCAAAACAAAGTTGTTAGATCGAGAAGACACTTTTTCTTTCAAGTATCCTATATTGTTGCCATCATGTTGTAAGGTGCCTAATTAGAGACTGCCACTTGAAGAATTGCCATGCTGGACTTCAGACAGTTGGTTCGATCTTACGTGAACATTACTGGATTGTTTCTGCAAAGCGTAACATCCGAAGTGAATTGATAAAATGCACAAAGTGTAAAATTTTTTCTTCCAAACCATTTGTTACTCCTCCCATCCATTTACCCGCCATAAAAAGACAACAACCAACCAACCAACCAACCAACCCATCCATTTACCTTTTGACAGAGTCAGAGACTCAAAAGTTTTTGAAGTTGTTGGCATCGACTTATGTGGCCCTCTTTACCTGAAAAATAAATCCAAAGTATGGATAGTCATTTTTACCTGTGCAGTATATCGAGCCATACACTTGAAATTAGTGACGAATCTTTCAACAGAGGGATTCATACAAGCGCTAAGAAGATTTGTTGCCCGAAGAGGAAGAATTTCAACAATCTACAGTGACAATGGAACGAACTTACGCGGTGCCAACAATCTCTTTAGATCTCTTGACTGGAATCAAATTCAAAAGACGGATGACATAGCTCCAATAAAATGGAAGTTCATCCCCCCCAACCACTGCTTGGTGGGGCGGATGGTGGGAGCGTCTCATTAGAAGTGTAAAAAACCTCCTACTGAGAGTTCTTGGAAAATCTTCCCTCAATTTTGAAGATCTCTCTACTATCTTGTGTAAAGTTGAAGCCATAATGAACAGTCGACCTTTAACATACCTATCAGAAGAACCAGACAAGTTTTTTCCTTTGACACCATCTTGTTTTATGCAAGACATTCAAGAAATTGGTGTACCAGATCTGGATGCCATTGATGCTAAAAAACTGAGAGCACGATACAAGCACTGCCAAAGTGTTCGAAGGCAACTACAAAGTAGATTTCGAAAAGAGTATCTAGCGCAGTTGATACAACGAAGTAGACAGATATGTAAGCCTGTTAAACAAGGCGACATTGTGCTAGTAGAAATCAACAGTGTGAAAAGACTACATTAGCCAATAGGAAGAGTAGTGAAAATTTTTCCCAGCCGAGATGGCCGTGCCAGGGTTGTGGAAGTGAAAATGCATTCTGGGACATTGATTAGACCACTTCAAAAACTCTATCCCTTAGAGATATCAGATGCTGAGGATCCAGTGATACAAGCAGCAAAAGAGACAATAAATTGAAAGTGGTCAAAAACTATAAAAAACTTTTCGAAAGACAATCACAATTGTTTTAAAATTGCATTGAACTTTAAAATATTTTATTTTTATTTTTGTTTATTTTCATTAGTTTGTAACTTAAATTTTTACTATTTGTAGTTTATAGCTTTAATTTTTCTTAGTATGTAGTTTTATAAGTTTAAATTTTCTTAATTAATTAACTGTTTAATTTTTTAGCTCTCACCTAAAAAAATAAAGGTGGGATGATGTTAGGTATTGATATACTTTTGCCTCACTAGAGGGCGCCAGAGGTCCCGTTGAGATGAGATTCGAAGAACATTTTTTTTTGTTTACTCGCTCGCGGGACATTAGTTTTGGTTTTAGTTTGTCTTTAGTGAAGAGAGCAACACAATGAAATAGAATGCTCTCAGGCCACTTTTGGCCTAATTTATTTTTATGGAACCACCATTGTCATTACGAAATAGAAAACTGGTGGCTTAGTTATTAAAATATTACGAATAGAAAATTGTTTTCGTGAAATTTCGAATATGTAAATACCTTTTGTAAATAGTGTTGTTTTTATCATGTAACTATTTTAGTTAATAAACTGTATATATTTTATCATCTTAAAGAAGAAGCTATTATTTCTAGAAAAACAAGTGTCCGTTATTAGTCTTCATTTTTTAACGTCGAAGAATTTTGCAGGTAAGAAGAATATTAAAATATCAGTTTGAAGATTATTACTTTGAAATTAAAATGATTAGAAATTATTAAATAAGACATTTGATTAAATGAAAATAGCCTGCAATCTTTATATTTCAAAGAGTTTAGAAGACTCGCTTAAGCCATTCAGAAGAATGGCGTTTTATAACATTTATTTGGATATACAGTGCGTGTCTAAATGATAGGTCCACCAGTAAAAAGGAAAGTTATGTTGGTAAAAAAGGTTTTATTGTGTACAAAGTACTATTTTATAAACTACATTACTTCATTCAATGTAAAATAATATAGGAATAATAAGCAAAACAAAACTTACATGAAAAAGCTGTTTCAAAAAGATAGGTCCACTGAACCAAGCGTCAAATTAATGTTGAATTAATAAGAAATTTTTCCACCTTGTTTCAGAATAAGCTTATAAGTCCTATTAGGCATGGTTTCTAGAAGTTTTTGCAAACTCTTTTTCTCGATTTTTGACCATTCGGAGGAAATAGCCTTTTTCAAGTGTGCAGTACTGTTGTACTTCCTTCCGTCTGCATACACCGCTCTTGTAAGTATACTCCACATGTTTTCTACCGGATTCAGATCAGGGCTGCAAGGTGGCCAATCGATAACATGTGCACTATTATCCAGAAACCATTCGAAAGTGGACTTTGCAGTGTGCACAGGAGCATTGTCCTGTTGGAACATAAAGAATTGGCCCCCAATGTGCTCTTCTTGTGGAAGAAAATATTGTTCAAGCAACTGTTGATAGCCTGCACCATTCAAACGATTGTCTACAAATGCTATATCAGTTTTTCCTGCACCTCCGAATTCGGCCCATACCATAACGGAACCACCACCAGCTTGCCACTTCGAGAATATCTGTCTATCGTTACGCAGATCATTCCAGTAGTACTGCCAGCCATCTGGACCATCCAGGTTGAATTTATTTTCATCTATGAATATCACACGATGCCAATCTTGTTTCTAGGACATCACTTCATGTGAGAATTTCAATCTCTTCTCTTTGTGCTTTTCAGTCAATTTCGGAGCCGCTTTCCTCTTCACGTAAACTATACTGCCGAACTTCTTTACCACTCTATGGACTGTAGATTTTGATATTGGAGGGTTTTGTTGTCTGGCCACAGTGGATAAGCTCATATTTCCAGATTTTAACTCCTTTACGATAGTCCTTCTTTGTCGGGGTGTCACTTTTGACGGGCGGCCAGATGATTTTTTATTGCCATAAGCATTTCTAAGTCGCAAATAATTCTTTACAACATTATGTGATCTGTTTAAAAGTTTACCTATTTCTCTATTCGATTTTCCACACTGTTTAAATGCACCAGTTTTCCCCTGCTTAACCAGCGAAAGACTGCAACGACGACCCAATTTGTTTGATTACAACGTGATGTTCAAATCTGTTTAAATACCTCGACAGCAGCCAGCATAATCCCGCAGTAAGACTAAGTAACGATATTTATGCAAATTTTTTGGAAATAAACGTGATTGGTGCAAAATTTCTGAAGGCGGACTTATCTTTTCGAAACGGTCTGAAAATGAAAATTTGCATAAAATAAAAAGGAATTATTTATTTTTAAGAAATGTCTTCATAAATAGTTAATTATCTCTACCAAAAAAGTGATTCTTATACTCAATTAAGAGTCGAAATTTTGAAAAATGCGGGTGGATCTATCATTTCGATACGCACTGTATTTTTAAATAGGTTTTCCCTCGATAATATATACATACTCTCTAGAATTCTAATAGGGGTTTCTAGAACTCACTTTCAAAGGTGCCTAGAATTTATAAGGATGATATGGAACTATTTTTTCTAGAGCCACAATTTAGATTCTAGATGTCAGTTACAGAATTTTTTCTCAGTGGTCAAAAACCGTATTTTTTATTGCTCTTTTTCAAATATATACATATTAATAATCAGAACATTACAATTGTAATTCAAGAGTATTAGTAATTCAAACAATTAATATCATCAATATCAAAAACTACCAAAGTACATAGAAAAGGCCGGTTCTAGGACAGCAGGCGGGAGCACCGGTGCACCGGCAAGCCGTGCGGGTGTCACACCACCCCCTGAGGGCGTAGACGAGTTGGTATCGTCCTTGAGACATCCTCTGACTTCATCATGAAAGGTGATGAGGGTGTTAATTAATGTTGTTAATGAATTAATATTAATGAAATGCGTGAAATATGATGATGGTTTTTAAAAGAGAATTTTTGTAGGGTTGTGTGAAAGTTATTATTTATGAGTAATAAGTTACAAAAATTTAAAAAAAAATTTAAATTAAAAAAATAAAATTAAAAAAATAATAAGGAATAAATAAAAAATATGAAATTAAGAAGAAGAATGAAGGATATTGATGTAAATATATTACGAAAGAAATAGAGAGGATCGACTAGGATTCGAACCCGGTACCATGCAGTAAAAATATTTCCATAAGACAGTAGTTTTCGCGTATGTGTAAGTGATTTTTCTATTATATACCTGCATAAATCTTTTTTAACCTAAGAATGCAAATGCTTGAGAATGATTCAACCATTAAAATGATATTAATTTACAGAATATTAATTAAAAAAATATTAATTAAGTATTTTCTTGTAAAAATTTACTTATGTTTTTTGAAAAATGACAACGAGAGTAAAAATTAAGTAGAAAGAATGAAAGAAAGTGTAGAAATAAAGAGGATCGACTGGTATTCGAACCCGTCACCTGCTTGAAGTAAAGAAACAATAGTTTACAAGTACTTTAACTGTTCTTTAGAAATATGCCTACACAGATCTTTTTTAACCTAAGAATGCTATTGTTTGAAAATGAATCAATCATGAAAATGATACTAATTACAGAATAATAATTAAAAATTATTAATTAAGGATTTTATTACAAAAATATGAATGATTTTATAGTAAAAAATGCAATGATTTTAAAAAGAGGTTATTTTTGACTAGTTTTAAAGAGAATACTAATGTTTAAGAATAATTCACACATTAAAATGATATTAATTACAGAATAATAATTACAAAACTTATAATTAAAGATCGTCTTATAAAATTCACTAAATTTTTAATGAGAAATGACAACGAGAGTAAAAAGATTATTGAAAATTCTTCAACATATTTAAAATTTGATTAATTACGTAATGTCTAATGAAGAGTTTAATCGAAAGCTAATATTATTCAATCTACCCATCGCTATCAGCTGGGTTGGTATGTCAAGGTCAAGTCCAATCCGGAACCTGTTTTTTCCCCGAAGGAGTTTGTTTAAATTATTGCATTCACTACGGTATAAGATTAATTTACAAATTTATTTAGATTTTTACTTCTTAAATGTTCAATGCATTTTCCCTTTTCACAGTTTAACCATTTTTAAGTTTAAAAATATTTTTTGTCATTAATGTTAGTTTTTACTAACTTTTTTACGACTCACTACAAAAAATTCATCACAACTTCAGAAAATCGAAGTAGATTTCAGATTTATTTAGATTGCCGCTACTACACTTAGCATTTGGCAGGTTTTTAAATCAATTTCAGTAACTTTTTTTGTTATTTCTACAAGATTTTTAAGACTGTTGACGATAAGATAATTCAGATTTGACAAGAAACATATATTATAAATGAAGAGAGAAAAAAAAAATTCACTTACTAACTTTTGACGTAGTGGTAAGGGGGAATTTACGTCACAGGGGTTATGACGTCAGCAACAGGTTTTAATCTTTCTTCAGGGTTGTCTAGTCATGCTTAAACTTGCAAGTATACATATTTTTTCTTTGTTATTACTTCGCATATGGTTTTTCTTATCTTATAAGTTTTATCGACAAATTTTCTAACTTAATGTTTTGTGTTAACAATCCTACTAAAAACAGTTAAATTTTTCTAAGTGATGTGACATAAGGAAAATATTTGACAAAAATTTAAAAAAATAATTGTAAAATTTCACAAACTTCTAAAATTAAGCTTTCACAATTCTTAAGTTCCGAAATTCTTAAGTTCACAATTCTTAAGCTTTCAAGTTCATGATTTCGTCATACATCTGCAGCTTCTAAATTTGGTAAGTGTTAGATTTTATCTCACATTTACAATAAGAAAAAAAGTTAATTTTTCTGAAATAATATTTGTATTAAAATAAATTGTGTAAAAATATTTGATTTACAAAAATTTCGTTTATATGCATGTGTGTGAAAATCTTCAAACTAAATGACTTTAAAAAACTTAGAAATATATTACTTTGTAAAATAAGATGTGTTAACACATGTGAAACACTAAAATTCCATACTTCATAATTTTTCAAATACTTACAGTCTCTTAAATTGGTAAGAATGAGATTTTTATCTTACATTTTCTTTCTTATTATTAGAAAAAAAAATTTCTTATATTTTTATTCTAAAAATAATTTAATTAATTTCTAAGATGATATATTTTCTAAAATACCTTGCGTAAAAACTTTCCATTTACAAAAATTTTCGTTTATAAGCATATGTCTGAAAACTTCAAACTAAATGACTTTAAAAAATTAGTACTTTGTAAAATAGGATGTGATATTAACACTAAAACTGTTGACTTCATGATTTTTTTTTTTTTTTTTTTTTTTTTTTTTTGAAATACCTACAGCCTCTTAAACTAGTAACTTTGTGATTTTATCATACATTTTCAATCTTATTATTGTAAAAATAAGTTTCTTATATTTTTATTCTAAAATAAGTTATCTTAATTTCTAAAACATTGTAAATTTTTTAAAGTATACATATATTTGTAATCTTCAATACTTGTTTAAAATGCTTTTGAGAATGTTTAAATACACTTCAGAAAACCTAATTATACATCTGTGAACTTGAATGTATTTATAAAACATATTAAAAATTTTTTACTCTGGATTTTTTCAAAGTTAGCTTTCATTATTTACAAACTTGCTATCTGTAAAGAAAAACTGAGTGAAAGGTAGCATATGAGGTGGGGTATTTTCCTATGTTAAAGTGGTAGAAAGTAGTGAAAAGTAGTAAAAAATGTAGTTGGGAAGTCTTTGTTTGACACACTTCGTTGAATAATTCTTAGGAAATATACCTTAAAATAACTAATGTTGGGTTTTATTTAACAAATTATGTAGGAACTTTTGTTTTTCAATTTATTGAATATAATGAAAAAACATGAGATAGGCGATACATGAGTTAAAATTTTACCATACAAAATTGTAATTTGCTAATTTCAACTAAAGTACAACCTAGTCTTGATCAGTAAATTCTTCAAAACTTTCTATTATTTTGTTGAAAGCATTTTAAAGATCATCATTCAAATCACTTGATAAAAGTGTAGAAAATGTTTTTGATTGCAAATGATGGGAAATAAATTCTTCTTCACTTTCCATAGAACGTTTAAAGGTGAGTTTAACAACTATAAACCATTTCATTCCTTTTTTATCGCTTAATTGAAAGTTCAATTCGGTTAAAATGTTAGTTCTTAAATTATTAAAAAATGATATCAAATCCATATCATTATTTTCATTGCCAAAGATAGTGGATGTATGTACAATATCAGCACTTCGTCTTTTAAAAAACTTAGTTTTCTCCTTAAGTGGATCTTGGGAAGAATTTTCTACAGTCTTTGGTGTTGACTGATGCCTGACTGAAGTACGTAAATGGCAATACAAATCTATTTTACTATTGAATACTTCATTATATGATTCACATAAATGTTGGGGTGAAGGTTTCCGATGATTTTTTCTGATGTGTTTCAATATTTCATATTTCCATATGAAGATTTCACTACATACATCAAACATGCTTAAATAAAGTCTTTTTATGATTTTTTCTAACATGAATCGATAAATCATACTTGCGATTAAAGCTTTCACTGCATTGTTCACATTCATATTCTGTAAGAGTCTTTTCATGAATTTTTAAATGTCTTTTCATATCGTCTGAACGCTTAAATGGTTTCTGGCATAACAAACATGCAAAAGATTTCACACCCATATCAATCTTCAAATGCCGAATTAAATTAGACTTTTTACAAAAAGTCCTATTACAAGTTGGGCCCACCAGCGGCCGAGCGGTTCTGCGCTCAAAGCTGGTAGATGGGAGGTGCCGGGTTCGATCCCAGGTCGCGCTCATCGATCTAGCCGTTCGGAGTTTTCCGTGGTTTCCTCCGAAAGTCGCGTAAATACGGGCTAGGACCCCTTAGAAAGACCCCACGGAGGGCATTCCCCCCCCTAGGCCTAGGACACATCAGGAGTCAATCGGCCTTAACTCCTACAACCAACCAACCTATTACAAGTTGAACATATCGAAAGTTTAGATAACTTCTTGTTATCTATTCGCGACTGAGTGAACTGTTGATTTGAAACAGGTGTCTAAGCAGAAAAACCCATCTCTTGATCCAATTTAAATTATCAATATGAAACACTGAATTCAGGTTAAAAAACAGATGTCTTTACTCCGCAAAAATAAGTTAGCAAGTAACAAAATTTTACCTCACTCGAAATTAATATTGTATGTTTCTTGCGAAACCCGAATTATCTTATCTCCAAATGTCTTAAAAATCTTGTAGGTATAGCAAAAAATATTACTAAAATTGATTTAAAATCCTGCCAAATTCTAAGTGTAGTGGCGGAAATATAAATAAATCTGAAATCTAATTCGATTTTTCTGAAGTTGTGATGATTTTTTTGTAGTGAGTCGTGAAAAAGTTAGTAAAAACTAACATTAATGACAAAAAATATTTTTAAACTTAAAAATGGTTAAACTGTAAAAAAGGGAAGAGGAAAAAGCAAGTTCCGGAAGGGACTTGACCTTGACATACCAACCCAGCTTATAACAATGGGGAGATTGGATAATATTAGCTTTTGCATGCACTTTTCATCAAACATTATCCTATTTATAATAAAAAAAAATATATGCAGTTTAAAATAGGTACTGGTTATTCACGATTTAAAAATCTTGATGGAAAAAGTATTTTTTAACGAACTTTCTTCAATTAAGTAATTCATAGGGAATTTTAATCACTCTTTTTTAATCATCTTCAAAAAACAATTCTTGTCTTTCTTCCTAATCTAATTACTAAAGTCATACATTTGAGATTTGAACCATCTTTTAACTTAATTTTCACATACATCATCTTTTTTTCATAAAACATTTGGGGAATTTTACAAGATCTTCAATTATTATTTTTTATTTTAATTATTATTCTGTAATTAATAACATATTTATGGTTGAATTCTTTTCAAGCAAGAGCATTCTTAGGTTAAAAAAGATCTGCGTAGGCATATTTCTAAAGAACAGTGGTTAAAGTACTTGTAAACTATTGTTTCTTTACTTCAAGCAGGTACCGGGTTCGAATACTAGTCATCCTCTATGTTTCTAAGCTTTCTTTCATTCTTTCTACTTAATTTTTACTCTCATTGTCTTTTTTCGGAAAACATTTGGTGAATTTTTTCAAGAAGATCTTTAATTAATATTTTTTTAATTATTATTCTGTACTTAATATCATTTAAACGATTGAATTCTTTTCGAAAAATAGCATATATAGGTTTAAAAAGAACAGTGCAGACATAAAATAGAAAAATCCCTCACACATAAGCGAAAACTAGGGGAAATATTTTTACTGCAAGGTGCCGGGTTCGAATCCCAGTCGATCCTCTCTATTTCTTTCATAATATATTTACATCAACATTCTTCATTCTTAAATTCATATTTTTTATTTATTTCTTATATATTTATCATTTTTTAAATTTTTAAATTTTTTTTTAAATTTTTAAATTTTTAAATTTTTTTTTAAATTTTTAAATTTTTAAAATTTTTTTAAAATTTTTATAATTCATTACTCATAAACAATAACCTTCACACAAGTTCACAAAAATTCTCTTTTTAAAACCGTCATCATCTTTCACGCCATTCATTAAAATTTCCTCATTAACAACATTAATTAACACCCTCGTCACGTTTCACGATTAAGTCATAGGGGGTGCTCCGAGCTCGGCAAAGACCATGAACGTGATTGAACACGCTCCGCGTGACATCCGCACGGCTTGCCGGTCCCTCGGTCCCTCCCCAGCCTGATGGTGAACCGGTGTTTTCTACCTAGTAACCTACTAACCTCATTGTAAATTTTCATTAACAGTAAGTGATATTAACACAAAATTTTCCTAAAAAATCGATTATAAGTTTTGTTTAAAAATATTATTTTATTTTTCATCTGTCTCACAATCTCCCCTCCCCCTTTCCAACTATAGGTAACTTTTTCTATTATTTTAATAATAAATAAGAGATAAGCCATACAAAATTTCATATAAATAGATAGCATGGTGATATAAAAATCACCTCTTTTTTACCTCCCCCCTCCCTCTTTAGCAACTACCCTTCCCCAGATATGTGTAACAATCACTGTAATTTTTTTTTTTTAAGTAAGTGGTATATACACAAAGTTTTTTAAAATCGATATTAGGGTAGTACAAAGAAGAGTATATTTTATTTCCATCTGTGCCCCCCTCCCCCCCAGGTATATAATACACTCATTGTGATCTTCTTAAAAAGTAAGTGTTAATTATAGAATATATCATTAAAATAGGTAAAATAGTGATATAAGAAAAAAACATTTTTATTTTCCTCTGTCCGCCGTAGCTCCCCTCCCCAAGGATGTTTGACTCTTGCTGTAACTTTTTCATAAACTGTACGTGATCATACAAACTTTCATTAAAATCTGTAAGAGAAAGATATAAAAACAGTTATTTTCTTTCAATCTGGTCCTAGCCCTCCCCACCCCCTTCCTCCAGGTATATGCTAAATGAATGCTTTACCAAATCAATTGAAATCTCTAAAAATGTAATTTGAAAATCATTCTTTAAATTTCTTATTTGATATTTACTATTTTGCGATTTGCGAATCGGAAAAGTGCCTTTTTTTCCTGTGACCTTTTTTCCGGGATCCGAATTATTTATAGAAAAGTTGACTTGTGAAAATTTATGCGCAAACTTACTTTGTTTTTGTTTATCAGTGGTAATTTGAAAACTGTTATTATTATTATTATTATAGAACTGTTATTATTGTTACAGAAATTATTCCTCTTTATCTGCGACACGTCTAAGTGTGTGTGTTGTGAGAAAAAAAATTGATTTTCTGAAAGAAAAAAGAGGAACAGTAATTAGATTTTTTTTTCTCTCTCTTTAAATTTTTGAAAACTGGAATCTTGAATTATTGAGAAAAAATTTAGTTGCTTGAGTTTTGTAGAATAGTTATTGGTTGTAATTTTGAATTAAAAATAGATAAATAAATAAATAAGCAAATAAATAAACAAATAACGACCTTGTATTTTGGAATTGTCATTATTTGTATGTTTGTATCTTTGTATATGCTGAAAACAAATATAGATATGGTTCTATAGGTTGTTACACAATTGAACAAAAATTGTATGTGTGTGGGACATTTAGTAAGTCCTTCAATATAATAATATGACAAAAATTATAATGTGTATTTGTGAATTTTAAAGGGTTGTGCTGTGTATAATTTACAAGTTGAACAATACTCAGACTTTGTTATTCATTCAAGGACACTACAATAATATACATCTAGTGTGTATCTTTGCATTGTTTTGCTGAAAATTTCTTTTTTCTCTATTTGTGACGGTAATATTGTGTCTACATAACTTAAGATAGGTACTGAAGATAGCACAGAGCAAAATCAGGCAGAGGGTGTGACAGGAACTGATGGTCCCAAAAATTTGGTTGGTGGAATCATTGCACAAGATCCAGAGATTATTACGTCTCAAAGACGAGTAATTCTATTGGACAAGTTGTCTTACATTCCCATGTTAACAGGAGGGGATCCAAACTTCAAGGAAAATGACTTTTTGACTAAAATTAAAGAAATTTCAAACTTTTTTTGTGGAAGCCGGAAGATTATGTCTTCGCGACCTCACAAAGGTTGGCTGGTTCAGTCTTACCTGTGTTCAAGACCGATAAACACACCATTAAATATTTTGCTGATTTTGAAAAGTTCCTAAAGAACATTTTCGGGGAGAAGAGGGACATGGGCGAAGTTTTTAAATCTTTTTGGAAGTTAATGCAGGACGACAAAACGCCCGTTGCTGATTTTATAGCCTGTGCAAGAAGTAGGGTTAGGCAAATCGTTGTCGCCCAGAGAATTCCGGAAGAAAAGGGGCTCTTCCCAGCTGACGTCACAGGTCACATGATAGATGAAAAAAAACCAAGAGCAGACGAAATCTGCTATGTTTATACATAGCGATTGCTGAGATAACGCTTTTTTTATTCTATTTTAGATCTATAAGATATATTACCTGTTATCTATCTTATACATTATCATTGTTTTTTCAATTTTACATTATTATTATTCATCTTTTTTGTTGCCTTTATTACCAGTTATTATTTATAGTATTATAGTGTTTATAGTATTCGATTTTTATTCTTATAGTATAAACCGTATGCTGTTTTATTTTTCTGTTTAACGATCAGTAATACGATGTTCAGTTTGAGAGATAATCTTTTGAATTATAAAGAATTATCCTTTAAATTATAAAGAAAAAAATAATCGTTTATTATGTGCTAGCATTGTTGATACTTTGTTTTTGGATGAGAGCAGAAAAGGTACGGAAATATTTTCAGAAAAGTTGGTAGAAGATGTTTATTTTGAGGAAAACGTAAATACTGACGGAAAGCCAATTTTTTCTGTAGAAGCGACAGTAAGAGTCGAAATGAAAGAACACTAAGTATATAAAGTTTCCGTTCACATCAAGGAAAATAACTGTGAGGCGAGTTTTATTTTCGTATATTTTGTTTAAAAAAAAAAAAAAGAAAGAAAGAAAGAAAGAAGTTTGCTTGTTTTAATTGTATTTAAAAGAATTCATATATATTATTAATCTATACATATAAAAGAATACTTCCACTCACTGACTCATCAAAGCACAGCAAAATCTACTTGAGACACTGACTCGGAAACTGGGTCAGATTATAGAACATATAGTTTAAGCTCCCCCTAAAAAGCGATTTTACGAAATTCGCCCCCCAAGGGTGTGTAGGGGGCAAAATGTGATTTCACAAAAACCTCCATATCTCAAAGAAAAAAACAAATATCCGTAAAATTTTTGCTTCAAAATATAGCTAACACAAATATCTAAAAATCAATTTCTGAAATTTTAGAAATTCGGTACCCAAGGGGAGAAAGGGGGCAAAACGTGATTTCACATGCTCAAAACGTGGTTTCACATACTCCTATATATCTCAAACAGAAAAACAGATATACGTGAAACTTTTGCTCTAATATATAGTTAATACAAATACCTAAAAACCAATTTCTGGAATTTTAGAAATTCAGACCCCAAGAGGGGGAGAAAGAGGGGGCAAAACGTGATTTGAAATAATCCTTTTTATCGCAAACAGAGAAAAAGATATATGTGAGATTTTTGCTCTAAAATATAGCTCTCACAAATATAAAAATTAATTTCTTTAATTTTAGAAATTCATCCCAGGTGGGGCAGGAAAAGGGGGTATGGGGCAGAAAAAAAAAAATACAGTTAGATTGTTCAAAACTGGTACAGATAGGTTTTACAGGCCTGGAAGTCGAATGAGGATATTTTCGAAAGTGTAATCAGGAGGGTCAGAAAGGGGGAGGGGCGGGGCAAAAAAATAAAAATAGAGTTAGACCGTTGAAAATTGGTACATAGAGGTTTTTGATACTTACAAATCGATTGCGGATATTTTCGAATTTGTAAAGTTATTAGGAGAGGTGGGAGGGGGAGGGTGGAGGGACAAAAAATAAAAATAGAGTTAGGTTGCTCAAAATTGGTACATGGATGTTTTTCGATTGCACCTAGGTACCTACAAATCGATTGCAAATATTTTCGAATTTGTAAAATTATTAGGATAGACGGGAAGGGGTGTAAGAAGCAAAAATATGTAAATAACGGTTACAGCGCTGAAAATTAGCGCTGTTAGGTTCTGAGGCCGGATAAATACATTGCGGATATTTCGAAAGCACTTAATTATTACGAGGGGCAGGAAGGGGGATGGGCGCAGGGGTAAAAAGAAAGAAATTCAGATAAAATGTTAGAAATTAGTATTATTAGGTTTAAAAGGCAGAGAGAACGATTGCGAGTATTTTTAAAGTCTAAAATAATTTGGAGTAGCTGGAACGGTAGGTGAAGGACTATGCGCGGCGCGCAGGAAGTGGGGGCCCGGACCGATTATTCAACAATGTGAGAAGATTATATATATATATATATATATATATATATATATATATACATATTCTTGTTTTTCCCTTACGATAATATAGTCATGCATTATGAGTGTCGAACATAAATGCACAAGCGCAGCACACAAAGGCCTGCGCTGCATAAGGCAGTGGGGGCCATGTGTGACATTGAATCAGAATTTTTTCTCTCTTTTTTTTCACATGATAAAAAATTAATGCAATTTTGAGAATTCATTAACTACAGTGATTCATTTTAAAATAGTGACCAGCGAAGCGGGCGTAGCCTGCTAGTATTATATATTTAAAAACAAACATTATACAGTACTAGTATGCATTTCATTTATTATTTAAACTTAAAACCCGAATAAACTATTACGTCAGAAACGCCAAAGAAAAATATTTGAGATGCATACAGCTGTTTCGGTAGCCTTAAGCGTACCGTCTTCAGTGCAAAAAGAATTCTAAATCTGGAGAAGTGCTCGTATATATAGGAGAGGGACCGAATTTAGTTCAACCAATAGGATAACGGGAAAGGTGGGGGAGTGTGGCCAATAGGAATTTAGGAATGTTAACTGTGTGAACAGTAGAAAAATTAAGAAAATGTGAACTGAATGTAAAATTTCCAACAATCAGACAAACAGGGAACAGCGAAATCACAATTTACAATGTTTTTAAATTTTTTATGAATATGAAGAGCTTCAAAGAAATCGAGTTCATAAAGGATTTAGATCTGCAAATTATTTTAGCTGAATTAAATTTAAAATTATGATTTTCTTCCCAGCAATGTTTAGAAATAGCTAATTTATTGGTTTCTTGTTTGCGGACGTAATTCTGTTCTTTTAGACGAAATTTAAGACTGCGTTTAGTTTGGCCAATACCCAAGCAGCACCGAAACGTTCTCTGAACGTTCAAAAATTGTTCTGCAAACACGTTCTATGAACGTTCACTTTCAACGTGTTATAGACGTCCATCTGTCCATCTTGAAGACGTACAATAGTACGGTTCAGAGAACGTTCAATGAACGTGTAACTATCGCCATCGGTGTTATAGAAGCGTTCTGAGAACGTTCTATTTATACGGTCTCAGAACGTTCTAAACGTTTCTAGAAAGTTTTCAAAACGTTATACATATTTTCAGAGCGTTCTAGAAAACGTACAGTAAACATTCTAAAATAGTGTAGAAATGTTCTGAAAACGTTCTATACACACGTTCTCACAACGTTATGTAAACAATTTTTGAACGTTCTTTGAACGTGCTAAAAATGTATTTCACGTATAATAAAATGGGAGAACTCGCAACAGTTGTTCCGCGTCGAAGAAAGGCACGACCCTTCGTCAGACGAACATAGTCGGCACGAGTGCTGCAAATACAAGAGCTACGTTGTAGTTTTTTTTTTTTTTTTTTTTTCAGCACTCGTGCCTCCTTTGTTCGGTTGATGAAGGGTTGTGTCTTTCCTCGACCCGAAACAATTGCTTCGAATTCTTGAATTTTATAGTGTCTATTCAAAGTTTTGCACTTGTTATTTTATTTACTCATTTTATTTTTCTTTTATTTTTCCTTCCTTTCCTTATTTATCTTATTTATCTTTTCTTTTCTTTTTTTCCTCTTTGTGTAGTTTTATTATAACTTTATTTTTCTTCATAAATAATTGTCTTTGTATTATAAAATTTTACATGCATGTATTGAAATATGGTATAACAAAAGATCAAGTATTTTGAATATTCTGGATAAATATTTGAATTCAGAAACAAATAAATAAATAAATTCAAGATTTGGAATATTTTGAAAAATATTAAGATATATGCCCACTGCTAACTAATTATTATTCCCCCTATATTTTGCATCATTATAATTTAACAATAGAATATAATCATATTCGGATATTAATTTTAATAAATTAAGCAAAAAATTTAAAAAAATATTTTTATGTCTAAATTTTGAAACTTACTGCAAACTTTAGCATTGAAACACAAAAATATTTTATTAAATTTTAAATTATCAATGAAATCTCAAATTAATGCCCAGATATGTTACATATTCTATTTTTAAACTATAATAATGCACGATTAATGGAAAACAAAAAATAAAATTAGTTAAAAGAAGTACACAAGTGTACAAAATTATAACAATAAACTGTTTTCTCGTTTCTTTTTTTCCACATAATTCTTAAACAAATAAACGCAGAATTATAAAAATTGGATAGTATGTTTTTTAAAATACCATGAATCGAATTTTATATAACTTTAGCATAAGTAATAACTTTTAAACTAAAAATCATTAAATTTTTCTCAAAAGTAAACTTTGAAAAAATGAAAAAATTCAGCAATTTTAGAAAAGAAAACTTAATGAAAAATGGTCATGAAGATGCATTACAGATAGGTTAAAGATGTATGTGCATTCATATTTTAGATTAAAACCGTATAATTCTTCTTGTAGTCATTTTTTGTTTCTTCTTTTTTTCTTCATTTTTTCGCGTGTGAAATTTTTTTTTTTAAATTTTGCATAGAAACATGAAAATCGGATAAGACGTTCATTATTAAATTATTTATCGACTTTTTTATTATTCTGGTGATGGCCACAGTTTATACAAATTAGTAATTATTATTAATTTTTTTTCCAAAAAATTCCGTTTTTAAGTAAAAGAAAAGTGAACATAGAAAGAAAAATCAGGATATGGTTTTTAACATTTGAGGGCATGTGCGTCTTCACTTGTTTATAATGCATCATTAACACAATTTTTCATTAAATTTTCTTTACTAAAATTGTTGCAATTTTTCATTTTTTCCAAAGCTTACTTTTGAGAAAAAATAATTATTACTTTAAAATTATTGCTTATGCTAAAGTTATGTAAAATTCGATTAATGATATGATAACGAACATGCCATCCAAATTTTATGTCCATGTGTTTATTTGTTTAAAAGTTATGCACAAAAGAAGAAAATGGGAAAGCAGGTTTGTTCCTTTAATTTTGAGCAACGGTGTATTTTAAATACGTTAAAAATAAATAAATAAAAAATATTTTCTCTTTATTTATTTAAATAGATTACGTAAAATTTACTTAATATTTTCATATTTCAAATCATGCGTATGCAAAATTTATTTAAATTATTGATTTTGTAATTATAAATTTTACATACACCATGCAGTGAAATATGAAAGTATAACATGTGGTAAAACTTTTTGAAAAATTATTAAATAATTAATTAAAAGTTTATTCTACAAACAAAACAAATAATAAAACAATAATAATTAAATTAAATTAAATAAATAAATAAAAATAAAATAAATAAACTTCAAAATTTAAAACATTTAGCAATATTAAGATTCACCTTAGTAACTATTTCTTTTTTAACACTTCTTCCTGCTTTTACATTTCTACAGTGTAATGTAAAATGTAAACATAAATATCGCTCAAATCTATATAATATCGCTCAAATCTATATAATATTTCTTTAACGTGGATCAGTTACAATTAATTTTTGTCAAAACGATACGATAGTAGTGTTAGTATTGAAATACGCGAGGATAAAAAATAATATTTAAAAAAGAACAATATTTAAGCATACCGACTCAACTCAATGAAAAAAATAAGACAAAAATTACGACATTTGCCTGCTTACATTATTTTATGGAAAACTGTATTTTCAAAAATTGCTTCTTCAATCTTTATAAGCGTAATTTTAAGCATAGAAATACTTTAAAGATTATACAGAATATGAATTATTGTCATAAATTGACTAAAAATCATAAACATAAAACTATAATCAAAATAATAACTTTTTTTTTTTTTTTTTTTTTTAAACAAAAATTATACCAAAGTAAATAAAAAGTCACCGCCAACATCGCGACAAAAATTTAAAAGGTATCATGGAAATTCTATACTATAACTGTACTGCCTGCGAAAGTGTACTGCCTGCGAACTGGGCCTTCAACCATGAATTTTATTTTGAAACCTTTCTTTGAATGATCTTGGTCTCACTATTGCACTATATTAATTTGGTACTAATAATAATTTGGCTTCTGGTAAATTAAAATTTAAATCAGATGGGGAATTCGGTATAATATTTATGAGTTTCAAATTTTAAAAGTAAATAAGAAAAGAAAAGTGCGAAATATTCGCATGTGTTTGCTAGTTTAGAATGCAACGTTGAATTATAATAATAAAATATCGAACGAAGTAAATTTAGGAGCTAGCGTGAAATACGTAAAAAAATTTAAATTTTTCAAATTTATTTTTAATGTATGTTTAATTAATTAATTAATTAATTAATCAGTATTAATTGGACTTCGGATCTCACTCCTACGAATACCAACTTCCTGCGCAACTGCAGGTGCAGATGGCCATATATACGCGGCGAAATTTTATGTTGATTAAGCAATTTATTGAATTACACCCGTTTCTAATAAAGATTTTTCATACTGTTCAAAACTTAAACTTTTTAAAAATTGGTATATTGAGCCCATCATAAAACTGTCTTCTGTATTTTCCTGCACAGGTCGATGCCGTAAATATTATTTGCCAAAATAATTTATCAAAATAATTTTCCATAGCAAAGGTGTAAGATTTTCATCTCAAACAACTAAATATATATATATATATATATATATATATATATATAAACAAATTTATAGTATACTAGCAGGCTACGCCCGCTTCGCTGGTCACTATTTTTAAATGAATCATTATAATTAATGAATTCTCAAAATTGCATTAATTTTTATCATGTGAAATAAAAAAAATGAAAAAAAAAAAAACTGATCGGGAAAAATGCCGCACCGGGCCCCCACTGCCTTCGGCAGCGTAGACTCGTGCGCGATGCGCACGCGCGAATACTGTTGGCTTTTGGCCCACTTTAAATATAGGATTGTACTTGACATCGTTTTTATTTCAAGTCTTTAATATACTTAATCTATTATAAATATAAGTTATTGTCTTTTAAATTCATTAAATCTTTATTAAAGTGTAAAATAATTGCATTACTTACGTTATTAACTTTAATGTGTAATTTTTCCGAAGTACCGCGTTGCAGTTACTTCGGGTTTGTTTACGTCGCCATCTTGGTTTAGTCCGTTGCGGCATTAACCCTTCGCTACTGAACTTTTAGTTTTCACCGTTTGGTGGCGCCTGTCTAAGTTTTGAACGCTCACAATCAATCGTTCAACCACCTATTTTTCTGATTGGTTAGTTCTGTGGGCGTTTCATGTTTACGGTGAACCGCACGGATAGTTTTTGGCAGACGATGAGTATAAATATGAAGTAATTTAATAGAATATTGCTTTTTCTCTTTTTGTTATGTTTTACTGCTGGTGGTAAAGCCTAATTATTGGCCATGATGTTTTTTCGTTTTCTTAAATTGACTTTTGAAATAGTAATAGGGAATGATAGTGTTTTTTTTTGAAATAGTAAATAGTTTTTGAAAGGTTATTCTTTTAAGATAGCCTGGTGTTTGTCCAGAAGATGTGGACTTTTGTTTTCTCGGCTCTACTGGTTCACTGGAAGAAAAATTAAACAGATGTGACATCAGTTCAGAAAAATAGTCAGTTTCTCTCCACATATATTTATACATTAAATTTAAATAGCAGTTTATTTTTCTCTCATGTTTAAAGTTTTTTCTAGTTGAGCATCAAATCTGTGATATATTAATGATGTTACTTTATTTTTACTTGTTATTAATATTTAATAAACGTTAGTTGTTTTATATAAATATCTTGTCTTTATTGCCTCTTACTGTCAACATGTTTTTCACTACCTTAGTTTCCAGTTGGCTTCCATTGCCATTTGCTATAACATGTATTAGTTTAGTTGCTGTAAGGTAGTAAGATTCCTTATTTAATATTGTGGACTGAACAGCAACAACTTTGAGCTAAAATATATTTTAGGCTTACATTTTTGGTTATGGGCCAGTCCCATATTAAATTTAAAGGTTTCTTAATGCTGTGTTATTGGCTAATATAGTTATGTTGACAGTGAAGAAAGTTTTTTTGGCAATATATAAAGTTATTCCAGTAATAATTAAAACTTGAATTTGTGAAGTAAAAGTTAATATAATAAAGAAAAATAAGCTTAAATATAGTAGTAAAAATAAAAGTTTAAAGTAGAGAAAAATGTTTTTTTAAGTTTTTTTTGGCACCCTCATTGATTAATGAGTGGGGGGGGGGGGGGCATAAATTGAGTTTTTCTCTATATGAGATTAAGTTTTTTAATAAAATTTTTGAGTCTTAAATAGACTTTAGTTATGGCTGCTAATGTATTTAGTGTGGAGAGACTGACTGCTACAAATTATGGAAACTGGTCAGCCGATGTCATGTATGTTCTGATGGAGCGTGGATGCTGGGGCATTGTTGATGGTAGTGAAAAGGCACCAGTCGTCGATGTGGAGAAGGGAATTACTTATCGAGACATCCGTGACTTTAATCAGCGAGCAAGTGCTGCCATCTCAACCGTATACCACAACATGTCGCCAGAGTACCGTAAAGTTATTGAAGGACTGACTGATGCAAAGGAGGCTTGGCAGAGACTGAAAACTTTCTTTGAACCGGATAACCGGAGTCGTCACATGCAGCTGGTAACAGAGTTGTTTTCCTGTAAGATTCTTCCGAATGAAAGCATCGGCGAGGTTAATGAGGATCCAGGAGCAATTAAATGGAATTAAAAGTCCAGTTAAAGAAGTATATGTGTCTTTTCAGCTGCTGCGATACCTCCCGGCACAGTATGATGGGATTGTACAGAGCATCTTGCGCTGGAGTGATGAGAAGTTTGTATATAAAGATATCCTTGTAGAACTTATTGCTGAAGAGTCTCGTTTACAATTACGGGAGCAAGACAAGCAGCTTGTATATGAAGTTGCTGCTCACAGCACACATTATCAACATAAACCTAGAAAGCAAGTAGTCTGTTACAGATGTAAGCAGCGTGGTCATATTCGTCCTCAGTGTCCAGAGTTGTCGCCTGCGTATGCCCTAAAGGAGTCCTCAACTAGTAATCCTAATCCTGCTCAAAGAACTTTGACGTCTACAAGAAGCTCCAGACCACGGACTTTGACTCCCACTAGAAGTTCTAGTCAGAGAGCATCATCAGCTTCGTCAAGAGGTTCCAGTCCAGGTGCCAATAACAGAAATCAAAGGACTCGGTTTTCTAGAAATAATGTTAATAAGAAAAGTTTGTGTAAACCTAATATAGCTGGTACAGGTAAAAATGCTTTTTATATTCAAGCTTGTATGAGTGATGTAAGCGAAGTGTCGAACACTTGGGTCTTCGACACGGCTGCTTCTCATCATTTCAGTGGTAATAAGGAAATTTTTGAAAAATTTACTCCTTTTTCTGATAAAATGTCAGTTGCTATAAAAGATCAGTTTTTTCCCATTGAAGGGAAGGGTCTTCTTAAGCTCAGGTTTGGTCGACGTGATTTTTATTTTGCCGACGTTATGTATTCACCTTCTTTGAAACATAACCTTATTTCTGGTCCAAGGTTAGATAGAAAGGGTATAAAGTTTGAAGGTGGCGGAGGTGAAATAAGGGTCAAGCAAAATTCTAAAATTATTTTTCGTGCTAAATTAAAAGATGGCGTTTATGTTTTAAATCCTACAATGCCTAAAAAGAAAAAATCCAATGCTGGTGCATTAATTACTCAGAAAGTTGATGAATGTTTAATGCATCGTAGACTGGCACATGTAAGCCCAGCTGCAATTGAAGATACAATTCGTAAAAATGGCGTTGTAGGGTTGTCAGGGTTTAAAAAGTTTAAATTAAATTGTGAAGTTTGTAACTTAAATAAGCAAAGACGTGTCTCTTTTAAAGCTACTAATTTTATAAGATCTAAAAATCCTAATGATTTGATCTATATGGACGTCTGGGGTCCTACAAGAGATGTAGGCAGAAACGGGGAAAAATTCTTTTTGTCAATAATTGATGACTTCTCTAGGAAAACATCAGTCTTTCCTATACGTGAGAAGACTGAGGTGTTCAGGATTTTTGAGAACTATGTAGCACGTGCTGAACGTTTTACTGAGTGCAAAGTGAAAAGCATTCGGACCGACAACGGTAGCGAATTTGTAAATGATAATTTTAATCGCTTTTGCACAGAGAGAGGTATAAAGCATGAAGTTACGAATACGTACTCTCCTGAGCAAAATGGTGTTGCTGAGAGGTTTAATGAAACCGCTTTGAATGGTACCCGTTGTCTGCTTGCTGATAGTAATCTTGGTAAGGAATTTTGGCCAGACGCACTTTTAACGTTTACATATGTTTGGAATAGAATTTGTCATAAGGGTCAAAGTAAAACCCCTTTCGAGTTATATGGTGGTTACAAGCCATCCATAAACCATTTAAAACCTTTTGGTTCCGTAGCCTATGTTGGAGTCCCTCGTCAGTTAAGATCTAAACTTGATCCTAAAGCCCAAAAAGGCATAATGATAGGTTATGCGTTTCGTACAAAAGGGTACAGGATTTTCTTTCCAGATACTGGTAAAATTGTAGAAACAATAAACGTTAACTTTAAAGAAGAACCACTTGATGGACCAACACGCAGTGGAGCAGTGCTGGGTTACGAATCGGAGTCTAGTGGTCACGTCAGTGATACGAGTGTAGAGTCGACACATGATATTTATGTTTCCTCCCCGTATTTCGCAGATGATGACTCAGATGATGATTTACGTTTAATCCACGAAGCCCGTGCTAGGAAAGCCAGTGATTCAACTCAAACTTCCCAACTAAGATCTGTGAAATGGGAACGTAGAACTAAAACCAGAGCTGATGACTCGCGTACAGACGTATATTACTATGAAATGGGCTCAAAAACTAGACTGAGATCTTTAAACGATGTGGAAACATACTGTAAGACTAATAACATAAACTTTGACCCGACACTTTTTGATTTTTCAGGCAAAAATAAGTATCAGGGAATTGTATCAGATCAAACACACGCGGCTTCTACAAGCTTAGTGACCTCATCTGAATGACTAGACATTCAAATCCCAAAGACTTATAATCAAGTTTTAAAATCCCCACAAAAGGACTTATGGCTAAACGCAATGAACGAGGAGATGAGTGTCATTAAACAACGTAAAGTGTGGAGTTTGTGCCCACTTCCCTCAAATCACACACCTGTTGGCTGTAGGTGGGTTTTTGCTTTAAAACGTGACGATAAAGGAGAAATCATAAGATATAAAGCCCGCCTTGTTGCGCAAGGCTTTAAACAAGTCAAAGGCATTTCGTATGACGAGACCTTCAGTCCGGTCATAAATTTTGGCCTTATTAGATTTTTCTTTTCCATCCTTGTAGTAAGCAAAAACTGGTCCCACTGCCAATGTGACGTTAAGGGCGCATATTTATATGCCCCTTTATCAAATGAAGTTTATATGACACAGCCTCCGGGTTTTGTTCAAGAGGGTAAAGAAAGTTTAGTATGCTAGTTGAATAAAGCTTTGTACGGCCTCCATCAAAGTGGCCGTGAGTGGTTTTTTGAAATACAGTAAACTCCCGATTATCCGCGGTGAACGGGGAATAGACAACCGCGGATAATCGAATCAGCGGATAATCCGCAAAATGGTCAAAAAGGGGATATAAATCAACACATAAAACCTTTTGAGCAATACTATTAAATGAACAGTTAAGCATGACCTACATATACAATTTAACATACTAATAAAAGTTTCTACTTACATTTTGCTCTATTTTTTAACAAAAAAATCGGAGAAGCATTTTTGTTTTTTTGTACTAAAACACTTTTTCTTAATTTGCGATTGCAGTTTATCAGCATTTTGTCACAAAGTACATCGTCCTGTTCCTCGAGATATTTTATAAGTCCATCTGCATGTGCTAGGGCTGCGTCGTGGCTCATCCTCTGCTGAGTTTTATCCCCTTCTTCCTCTGTTTCTTCACTATCCTATGAAACTGGGGCTAAAGCTTGGCCCACAATTTGTTCATCTGTAAGGTATTCAATACCTAGATCATTGGCGTCACAATTAATCTACTCTTCAATGTTTCCTTCATTGACTTTTTCTCCTACAGTAACAGATTTAGCTAAATTTGCCAAATCATGAGCAGGTATTTCTTCCTCCTCTATAAACTCTACCAAAGTATTTTCCACATTTGGTAAATTTTTTATCCAAGACCTTACCAATGTAGACTGCTTAATTGCTTCCCAAGCAGTGTGTACGCCATAAATGCTGTCAAGAATCGTGTAATATCTCCAAAAGCCTTGAAGGTCCATTTCTCTCTTCGATCTTTTTTTTGTAATAAGTTCGTTCTGTATTTTTTAATTCCCTTTTAAATTCAGGCCCTTTAGGACCGCGGATAATCCGCAAAGCGGATAATCCGACCGCCGATAATCGGGAGTCTACTGTACATGGGGTATTAATAACTTTGGGATTTGTTAAACTAGAATGGTGTAATTGTGCATACACGTATAAGAAAACCCTAGTGCTTTTATTGTATGTTGATGATATGGTCTTGTTTGGTGTTGACAAATCAACCATTAGTAAAGCAATTAAATTATTAGAAAGGCATTTCGATTTAAAAGTTTTGGGTAGAACCCGTAGACTGTTAGGGGTTGAGTTCGAGGAAGGTGAAAATGAAATAACTATCGGCCAACAGCTTTACATTAGTGAAGTTTGTAAACGCTTTGAGGGGTATCATTTTCCCATTTCTTCTCTCCCTATCAGTAAGGGAACTGTTTATTCTAAAACCCAGTGTCTCCTCAGACTGAGGAAGAAATTCTTGAAATGTCAACCTATCCATACCGTAGTTTAGTAGGTTGTTTGTCTTTTCTAGCCGGTCGAACAAGACCTGATATAAGTTATGCCATCAACTTGTTTAGTCAGTATCAGAGTAATCCTGGTAAAGCACACTGGGAAGGGTTATTAAAGTTGTTAGGGTATGTGCAATATACACATGAATATAAACTAAAATTAAAATGCAATGTTTCACAAATCTTTTCTTTTACTGATGCAGATTTTGCAACCAATAAAGATGATAGAACATCTATGGGGGGGTCAAATAATTTTTATATACAATGCACCAATAGCTTGGAGGTCATTTAAAGAGCGGTGTGTTTCACTTTCCACCATGGAGTCAGAATTTGTGGCATTAACTGAGACAACTAAAGAAACCCTGTGGTTTGATAGAGTTTTAGATGAATGTCATAATAGGGGGAATTTACTTGAAGTTAAACTTAAACCAGTAATATATGTTGATAATATGGCTTGTATCAATTTTGTAAAATCACCAATTGAAAACCATAGGACCAAGCACATTGATGTGAAACTTTTTTTTATTAGGGATTTAATTAATAAAGATGTTTTCAATATAGAATATATTAAAAGTAAATTGAATCTTGCAGACCCTTTCACGAAGCCACAGACCAAATATGACCTTAAGCAATTTTGTGATAAAATTTTTGTGACAAATTAAGTTTTTTTGTATTGGTTAAAATTAGTATTACTACCAGTATGTTATATGTGTTTTTGTTAAGTTTTAATTGAATTTTGTTTCCTATATATATTGGGAAAAAGTGGTTTTCCTTGCCTATTAGGTATAAGTAAATATAAGAAAGGAAAAGAAATAAGTTTTCAGAGTTCATCCTGCAAATATAATTATACACTAATTTAAATAGATTTAAATGTTTTTGCAAATATAATTATACACTAATTTAAATGGATTTAAATGTTTTTGCAAATATAATTATACGCTAATTTAAATAGATTTAAATGTTTTTGCAAATATAATTATACGCTAATTTAAATGGATTTAAATGTTTTTGCAAATATAATTATACGCTAATTTAAATGGATTTAAATGTTTTTGCAAATATAATTATACGCTAATTTAAATGGATTTAAATGTTTTTGCAAATATAATTATACGCTAATTTAAATGGATTTAAATGTTTTTGCAAATATAATTATACGCTAATTTAAATGGATTTAAATGTTTTTGCAAATATAATTATACGCTAATTTAAATGGATTTAAATGTTTTTGCAAATATAATTATACGCTAATTTAAATGGATTTAAATGTTTTTGCAAATATAATTATACGCTAATTTGAATAGATTTAAATGTCTTTGCAAGTATAGTTATACACAATGTAATTGCATGGTATTTATACATTTATATTTCTAAAAGTTCTTGTGATATTTTTATATAATGTTGGAATTAGTGATTATACATACTTACATACTTTAGAATCTGTGATTATACTTAGTGCAATAATATCAGTGCTTATATGTATATCTAAAATTTTCCTGTGATATTTTCTTTACATAAATTTTCAATTATAAATTGTTAATGGCAAATGTGTTTATACAGTAATTAAATTATCCATTGCAAGTATCTGTGTAGTCTATCATTGCATGGGCGCCCATGCCAATTTATCATACATGCATATTAATGCATTTATGAAGTCATTGAATGTTGTGTTAAATGTTTTTCATACATAAACTCATTCTATTCATCATTTATGTTTCATATTCAAAATTTAAAATTGATAACTTTGGGGGGTGATTAAAATTTTTTCATATTTGATATTCATATTTTTCATTGATAATTTCATTATCATAATTTCATATTTTTCATGATGTTTGTCTGAAATTGTTGATACTTGCGGTGCATAATTAGTAATATATTAAGAAACAAAAATAGATTCTTTTTCAGATCCAGTGAATATGAACTTTTCCTAGAAATTAATGATAAACCTTTTGAACTTTATCCTGAATTGAAATGTATTAGATGGGCAGGCTTTCTTGCATTGAAAGATGTGTTCTTTTTCCTTGTGTGTTATATATTTGAAATTAACCTATTAATTATTGTTATGTATTATCTGGTGAGCCAGTAGTAGTTTAGTTTTTTTTTGATGTCAAGTGGGGGGGCACATGTTGGCTTTTGGCCCACTTTAAATATAGGATTGTACTTGACATCGTTTTTATTTCAAGTCTTTAATATACTTAATCTATTATAAATATACGTTATTGTCTTTTAAATTCATTAAATCTTTATTAAAGTGTAAAATAATTGCATTACTTACGTTATTAACTTTAATGTGTAATTTTTCCGAAGTACCGCGTTGCAGTTACTTCGGGTTTGTTTACGTCGCCATCTTGGTTTAGTCCGTTGCGGCATTAACCCTTCGCTACTGAACTTTTAGTTTTCACCGTTTGGTGGCGCCTGTCTAAGTTTTGAACGCTCACAATCAATCGTTCAACCACCTATTTTCTGATTGGTTAGTTCTGTGGGCGTTTCATGTTTACGGTGAACCGCACGGATAGTTTTTGGCAGACGATGAGTATAAATATGAAGTAATTTAATAGAATATTGCTTTTTCTCTTTTTGTTATGTTTTACTGCTGGTGGTAAAGCCTAATTATTGGCCATGATGTTTTTTCGTTTTCTTAAATTGACTTTTGAAATAGTAATAGGGAATGATAGTGTTTTTTTTGAAATAGTAAATAGTTTTTGAAAGGTTATTCTTTTAAGATAGCCTGGTGTTTGTCCAGAAGATGTGGACTTTTGTTTTCTCGGCTCTACTGGTTCACTGGAAGAAAAATTAAACAGATGTGACATCAGTTCAGAAAAATAGTCAGTTTCTCTCCACATATATTTATACATTAAATTTAAATAGCAGTTTATTTTTCTCTCATGTTTAAAGTTTTTTCTAGTTGAGCATCAAATCTGTGATATATTAATGATGTTACTTTATTTTTACTTGTTATTAATATTTAATAAACGTTAGTTGTTTTATATAAATATCTTGTCTTTATTGCCTCTTACTGTCAACATGTTTTTCACTACCTTAGTTTCCAGTTGGCTTCCATTGCCATTTGCTATAACATGTATTAGTTTAGTTGCTGTAAGGTAGTAAGATTCCTTATTTAATATTGTGGACTGAACAGCAACAACTTTTAGCTAAAATATATTTTAGGCTTACAAATACATATATAAGAGCGCTGCGCGCGCGTATTCCTTCACCACACATGATTTCTCAAAATTCCATGTTATTACTCATAAACTTTTATTTTTAAGAAAAGGAATTAAAAAAAAAAAATCATTTCTGATCGGGTAAAGACTCACACCGGGTCCCCTCTGTCTTCATCTAACTAATTCATATATACGTTTCATATTAATACGTATTTATATTAAATTTTATCGCGTGAAAAAAAAAAAAAAAAAAAAAAAAAGAGAGAAAGAAAATAAGATTAGGAAAAATGTCGCACCGGGTTCTCACTGTCTTCGGAAGAAATTCCCAAAATGCTCTAACTCTTATTTCTATTATTTTCCCCCTTCGCCCAAACTCCCGTCTATCCTAATAACTTTACAAATTCGAAAATATCCGCAATCGATTTGTAAGTATCGAAAACCTCTATGTACCAATT
>CAWVNO010000123.1:25000-74454 GCA_963930645.1 Salticus scenicus | reverse complement strand
GATTCTGAAAGTTATTGCGATAGTTAGACTCTTTTAGTTGCTTGGGAATCGTCGTTTGAAGATGGGCATGTGAAACTGCGAAAAAAATTTTGAGAGCGTAGGACGGCTGCCGAAAGTCTGCGTAAAAACGCCCCCCGGGCCTAAAGTTTCACCGTGCAAAATTCCCGGTGGTGTTATTATGAAACTAGAATATATTCCGCAGATTCTGAAAGTTATTGCGATAGTTAGACTCTTTTAGTTGCTTGGGAATCGTCGTTTGAAGATGGGCATGTGAAACTGCGAAAAAAAATTTGAGAGCGTAGGACGGCTGCCGAAAGTCTGCGTAAAAACGCCCCCCGGGCCTAAAGTTTCACCGTGCAAAATTCCCGGTGATGTTATTATGAAACTAGAATATATTCCGCAGATTCTGAAAGTTATTGCGATAGTTAGACTCTTTTAGTTGCTTGGAAATCGTCGTTTGAAGATGGGCATGTGAAACTGCGAAAAAAATTTTGAGAGCGTAGGACGGCTGCCGAAAGTCTGCGTAAAAACGCCCCCCGGGCCTAAAGTTTCACCGTGCAAAATTCCCGGTGGTGTTATTATGAAACTAGAATATATTCCGCAGATTCTGAAAGTTATTGCGATAGTTAGACTCTTTTAGTTGCTTGGGAATCGTCGTTTGAAGATGGGCATGTGAAACTGCGAAAAAAATTTGAGAGCGTAGGACGGCTGCCGAAAGTCTGCGTAAAAACGCCCCCCGGGCCTAAAGTTTCACCGTGCAAAATTCCCGGTGATGTTATTATGAAACTAGAATATATTCCGCAGATTCTGAAAGTTATTGCGATAGTTAGACTCTTTTAGTTGCTTGGGAATCGTCGTTTGAAGATGGGCATGTGAAACTGCGAAAAAAAGTTTGAGAGCGTAGGACGGCTGCCGAAAGTCTGCGTAAAAACGCCCCCCGGGCCTAAAGTTTCACCGTGCAAAATTCCCGGTGATGTTATTATGAAACTAGAATATATTCCGCAGATTCTGAAAGTTATTGCGATAGTTAGACTCTTTTAGTTGCTTGGGAATCGTCGTTTGAAGATGGGCATGTGAAACTGCGAAAAAAAATTTGAGAGCGTAGGACGGCTGCCGAAAGTCTGCGTAAAAAACGCCCCCCGGGCCTAAAGTTTCACCGTGCAAAATTCCCGGTGATGTTATTATGAAACTAGAATATATTCCGCAGATTCTGAAAGTTATTGCGATAGTTAGACTCTTTTAGTTGCTTGGGAATCGTCGTTTGAAGATGGGCATGTGAAACTGCGAAAAAAATTTTGAGAGCGTAGGACGGCTGCCGAAAGTCTGCGTAAAAACGCCCCCCGGGCCTAAAGTTTCACCGTGCAAAATTCCCGGTGATGTTATTATGAAACTAGAATATATTCCGCAGATTCTGAAAGTTATTGCGATAGTTAGACTCTTTTAGTTGCTTGGGAATCGTCGTTTGAAGATGGGCATGTGAAACTGCGAAAAAAAATTTGAGAGCGTAGGACGGCTGCCGAAAGTCTGCGTAAAAACGCCCCTCGGGCCTAAAGTTTCACCGTGCAAAATTCCCGGTGATGTTATTATGAAACTAGAATATATTCCGCAGATTCTGAAAGTTATTGCGATAGTTAGACTCTTTTAGTTGCTTGGGAATCGTCGTTTGAAGATGGGCATGTGAAACTGCGAAAAAAATTTTGAGAGCGTAGGACGGCTGCCGAAAGTCTGCGTAAAAACGCCCCCCGGGCCTAAAGTTTCACCGTGCAAAATTCCCGGTGATGTTATTATGAAACTAGAATATATTTCGCAGATTCTGAAAGTTATTGCGATAGTTAGACTCTTTTAGTTGCTTGGGAATCGTCGTTTGAAGATGGGCATGTGAAACTTCGAAAACAAATTTGAGAGCGTAGGACGGCTGCCGAAAGTCTGCGTAAAAACGCCCCCCGGGCCTAAAGTTTCACCGTGCAAAATTCCCGGTGATGTTATTATGAAACTAGAATATATTCCGCAGATTCTGAAAGGTATTGCGATAGTTAGACTCTTTTAGTTGCTTGGGAATCGTCGTTTGAAGATGGGCATGTGAAACTGCGAAAAAAATTTTGAGAGCGTAGGACGGCTGCCGAAAGTCTGCGTAAAAACGCCCCCCGGGCCTAAAGTTTCACCGTGCAAAATTCCCGGTGATGTTGTTATGAAACTAGAATATATTCCGCAGATTCTGAAAGTTATTGCGATAGTTAGACTCTTTTAGTTGCTTGGGAATCGTCGTTTGAAGATGGGCATGTGAAACTGCGAAAAAAATTTTGAGAGCGTAGGACGGCTGCCGAAAGTCTGCGTAAAAACGCCCCCCGGGCCTAAAGTTTCACCGTGCAAAATTCCCGGTGATGTTATTATGAAACTAGAATATATTCCGCAGATTCTGAAAGTTATTGCGATAGTTAGACTCTTTTAGTTGCTTGGGAATCGTCGTTTGAAGATGGGCATGTGAAACTGCGAAAAAAATTTTGAGAGCGTAGGACGGCTGCCGAAAGTCTGCGTAAAAACGCCCCCGGGCCTAAAGTTTCACCGTGCAAAATTCCCGGTGATGTTATTATGAAACTAGAATATATTCCGCAGATTCTGAAAGTTATTGCGATAGTTAGACTCTTTTAGTTGCTTGGGAATCGTCGTTTGAAGATGGGCATGTGAAACTGCGAAAAAAAATTTGAGAGCGTAGGACGGCTGCCGAAAGTCTGCGTAAAAACGCCCCCCGGGCCTAAAGTTTCACCGTGCAAAATTCCCGGTGATGTTATTATGAAACTAGAATATATTCCGCAGATTCTGAAAGTTATTGCGATAGTTAGACTCTTTTAGTTGCTTGGGAATCGTCGTTTGAAGATGGGCATGTGAAACTGCGAAAAAAATTTTGAGAGCGTAGGACGGCTGCCGAAAGTCTGCGTAAAAACGCCCCCCGGGCCTAAAGTTTCACCGTGCAAAATTCCCGGTGATGTTATTATGAAACTAGAATATATTCCGCAGATTCTGAAAGTTATTGCGATAGTTAGACTCTTTTAGTTGCTTGGGAATCGTCGTTTGAAGATGGGCATGTGAAACTGCGAAAAAAATTTTGAGAGCGTAGGACGGCTGCCGAAAGTCTGCGTAAAAACGCCCCCCGGGCCTAAAGTTTCACCGTGCAAAATTCCCGGTGGTGTTATTATGAAACTAGAATATATTCCGCAGATTCTGAAAGTTATTGCGATAGTTAGACTCTTTTAGTTGCTTGGGAATCGTCGTTTGAAGATGGGCATGTGAAACTGCGAAAAAAATTTTGAGAGCGTAGGACGGCTGCCGAAAGTCTGCGTAAAAACGCCCCCCGGGCCTAAAGTTTCACCGTGCAAAATTCCCGGTGATGTTATTATGAAACTAGAATATATTTCGCAGATTCTGAAAGTTATTGCGATAGTTAGACTCTTTTAGTTGCTTGGGAATCGTCGTTTGAAGATGGGCATGTGAAACTGCGAAAAAAATTTTGAGAGCGCAGGACGGCTGCCGAAAGTCTGCGTAAAAACGCCCCCCGGGCCTAAAGTTTCACCGTGCAAAATTCCCGGTGGTGTTATTATGAAACTAGAATATATTCCGCAGATTCTGAAAGTTATTGCGATAGTTAGACTCTTTTAGTTGCTTGGGAATCGTCGTTTGAAGATGGGCATGTGAAACTGCGAAAAAAAATTTGAGAGCGTAGGACGGCTGCCGAAAGTCTGCGTAAAAACGCCCCCCGGGCCTAAAGTTTCACCGTGCAAAATTCCCGGTGATGTTATTATGAAACTAGAATATATTCCGCAGATTCTGAAAGTTATTGCGATATTTAGACTCTTTTAGTTGCTTGGGAATCGTTGTTTGAAGATGGGCATGTGAAACTGCGAAAAAAATTTTGAGAGCGTAGGACGGCTGCCGAAAGTCTGCGTAAAAACGCCCCCCAGGCCTAAAGTTTCACCGTGCAAAATTCCCGGTGGTGTTATTATGAAACTAGAATATATTCCGCGGATTCTGAAAGTTATTGCGATAGTTAGACTGTTTTAGTTGCTTGGGAATCGTCGTTTGAAGATGGGCATGTGAAACTGCGAAAAAAAATTTGAGAGCGTAGGACGGCTGCCGAAAGTCTGCGTAAAAACGCCCCCCGGGCCTAAAGTTTCACCGTGCAAAATTCCCGGTGATGTTATTATGAAACTAGAATATATTCCGCAGATTCTGAAAGTTATTGCGATAGTTAGACTCTTTTAGTTGCTTGGGAATCGTCGTTTGAAGATGGGCATGTGAAACTGCGAAAAAAATTTTGATAGCGTAGGACGGCTGCTGAAAGTCTGCGTAAAAACGCCCCCCGGGCCTAAAGTTTCACCGTGCAAAATTCCCGGTGGTGTTATTATGAAACTAGAATATTTTCCGCAGATTCTGAAAGTTATTGCGATAGTTAGACTCTTTTAGTTGCTTGGGAATCGTCGTTTGAAGATGGGCATGTGAAACTGCGAAAAAAAATTTGAGAGCGTAGGACGGCTGCCGAAAGTCTGCGTAAAAACGCCCCCCGGGCCTAAAGTTTCACCGTGCAAAATTCCCGGTGATGTTATTATGAAACTAGAATATATTCCGCAGATTCTGAAAGTTATTGCGATAGTTAGACTCTTTTAGTTGCTTGGGAATCGTCGTTTGAAGATGGGCATGTGAAACTGCGAAAAAAATTTTGAGAGCGTAGGACGGCTGCCGAAAGTCTGCGTAAAAACGCCCCCCGGGCCTAAAGTTTCACCGTGCAAAATTCCCGGTGGTGTTATTATGAAACTAGAATATATTCCGCAGATTCTGAAAGTTATTGCGATAGTTAGACTCTTTTAGTTGCTTGGGAATCGTCGTTTGAAGATGGGCATGTGAAACTGCGAAAAAAAATTTGAGAGCGTAGGACGGCTGCCGAAAGTCTGCGTAAAAACGCCCCCCGGGCCTAAAGTTTCACCGTGCAAAATTCCCGGTTATGTTATTATGAAACTAGAATATATTCCGCAGATTCTGAAAGTTATTGCGATAGTTAGACTCTTTTAGTTGCTTGGGAATCGTCGTTTGAAGATGGGCATGTGAAACTGCGAAAAAAATTTTGAGAGCGTAGGACGGCTGCCGAAAGTCTGCGTAAAAACGCCCTCCGGGCCTAAAGTTTCACCGTGCAAAATTCCCGGTGGTGTTATTATGAAACTAGAATATATTCCGCAGATTCTGAAAGTTATTGCGATAGTTAGACTCTTTTAGTTGCTTGGGAATCGTCGTTTGAAGATGGGCATATGAAACTGCGAAAAAAAATTTGAGAGCGTAGGACGGCTGCCGAAAGTCTGCGTAAAAACGCCCCCCGGGCCTAAAGTTTCACCGTGCAAAATTCCCGGTGATGTTATTATGAAACTAGAATATATTCCGCAGATTCTGAAAGTTATTGCGATAGTTAGACTCTTTTAGTTGCTTGGGAATCGTCGTTTGAAGATGGGCATGTGAAACTGCGAAAAAAAATTTGAGAGCGTAGGACGGCTGCCGAAAGTCTGCGTAAAAACGCCCCCCGGGCCTAAAGTTTCACCGTGCAAAATTCCCGGTGATGTTATTATGAAACTAGAATATAATCCGCAGATTCTGAAAGTTATTGCGATAGTTAGACTCTTTTAGTTGCTTGGGAATCGTCGTTTGAAGATGGGCATGTGAAACTGCGAAAAAAATTTTGAGAGCGTAGGACGGCTGCCGAAAGTCTGCGTAAAAACGCCCCCCGGGCCTAAAGTTTCACCGTGCAAAATTCCCGGTGATGATATTATGAAACTAGAATATATTCCGCAGATTCTGAAAGTTATTGCGATAGTTAGACTCTTTTAGTTGCTTGGGAATCGTCGTTTGAAGATGGGCATGTGAAACGGCGAAAAAAATTTTGAGAGCGTAGGACGGCTGCCGAAAGTCTGCGTAAAAACGCCCCCCGGGCCTAAAGTTTCACCGTGCAAAATTCCCGGTGATGTTATTATGAAACTAGAATATATTCCGCAGATTCTGAAAGTTATTGCGATAGTTAGACTCTTTTAGTTGTTTGGGAATCGTCGTTTGAAGATGGGCATGTGAAACTGCGAAAAAAAATTTGAGAGCGTAGGACGGCTGCCGAAAGTCTGCGTAAAAACGCCCCCCGGGCCTAAAGTTTCACCGTGCGAAATTCCCGGTGATTTTATTATGAAACTAGAATATATTCCGCAGATTCTGAAAGTTATTGCGATAGTTAGACTCTTTTAGTTGCTTGGGAATCGTCGTTTGAAGATGGGCATGTGAAACTGCGAAAAAATTTTTGAGAGCGTAGGACGGCTGCCGAAAGTCTGCGTAAAAACGCCCCCCGGGCCTAAAGTTTCACCGTGCAAAATTCCCGGTGGTGTTATTATGAAACTAGAATATTTTCCGCAGATTCTGAAAGTTATTGCGATAGTTAGACTCTTTTAGTTGCTTGGGAATCGTCGTTTGAAGATGGGCATGTGAAACTGCGAAAAAAAATTTGAGAGCGTAGGACGGCTGCCGAAAGTCTGCGTAAAAACGCCCCCCGGGCCTAAAGTTTCACCGTGCAAAATTCCCGGTGATGTTATTATGAAACTAGAATATATTCCGCAGATTCTGAAAGTTATTGCGATAGTTAGACTCTTTTAGTTGCTTGGGAATCGTCGTTTGAAGATGGGCATGTGAAACTGCGAAAAAAATTTTGAGAGCGTAGGACGGCTGCCGAAAGTCTGCGTAAAAACGCCCCCCGGGCCTAAAGTTTCACCGTGCAAAATTCCCGGTGATGTTATTATGAAACTAGAATATATTCCGCAGATTCTGAAAGTTATTGCTATAGTTAGACTCTTTTAGTTGCTTGGGAATCGTCGTTTGAAGATGGGCATGTGAAACTGCGAAAAAAAATTTGAGAGCGTAGGACGGCTGCCGAAAGTCTGCGTAAAAACGCCCCCCGGGCCTAAAGTTTCACCGTGCAAAATTCCCGGTGATGTTATTATGAAACTAGAATATATTCCGCAGATTCTGAAAGTTATTGCGATAGTTAGACTCCTTTAGTTGCTTGGGAATCGTCGTTTGAAGATGGGCATGTGAAACTGCGAAAAAAAATTTGAGAGCGTAGGACGGCTGCCGAAAGTCTGCGTAAAAACGCCCCCCGGGCCTAAAGTTTCACCGTGCAATATTCCCGGTGATGTTATTATGAAACTAGAATATATTCCGCAGATTCTGAAAGTTATTGCGATAGTTAGACTCTTTTAGTTGCTTGGGAATCGTCGTTTGAAGATGGGCATGTGAAACTGCGAAAAAAATTTTGAGAGCGTAGGACGGCTGCCGAAAGTCTGCGTAAAAACGCCCCCCGGGCCTAAAGTTTCACCGTGCAAAATTCCCGGTGGTGTTATTATGAAACTAGAATATTTTCCGCAGATTCTGAAAGTTATTGCGATAGTTAGACTCTTTTAGTTGCTTGGGAGTCGTCGTTTGAAGATGGGCATGTGAAACTGCGAAAAAAAATTTGAGAGCGTAGGACGGCTGCCGAAAGTCTGCGTAAAAACGCCCCCCGGGCCTAAAGTTTCACCGTGCAAAATTCCCGGTGATGTTATTATGAAACTAGAATATATTCCGCAGATTCTGAAAGTTATTGCGATAGTTAGACTCTTTTAGTTGCTTGGGAATCGTCGTTTGAAGATGGGCATGTGAAACTGCGAAAAAAATTTTGAGAGCGTAGGACGGCTGCCGAATGTCTGCGTAAAAACGCCCCCCGGTCCTAAAGTTTCACCGTGCAAAATTCCCGGTGGTGTTATTATGAAACTAGAATATATTCCGCAGATTCTGAAAGTTATTGCGATAGTTAGACTCTTTTAGTTGCTTGGGAATCGTCGTTTGAAGATGGGCATGTGAAACTGCGAAAAAAAATTTGAGAGCGTAGGACGGCTGCCGAAAGTCTGCGTAAAAACGCCCCCCGGGCCAAAAGTTTCACCGTGCAAAATTCCCGGTGATGTTATTATGAAACTAGAACATATTCCGCAGATTCTGAAAGTTATTGCGATAGTTAGACTCTTTTAGTTGCTTGGGAATCGTCGTTTGAAGATGGGCATGTGAAACTGCGAAAAAAATTTTGAGAGCGTAGGACGGCTGCCGAAAGTCTGCGTAAAAACGCCCCCCGGGCCTAAAGTTTCACCGTGCAAAATTCCCGGTGATGTTATTATGAAACTAGAATATATTCCGCAGATTCTGAAAGTTATTGCGATAGTTAGACTCTTTTAGTTGCTTGGGAATCGTCGTTTGAAGATGGGCATGTGAAACTGCGAAAAAAAATTTGAGAGCGTAGGACGGCTGCCGAAAGTCTGCGTAAAAACGCCCCCCGGGCCAAAAGTTTCACCGTGCAAAATTCCCGGTGATGTTATTATGAAACTAGAACATATTCCACAGATTCTGAAAGTTATTGCGATAGTTAGACTCTTTTAGTTGCTTGGGAATCGTCGTTTGAAGATGGGCATGTGAAACTGCGAAAAAAATTTTGAGAGCGTAGGACGGCTGCCGAAAGTCTGCGTAAAAACGCCCCCCGGGCCTAAAGTTTCACCGTGCAAAATTCCCGGTGGTGTTATTATGAAACTAGAATATATTCCGCAGATTCTGAAAGTTATTGCGATAGTTAGACTCTTTTAGTTGCTTGGGAATCGTCGTTTGAAGATGGGCATATGAAACTGCGAAAAAAAATTTGAGAGCGTAGGACGGCTGCCGAAAGTCTGCGTAAAAACGCCCCCCGGGCCTAAAGTTTCACCGTGCAAAATTCCCGGTGATGTTATTATGAAACTAGAATATATTCCGCAGATTCTGAAAGTTATTGCGATAGTTAGACTCTTTTAGTTGCTTGGGAATCGTCGTTTGAAGATGGGCATGTGAAACTGCGAAAAAAAATTTGAGAGCGTAGGACGGCTGCCGAAAGTCTGCGTAAAAACGCCCCCCGGGCCTAAAGTTTCACCGTGCAAAATTCCCGGTGATGTTATTATGAAACTAGAATATAATCCGCAGATTCTGAAAGTTATTGCGATAGTTAGACTCTTTTAGTTGCTTGGGAATCGTCGTTTGAAGATGGGCATGTGAAACTGCGAAAAAAATTTTGAGAGCGTAGGACGGCTGCCGAAAGTCTGCGTAAAAACGCCCCCCGGGCCTAAAGTTTCACCGTGCAAAATTCCCGGTGATGTTATTATGAAACTAGAATATATTCCGCAGATTCTGAAAGTTATTGCGATAGTTAGACTCTTTTAGTTGCTAGGGAATCGTCGTTTGAAGATGGGCATGTGAAACTGCGAAAAAAAATTTGAGAGCGTAGGACGGCTGCCGAAAGTCTGCGTAAAAACGCCCCCCGGGCCTAAAGTTTCACCGTGCAAAATTCCCGGTGATGATATTATGAAACTAGAATATATTCCGCAGATTCTGAAAGTTATTGCGATAGTTAGACTCTTTTAGTTGCTTGGGAATCGTCGTTTGAAGATGGGCATGTGAAACTGCGAAAAAAATTTTGAGAGCGTAGGACGGCTGCCGAAAGTCTGCGTAAAAACGCCCCCCGGGCCTAAAGTTTCACCGTGCAAAATTCCCGGTGATGTTATTATGAAACTAGAATATATTCCGCAGATTCTGAAAGTTATTGCGATAGTTAGACTCTTTTAGTTGCTAGGGAATCGTCGTTTGAAGATGGGCATGTGAAACTGCGAAAAAAAATTTGAGAGCGTAGGACGGCTGCCGAAAGTCTGCGTAAAAACGCCCCCCGGGCCTAAAGTTTCACCGTGCAAAATTCCCGGTGATGATATTATGAAACTAGAATATATTCCGCAGATTCTGAAAGTTATTGCGATAGTTAGACTCTTTTAGTTGCTAGGGAATCGTCGTTTGAAGATGGGCATGTGAAACTGCGAAAAAAAATTTGAGAGCGTAGGACGGCTGCCGAAAGTCTGCGTAAAAACGCCCCCCGGGCCTAAAGTTTCACCGTGCAAAATTCCCGGTGATGATATTATGAAACTAGAATATATTCCGCAGATTCTGAAAGTTATTGCGATAGTTAGACTCTTTTAGTTGCTTGGGAATCGTCGTTTGAAGATGGGCATGTGAAACTGCGAAAAAAATTTTGAGAGCGTAGGACGGCTGCCGAAAGTCTGCGTAAAAACGCCCCCCGGGCCTAAAGTTTCACCGTGCAAAATTCCCGGTGATGTTATTATGAAACTAGAATATATTCCGCAGATTCTGAAAGTTATTGCGATAGTTAGACTCTTTTAGTTGCTTGGGAATCGTCGTTTGAAGATGGGCATGTGAAACTGCGAAAAAAAATTTGAGAGCGTAGGACGGCTGCCGAAAGTCTGCGTAAAAACGCCCCCCGGGCCTAAAGTTTCACCGTGCAAAATTCCCGGTGATTTTATTATGAAACTAGAATATATTCCGCAGATTCTGAAAGTTATTGCGATAGTTAGACTCTTTTAGTTGCTTGGGAATCGTCGTTTGAAGATGGGCATGTGAAACTGCGAAAAAATTTTTGAGAGCGTAGGACGGCTGCCGAAAGTCTGCGTAAAAACGCCCCCCGGGCCTAAAGTTTCACCGTGCAAAATTCCCGGTGGTGTTATTATGAAACTAGAATATTTTCCGCAGATTCTGAAAGTTATTGCGATAGTTAGACTCTTTTAGTTGCTTGGGAATCGTCGTTTGAAGATGGGCATGTGAAACTGCGAAAAAAAATTTGAGAGCGTAGGACGGCTGCCGAAAGTCTGCGTAAAAACGCCCCCCGGGCCTAAAGTTTCACCGTGCAAAATTCCCGGTGATGTTATTATGAAACTAGAATATATTCCGCAGATTCTGAAAGTTATTGCGATAGTTAGACTCTTTTAGTTGCTTGGGAATCGTCGTTTGAAGATGGGCATGTGAAACTGCGAAAAAAAATTTGAGAGCGTAGGACGGCTGCCGAAAGTCTGCGTAAAAACGCCCCCCGGGCCTAAAGTTTCACCGTGCAAAATTCCCGGTGATGTTATTATGAAACTAGAATATATTCCGCAGATTCTGAAAGTTATTGCTATAGTTAGACTCTTTTAGTTGCTTGGGAAACGTCGTTTGAAGATGGGCATGTGAAACTGCGAAAAAAAATTTGAGAGCGTAGGACGGCTGCCGAAAGTCTGCGTAAAAACGCCCCCCGGGCCTAAAGTTTCACCGTGCAAAATTCCCGGTGATGTTATTATGAAACTAGAATATATTCCGCAGATTCTGAAAGTTATTGCGATAGTTAGACTCCTTTACTTGCTTGGGAATCGTCGTTTGAAGATGGGCATGTGAAACTGCGAAAAAAAATTTGAGAGCGTAGGACGGCTGCCGAAAGTCTGCGTAAAAACGCCCCCCGGGCCTAAAGTTTCACCGTGCAATATTCCCGGTGATGTTATTATGAAACTAGAATATATTCCGCAGATTCTGAAAGTTATTGCGATAGTTAGACTCTTTTAGTTGCTTGGGAATCGTCGTTTGAAGATGGGCATGTGAAACTGCGAAAAAAATTTTGAGAGCGTAGGACGGCTGCCGAAAGTCTGCGTAAAAACGCCCCCCGGGCCTAAAGTTTCACCGTGCAAAATTCCCGGTGGTGTTATTATGAAACTAGAATATTTTCCGCAGATTCTGAAAGTTATTGCGATAGTTAGACTCTTTTAGTTGCTTGGGAGTCGTCGTTTGAAGATGGGCATGTGAAACTGCGAAAAAAAATTTGAGAGCGTAGGACGGCTGCCGAAAGTCTGCGTAAAAACGCCCCCCGGGCCTAAAGTTTCACCGTGCAAAATTCCCGGTGATGTTATTATGAAACTAGAATATATTCCGCAGATTCTGAAAGTTATTGCGATAGTTAGACTCTTTTAGTTGCTTGGGAATCGTCGTTTGAAGATGGGCATGTGAAACTGCGAAAAAAATTTTGAGAGCGTAGGACGGCTGCCGAATGTCTGCGTAAAAACGCCCCCCGGTCCTAAAGTTTCACCGTGCAAAATTCCCGGTGGTGTTATTATGAAACTAGAATATATTCCGCAGATTCTGAAAGTTATTGCGATAGTTAGACTCTTTTAGTTGCTTGGGAATCGTCGTTTGAAGATGGGCATGTGAAACTGCGAAAAAAAATTTGAGAGCGTAGGACGGCTGCCGAAAGTCTGCGTAAAAACGCCCCCCGGGCCAAAAGTTTCACCGTGCAAAATTCCCGGTGATGTTATTATGAAACTAGAACATATTCCGCAGATTCTGAAAGTTATTGCGATAGTTAGACTCTTTTAGTTGCTTGGGAATCGTCGTTTGAAGATGGGCATGTGAAACTGCGAAAAAAATTTTGAGAGCGTAGGACGGCTGCCGAAAGTCTGCGTAAAAACGCCCCCCGGGCCTAAAGTTTCACCGTGCAAAATTCCCGGTGATGTTATTATGAAACTAGAATATATTCCGCAGATTCTGAAAGTTATTGCGATAGTTAGACTCTTTTAGTTGCTTGGGAATCGTCGTTTGAAGATGGGCATGTGAAACTGCGAAAAAAATTTTGAGAGCGTAGGACGGCTGCCGAAAGTCTGCGTAAAAACGCCCCCCGGGCCTAAAGTTTCACCGTGCAAAATTCCCGGTGGTGTTATTATGAAACTAGAATATATTCCGCAGATTCTGAAAGTTATTGCGATAGTTAGACTCTTTTAGTTGCTTGGGAATCGTCGTTTGAAGATGGGCATATGAAACTGGGAAAAAAAATTTGAGAGCGTAGGACGGCTGCCGAAAGTCTGCGTAAAAACGCCCCCCGGGCCTAAAGTTTCACCGTGCAAAATTCCCGGTGATGTTATTATGAAACTAGAATATATTCCGCAGATTCTGAAAGTTATTGCGATAGTTAGACTCTTTTAGTTGCTTGGGAATCGTCGTTTGAAGATGGGCATGTGAAACTGCGAAAAAAAATTTGAGAGCGTAGGACGGCTGCCGAAAGTCTGCGTAAAAACGCCCCCCGGGCCTAAAGTTTCACCGTGCAAAATTCCCGGTGATGTTATTATGAAACTAGAATATAATCCGCAGATTCTGAAAGTTATTGCGATAGTTAGACTCTTTTAGTTGCTTGGGAATCGTCGTTTGAAGATGGGCATGTGAAACTGCGAAAAAAATTTTGAGAGCGTAGGACGGCTGCCGAAAGTCTGCGTAAAAACGCCCCCCGGGCCTAAAGTTTCACCGTGCAAAATTCCCGGTGATGTTATTATGAAACTAGAATATATTCCGCAGATTCTGAAAGTTATTGCGATAGTTAGACTCTTTTAGTTGCTAGGGAATCGTCGTTTGAAGATGGGCATGTGAAACTGCGAAAAAAAATTTGAGAGCGTAGGACGGCTGCCGAAAGTCTGCGTAAAAACGCCCCCCGGGCCTAAAGTTTCACCGTGCAAAATTCCCGGTGATGATATTATGAAACTAGAATATATTCCGCAGATTCTGAAAGTTATTGCGATAGTTAGACTCTTTTAGTTGCTTGGGAATCGTCGTTTGAAGATGGGCATGTGAAACTGCGAAAAAAATTTTGAGAGCGTAGGACGGCTGCCGAAAGTCTGCGTAAAAACGCCCCCCGGGCCTAAAGTTTCACCGTGCAAAATTCCCGGTGATGTTATTATGAAACTAGAATATATTCCGCAGATTCTGAAAGTTATTGCGATAGTTAGACTCTTTTAGTTGCTTGGGAATCGTCGTTTGAAGATGGGCATGTGAAACTGCGAAAAAAAAATTGAGAGCGTAGGACGGCTGCCGAAAGTCTGCGTAAAAACGCCCCCCGGGCCTAAAGTTTCACCGTGCAAAATTCCCGGTGATGTTATTATGAAACTAGAATATATTCCGCAGATTCTGAAAGTTATTGCGATAGTTAGACTCTTTTAGTTGCTTGGGAATCGTCGTTTGAAGATGGGCATGTGAAACTGCGAAAAAATTTTTGAGAGCGTAGGACGGCTGCCGAAAGTCTGCGTAAAAACGCCCCCCGGGCCTAAAGTTTCACCGTGCAAAATTCCCGGTGGTGTTATTATGAAACTAGAATATTTTCCGCAGATTCTGAAAGTTATTGCGATAGTTAGACTCTTTTAGTTGCTTGGGAATCGTCGTTTGAAGATGGGCATGTGAAACTGCGAAAAAAAATTTGAGAGCGTAGGACGGCTGCCGAAAGTCTGCGTAAAAACGCCCCCCGGGCCTAAAGTTTCACCGTGCAAAATTCCCGGTGATGTTATTATGAAACTAGAATATATTCCGCAGATTCTGAAAGTTATTGCGATAGTTAGACTCTTTTAGTTGCTTGGGAATCGTCGTTTGAAGATGGGCATGTGAAACTGCGAAAAAAATTTTGAGAGCGTAGGACGGCTGCCGAAAGTCTGCGTAAAAACGCCCCCCGGGCCTAAAGTTTCACCGTGCAAAATTCCCGGTGATGTTATTATGAAACTAGAATATATTCCGCAGATTCTGAAAGTTATTGCTATAGTTAGACTCTTTTAGTTGCTTGGGAATCGTCGTTTGAAGATGGGCATGTGAAACTGCGAAAAAAATTTTGAGAGCGTAGGACGGCTGCCGAAAGTCTGCGTAAAAACGCCCCCCGGGCCTAAAGTTTCACCGTGCAAAATTCCCGGTGATGTTATTATGAAACTAGAATATATTCCGCAGATTCTGAAAGTTATTGCTATAGTTAGACTCTTTTAGTTGCTTGGGAATCGTCGTTTGAAGATGGGCATGTGAAACTGCGAAAAAAAATTTGAGAACGTAGGACGGCTGCCGAAAGTCTGCGTAAAAACGCCCCCCGGGCCTAAAGTTTCACCGTGCAATATTCCCGGTGATGTTATTATGAAACTAGAATATATTCCGCAGATTCTGAAAGTTATTGCGATAGTTAGACTCTTTTAGTTGCTTGGGAATCGTCGTTTGAAGATGGGCATGTGAAACTGCGAAAAAAATTTTGAGAGCGTAGGACGGCTGCCGAAAGTCTGCGTAAAAACGCCCCCCGGGCCTAAAGTTTCACCGTGCAAAATTCCCGGTGGTGTTATTATGAAACTAGAATATTTTCCGCAGATTCTGAAAGTTATTGCGATAGTTAGACTCTTTTAGTTGCTTGGGAGTCGTCGTTTGAAGATGGGCATGTGAAACTGCGAAAAAAAATTTGAGAGCGTAGGACGGCTGCCGAAAGTCTGCGTAAAAACGCCCCCCGGGCCTAAAGTTTCACCGTGCAAAATTCCCGGTGATGCTTTTATGAAACTAGAATATATTCCGCAGATTCTGAAAGTTATTGCGATAGTTAGACTCTTTTAGTTGCTTGGGAATCGTCGTTTGAAGATGGGCATGTGAAACTGCGAAAAAAATTTTGAGAGCGTAGGACGGCTGCCGAATGTCTGCGTAAAAACGCCCCCCGGTCCTAAAGTTTCACCGTGCAAAATTCCCGGTGGTGTTATTATGAAACTAGAATATATTCCGCAGATTCTGAAAGTTATTGCGATAGTTAGACTCTTTTAGTTGCTTGGGAATCGTCGTTTGAAGATGGGCATGTGAAACTGCGAAAAAAAATTTGAGAGCGTAGGACGGCTGCCGAAAGTCTGCGTAAAAACGCCCCCCGGGCCAAAAGTTTCACCGTGCAAAATTCCCGGTGATGTTATTATGAAACTAGAACATATTCCGCAGATTCTGAAAGTTATTGCGATAGTTAGACTCTTTTAGTTGCTTGGGAATCGTCGTTTGAAGATGGGCATGTGAAACTGCGAAAAAAATTTTGAGAGCGTAGGACGGCTGCCGAAAGTCTGCGTAAAAACGCCCCCCGGGCCTAAAGTTTCACCGTGCAAAATTCCCGGTGATGTTATTATGAAACTAGAATATATTCCGCAGATTCTGAAAGTTATTGCGATAGTTAGACTCCTTTAGTTGCTTGGGAATCGTCGTTTGAAGATGGGCATGTGAAACTGCGAAAAAAAATTTGAGAGCGTAGGACGGCTGCCGAAAGTCTGCGTAAAAACGCCCCCCGGGCCTAAAGTTTCACCGTGCAATATTCCCGGTGATGTTATTATGAAACTAGAATATATTCCGCAGATTCTGAAAGTTATTGCGATAGTTAGACTCTTTTAGTTGCTTGGGAATCGTCGTTTGAAGATGGGCATGTGAAACTGCGAAAAAAATTTTGAGAGCGTAGGACGGCTGCCGAAAGTCTGCGTAAAAACGCCCCCCGGGCCTAAAGTTTCACCGTGCAAAATTCCCGGTGGTGTTATTATGAAACTAGAATATTTTCCGCAGATTCTGAAAGTTATTGCGATAGTTAGACTCTTTTAGTTGCTTGGGAGTCGTCGTTTGAAGATGGGCATGTGAAACTGCGAAAAAAAATTTGAGAGCGTAGGACGGCTGCCGAAAGTCTGCGTAAAAACGCCCCCCGGGCCTAAAGTTTCACCGTGCAAAATTCCCGGTGATGTTATTATGAAACTAGAATATATTCCGCAGATTCTGAAAGTTATTGCGATAGTTAGACTCTTTTAGTTGCTTGGGAATCGTCGTTTGAAGATGGGCATGTGAAACTGCGAAAAAAATTTTGAGAGCGTAGGACGGCTGCCGAATGTCTGCGTAAAAACGCCCCCCGGTCCTAAAGTTTCACCGTGCAAAATTCCCGGTGGTGTTATTATGAAACTAGAATATATTCCGCAGATTCTGAAAGTTATTGCGATAGTTAGACTCTTTTAGTTGCTTGGGAATCGTCGTTTGAAGATGGGCATGTGAAACTGCGAAAAAAAATTTGAGAGCGTAGGACGGCTGCCGAAAGTCTGCGTAAAAACGCCCCCCGGGCCTAAAGTTTCACCGTGCAAAATTCCCGGTGATGTTATTATGAAACTAGAATATATTCCGCAGATTCTGAAAGTTATTGCGATAGTTAGACTCTTTTAGTTGCTTGGGAATCGTCGTTTGAAGATGGGCATGTGAAACTGCGAAAAAAATTTTGAGAGCGTAGGACGGCTGCCGAAAGTCTGCGTAAAAACGCCCCCCGGGCCTAAAGTTTCACCGTGCGAAATTCCCGGTGGTGTTTTTATGAAACTAGAATATATTCCGCAGATTCTGAAAGTTATTGCGATAGTTAGACTCTTTTAGTTGCTTGGGAATCGTCGTTTGAAGATGGGCATGTGAAACTGCGAAAAAAAATTTGAGAGCGTAGGACGGCTGCCGAAAGTCTGCGTAAAAACGCCCCCCGGGCCTAAAGTTTCACCGTGCAAAATTCCCGGTGATGTTATTATGAAACTAGAATATATTCCGCAGATTCTGAAAGTTATTGCGATAGTTAGACTCTTTTAGTTGCTTGGGAATCGTCGTTTGAAGATGGGCATGTGAAACTGCGAAAAAAATTTTGAGAGCGTAGGACGGCTGCCGAAAGTCTGCGTAAAAACGCCCCCCGGGCCTAAAGTTTCACCGTGCAAAATTCCCGGTGATGTTATTATGAAACTAGAATATATTCCGCAGATTCTGAAAGTTATTGCGATAGTTAGACTCTTTTAGTTGCTTGGGAATCGTCGTTTGAAGATGGGCATGTAAAACTGCGAAAAAAATTTTGAGAGCGTAGGACGGCTGCCGAAAGTCTACGTAAAAACGCCCCCCGGTCCTAAAGTTTCACCGTGCAAAATTCCCGGTGATGTTATTATGAAACTAGAATATATTCCGCAGATTCTGAAAGTTATTGCGATAGTTAGACTCTTTTAGTTGCTTGGGAATCGTCGTTTGAAGATGGGCATGTGAAACTGCGAAAAAAAATTTGAGAGCGTAGGACGGCTGCCGAAAGTCTGCGTAAAAACGCCCCCCGGGCCTAAAGTTTCACCGTGCAAAATTCCCGGTGATGTTATTATGAAACTAGAATATATTCCGCAGATTCTGAAAGTTATTGCGATAGTTAGACTCTTTTAGTTGCTTGGGAATCGTCGTTTGAAGATGGGCATGTGAAACTGCGAAAAAAATTTTGAGAGCGTAGGACGGCTGCCGAAAGTCTGCGTAAAAACGCCCCCCGGGCCTAAAGTTTCACCGTGCGAAATTCCCGGTGGTGTTTTTATGAAACTAGAATATATTCCGCAGATTCTGAAAGTTATTGCGATAGTTAGACTCTTTTAGTTGCTTGGGAATCGTCGTTTGAAGATGGGCATGTGAAACTGCGAAAAAAAATTTGAGAGCGTAGGACGGCTGCCGAAAGTCTGCGTAAAAACGCCCCCCGGGCCTAAAGTTTCACCGTGCAAAATTCCCGGTGATGTTATTATGAAACTAGAATATATTCCGCAGATTCTGAAAGTTATTGCGATAGTTAGACTCTTTTAGTTGCTTGGGAATCGTCGTTTGAAGATGGGCATGTGAAACTGCGAAAAAAATTTTGAGAGCGTAGGACGGCTGCCGAAAGTCTGCGTAAAAACGCCCCCCGGGCCTAAAGTTTCACCGTGCAAAATTCCCGGTGATGTTATTATGAAACTAGAATATATTCCGCAGATTCTGAAAGTTATTGCGATAGTTAGACTCTTTTAGTTGCTTGGGAATCGTCGTTTGAAGATGGGCATGTGAAACTGCGAAAAAAATTTGAGAGCGTAGGACGGCTGCCGAAAGTCTGCGTAAAAACGCCCCCCGGGCCTAAAGTTTCACCGTGCAAAATTCCCGGTGGTGTTATTATGAAACTAGAATATTTTCCGCAGATTCTGAAAGTTATTGCGATAGTTAGACTCTTTTAGTTGCTTGGGAGTCGTCGTTTGAAGATGGGCATGTGAAACTGCGAAAAAAAATTTGAGAGCGTAGGACGGCTGCCGAAAGTCTGCGTAAAAACGCCCCCCGGGCCTAAAGTTTCACCGTGCAAAATTCCCGGTGATGTTATTATGAAACTAGAATATATTCCGCAGATTCTGAAAGTTATTGCGATAGTTAGACTCTTTTAGTTGCTTGGGAATCGTCGTTTGAAGATGGGCATGTGAAACTGCGAAAAAAATTTTGAGAGCGTAGGACGGCTGCCGAATGTCTGCGTAAAAACGCCCCCCGGTCCTAAAGTTTCACCGTGCAAAATTCCCGGTGGTGTTATTATGAAACTAGAATATATTCCGCAGATTCTGAAAGTTATTGCGATAGTTAGACTCTTTTAGTTGCTTGGGAATCGTCGTTTGAAGATGGGCATGTGAAACTGCGAAAAAAAATTTGAGAGCGTAGGACGGCTGCCGAAAGTCTGCGTAAAAACGCCCCCCGGGCCTAAAGTTTCACCGTGCAAAATTCCCGGTGATGTTATTATGAAACTAGAATATATTCCGCAGATTCTGAAAGTTATTGCGATAGTTAGACTCTTTTAGTTGCTTGGGAATCGTCGTTTGAAGATGGGCATGTGAAACTGCGAAAAAAATTTTGAGAGCGTAGGACGGCTGCCGAAAGTCTGCGTAAAAACGCCCCCCGGGCCTAAAGTTTCACCGTGCGAAATTCCCGGTGGTGTTTTTATGAAACTAGAATATATTCCGCAGATTCTGAAAGTTATTGCGATAGTTAGACTCTTTTAGTTGCTTGGGAATCGTCGTTTGAAGATGGGCATGTGAAACTGCGAAAAAAAATTTGAGAGCGTAGGACGGCTGCCGAAAGTCTGCGTAAAAACGCCCCCCGGGCCTAAAGTTTCACCGTGCAAAATTCCCGGTGATGTTATTATGAAACTAGAATATATTCCGCAGATTCTGAAAGTTATTGCGATAGTTAGACTCTTTTAGTTGCTTGGGAATCGTCGTTTGAAGATGGGCATGTGAAACTGCGAAAAAAATTTTGAGAGCGTAGGACGGCTGCCGAAAGTCTGCGTAAAAACGCCCCCCGGGCCTAAAGTTTCACCGTGCAAAATTCCCGGTGATGTTATTATGAAACTAGAATATATTCCGCAGATTCTGAAAGTTATTGCGATAGTTAGACTCTTTTAGTTGCTTGGGAATCGTCGTTTGAAGATGGGCATGTAAAACTGCGAAAAAAATTTTGAGAGCGTAGGACGGCTGCCGAAAGTCTACGTAAAAACGCCCCCCGGTCCTAAAGTTTCACCGTGCAAAATTCCCGGTGATGTTATTATGAAACTAGAATATATTCCGCAGATTCTGAAAGTTATTGCGATAGTTAGACTCTTTTAGTTGCTTGGGAATCGTCGTTTGAAGATGGGCATGTGAAACTGCGAAAAAAAATTTGAGAGCGTAGGACGGCTGCCGAAAGTCTGCGTAAAAACGCCCCCCGGGCCTAAAGTTTCACCGTGCAAAATTCCCGGTGATGTTATTATGAAACTAGAATATATTCCGCAGATTCTGAAAGTTATTGCGATAGTTAGACTCTTTTAGTTGCTTGGGAATCGTCGTTTGAAGATGGGCATGTGAAACTGCGAAAAAAATTTTGAGAGCGTAGGACGGCTGCCGAAAGTCTGCGTAAAAACGCCCCCCGGGCCTAAAGTTTCACCGTGCGAAATTCCCGGTGGTGTTTTTATGAAACTAGAATATATTCCGCAGATTCTGAAAGTTATTGCGATAGTTAGACTCTTTTAGTTGCTTGGGAATCGTCGTTTGAAGATGGGCATGTGAAACTGCGAAAAAAAATTTGAGAGCGTAGGACGGCTGCCGAAAGTCTGCGTAAAAACGCCCCCCGGGCCTAAAGTTTCACCGTGCAAAATTCCCGGTGATGTTATTATGAAACTAGAATATATTCCGCAGATTCTGAAAGTTATTGCGATAGTTAGACTCTTTTAGTTGCTTGGGAATCGTCGTTTGAAGATGGGCATGTGAAACTGCGAAAAAAATTTTGAGAGCGTAGGACGGCTGCCGAAAGTCTGCGTAAAAACGCCCCCCGGGCCTAAAGTTTCACCGTGCAAAATTCCCGGTGATGTTATTATGAAACTAGAATATATTCCGCAGATTCTGAAAGTTATTGCGATAGTTAGACTCTTTTAGTTGCTTGGGAATCGTCGTTTGAAGATGGGCATGTAAAACTGCGAAAAAAATTTTGAGAGCGTAGGACGGCTGCCGAAAGTCTGCGTAAAAACGCCCCCCGGGCCTAAAGTTTCACCGTGCAAAATTCCCGGTGATGTTATTATGAAACTAGAATATATTCCGCAGATTCTGAAAGTTATTGCGATAGTTAGACTCTTTTAGTTGCTTGGGAATCGTCGTTTGAAGATGGGCATGTGAAACTGCGAAAAAAAATTTGAGAGCGTAGGACGGCTGCCGAAAGTCTGCGTAAAAACGCCCCCCGGGCCTAAAGTTTCACCGTGCAAAATTCCCGGTGATGTTATTATGAAACTAGAATATATTCCGCAGATTCTGAAAGTTATTGCGATAGTTAGACTCTTTTAGTTGCTTGGGAATCGTCGTTTGAAGATGGGCATGTGAAACTGCGAAAAAAATTTTGAGAGCGTAGGACGGCTGCCGAAAGTCTGCGTAAAAACGCCCCCCGGGCCTAAAGTTTCACCGTGCAAAATTCCCGGTGATGTTATTATGAAACTAGAATATATTCCGCAGATTCTGAAAGTTATTGCGATAGTTAGACTCTTTTAGTTGCTTGGGAATCGTCGTTTGAAGATGGGCATGTGAAACTGCGAAAAAAATTTTGAGAGCGTAGGACGGCTGCCGAAAGTCTGCGTAAAAACGCCCCCCGGGCCTAAAGTTTCACCGTGCAAAATTCCCGGTGGTGTTATTATGAAACTAGAATATATTCCGCAGATTCTGAAAGTTATTGCGATAGTTAGACTCTTTTAGTTGCTTGGGAATCGTCGTTTGAAGATGGGCATGTGAAACTGCGAAAAAAATTTTGAGAGCGTAGGACGGCTGCCGAAAGTCTGCGTAAAAACGCCCCCCGGGCCTAAAGTTTCACCGTGCAATATTCCCGGTGATGTTATTATGAAACTAGAATATATTCCGCAGATTCTGAAAGTTATTGCGATAGTTAGACTCTTTTAGTTGCTTGGGAATCGTCGTTTGAAGATGGGCATGTGAAACTGCGAAAAAAATTTTGAGAGCGTAGGACGGCTGCCGAAAGTCTGCGTAAAAACGCCCCCCGGGCCTAAAGTTTCACCGTGCAAAATTCCCGGTGGTGTTATTATGAAACTAGAATATTTTCCGCAGATTCTGAAAGTTATTGCGATAGTTAGACTCTTTTAGTTGCTTGGGAGTCGTCGTTTGAAGATGGGCATGTGAAACTGCGAAAAAAAATTTGAGAGCGTAGGACGGCTGCCGAAAGTCTGCGTAAAAACGCCCCCCGGGCCTAAAGTTTCACCGTTCAAAATTCCCGGTGATGTTATTATGAAACTAGAATATATTCCGCAGTTTCTGAAAGTTATTGCGATAGTTAGACTCTTTTAGTTGCTTGGGAATCGTCGTTTGAAGATGGGCATGTGAAACTGCGAAAAAAATTTTGAGAGCGTAGGACGGCTGCCGAATGTCTGCGTAAAAACGCCCCCCGGTCCTAAAGTTTCACCGTGCAAAATTCCCGGTGGTGTTATTATGAAACTAGAATATATTCCGCAGATTCTGAAAGTTATTGCGATAGTTAGACTCTTTTAGTTGCTTGGGAATCGTCGTTTGAAGATGGGCATGTGAAACTGCGAAAAAAAATTTGAGAGCGTAGGACGGCTGCCGAAAGTCTGCGTAAAAACGCCCCCCGGGCCTAAAGTTTCACCGTGCAAAATTCCCGGTGATGTTATTATGAAACTAGAATATATTCCGCAGATTCTGAAAGTTATTGCGATAGTTAGACTCTTTTAGTTGCTTGGGAATCGTCGTTTGAAGATGGGCATGTGAAACTGCGAAAAAAATTTTGAGAGCGTAGGACGGCTGCCGAAAGTCTGCGTAAAAACGCCCCCCGGGCCTAAAGTTTCACCGTGCGAAATTCCCGGTGGTGTTTTTATGAAACTAGAATATATTCCGCAGATTCTGAAAGTTATTGCGATAGTTAGACTCTTTTAGTTGCTTGGGAATCGTCGTTTGAAGATGGGCATGTGAAACTGCGAAAAAAAATTTGAGAGCGTAGGACGGCTGCCGAAAGTCTGCGTAAAAACGCCCCCCGGGCCTAAAGTTTCACCGTGCAAAATTCCCGGTGATGTTATTATGAAACTAGAATATATTCCGCAGATTCTGAAAGTTATTGCGATAGTTAGACTCTTTTAGTTGCTTGGGAATCGTCGTTTGAAGATGGGCATGTGAAACTGCGAAAAAAATTTTGAGAGCGTAGGACGGCTGCCGAAAGTCTGCGTAAAAACGCCCCCCGGGCCTAAAGTTTCACCGTGCAAAATTCCCGGTGATGTTATTATGAAACTAGAATATATTCCGCAGATTCTGAAAGTTATTGCGATAGTTAGACTCTTTTAGTTGCTTGGGAATCGTCGTTTGAAGATGGGCATGTAAAACTGCGAAAAAAATTTTGAGAGCGTAGGACGGCTGCCGAAAGTCTGCGTAAAAACGCCCCCCGGGCCTAAAGTTTCACCGTGCAAAATTCCCGGTGGTGTTATTATGAAACTAGAATATTTTCCGCAGATTCTGAAAGTTATTGCGATAGTTAGACTCTTTTAGTTGCTTGGGAGTCGTCGTTTGAAGATGGGCATGTGAAACTGCGAAAAAAAATTTGAGAGCGTAGGACGGCTGCCGAAAGTCTGCGTAAAAACGCCCCCCGGGCCTAAAGTTTCACCGTGCAAAATTCCCGGTGATGTTATTATGAAACTAGAATATATTCCGCAGATTCTGAAAGTTATTGCGATAGTTAGACTCTTTTAGTTGCTTGGGAATCGTCGTTTGAAGATGGGCATGTGAAACTGCGAAAAAAATTTTGAGAGCGTAGGACGGCTGCCGAATGTCTGCGTAAAAACGCCCCCCGGTCCTAAAGTTTCACCGTGCAAAATTCCCGGTGGTGTTATTATGAAACTAGAATATATTCCGCAGATTCTGAAAGTTATTGCGATAGTTAGACTCTTTTAGTTGCTTGGGAATCGTCGTTTGAAGATGGGCATGTGAAACTGCGAAAAAAAATTTGAGAGCGTAGGACGGCTGCCGAAAGTCTGCGTAAAAACGCCCCCCGGGCCAAAAGTTTCACCGTGCAAAATTCCCGGTGATGTTATTATGAAACTAGAACATATTCCGCAGATTCTGAAAGTTATTGCGATAGTTAGACTCTTTTAGTTGCTTGGGAATCGTCGTTTGAAGATGGGCATGTGAAACTGCGAAAAAAATTTTGAGAGCGTAGGACGGCTGCCGAAAGTCTGCGTAAAAACGCCCCCCGGGCCTAAAGTTTCACCGTGCAAAATTCCCGGTGATGTTATTATGAAACTAGAATATATTCCGCAGATTCTGAAAGTTATTGCGATAGTTAGACTCTTTTAGTTGCTTGGGAATCGTCGTTTGAAGATGGGCATGTGAAACTGCGAAAAAAATTTTGAGAGCGTAGGACGGCTGCCGAAAGTCTGCGTAAAAACGCCCCCCGGGCCTAAAGTTTCACCGTGCAAAATTCCCGGTGGTGTTATTATGAAACTAGAATATATTCCGCAGATTCTGAAAGTTATTGCGATAGTTAGACTCTTTTAGTTGCTTGGGAATCGTCGTTTGAAGATGGGCATATGAAACTGGGAAAAAAAATTTGAGAGCGTAGGACGGCTGCCGAAAGTCTGCGTAAAAACGCCCCCCGGGCCTAAAGTTTCACCGTGCAAAATTCCCGGTGATGTTATTATGAAACTAGAATATATTCCGCAGATTCTGAAAGTTATTGCGATAGTTAGACTCTTTTAGTTGCTTGGGAATCGTCGTTTGAAGATGGGCATGTGAAACTGCGAAAAAAAATTTGAGAGCGTAGGACGGCTGCCGAAAGTCTGCGTAAAAACGCCCCCCGGGCCTAAAGTTTCACCGTGCAAAATTCCCGGTGATGTTATTATGAAACTAGAATATAATCCGCAGATTCTGAAAGTTATTGCGATAGTTAGACTCTTTTAGTTGCTTGGGAATCGTCGTTTGAAGATGGGCATGTGAAACTGCGAAAAAAATTTTGAGAGCGTAGGACGGCTGCCGAAAGTCTGCGTAAAAACGCCCCCCGGGCCTAAAGTTTCACCGTGCAAAATTCCCGGTGATGTTATTATGAAACTAGAATATATTCCGCAGATTCTGAAAGTTATTGCGATAGTTAGACTCTTTTAGTTGCTAGGGAATCGTCGTTTGAAGATGGGCATGTGAAACTGCGAAAAAAAATTTGAGAGCGTAGGACGGCTGCCGAAAGTCTGCGTAAAAACGCCCCCCGGGCCTAAAGTTTCACCGTGCAAAATTCCCGGTGATGATATTATGAAACTAGAATATATTCCGCAGATTCTGAAAGTTATTGCGATAGTTAGACTCTTTTAGTTGCTTGGGAATCGTCGTTTGAAGATGGGCATGTGAAACTGCGAAAAAAATTTTGAGAGCGTAGGACGGCTGCCGAAAGTCTGCGTAAAAACGCCCCCCGGGCCTAAAGTTTCACCGTGCAAAATTCCCGGTGATGTTATTATGAAACTAGAATATATTCCGCAGATTCTGAAAGTTATTGCGATAGTTAGACTCTTTTAGTTGCTTGGGAATCGTCGTTTGAAGATGGGCATGTGAAACTGCGAAAAAAAATTTGAGAGCGTAGGACGGCTGCCGAAAGTCTGCGTAAAAACGCCCCCCGGGCCTAAAGTTTCACCGTGCAAAATTCCCGGTGATGTTATTATGAAACTAGAATATATTCCGCAGATTCTGAAAGTTATTGCGATAGTTAGACTCTTTTAGTTGCTTGGGAATCGTCGTTTGAAGATGGGCATGTGAAACTGCGAAAAAATTTTTGAGAGCGTAGGACGGCTGCCGAAAGTCTGCGTAAAAACGCCCCCCGGGCCTAAAGTTTCACCGTGCAAAATTCCCGGTGGTGTTATTATGAAACTAGAATATTTTCCGCAGATTCTGAAAGTTATTGCGATAGTTAGACTCTTTTAGTTGCTTGGGAATCGTCGTTTGAAGATGGGCATGTGAAACTGCGAAAAAAAATTTGAGAGCGTAGGACGGCTGCCGAAAGTCTGCGTAAAAACGCCCCCCGGGCCTAAAGTTTCACCGTGCAAAATTCCCGGTGATGTTATTATGAAACTAGAATATATTCCGCAGATTCTGAAAGTTATTGCGATAGTTAGACTCTTTTAGTTGCTTGGGAATCGTCGTTTGAAGATGGGCATGTGAAACTGCGAAAAAAATTTTGAGAGCGTAGGACGGCTGCCGAAAGTCTGCGTAAAAACGCCCCCCGGGCCTAAAGTTTCACCGTGCAAAATTCCCGGTGATGTTATTATGAAACTAGAATATATTCCGCAGATTCTGAAAGTTATTGCTATAGTTAGACTCTTTTAGTTGCTTGGGAATCGTCGTTTGAAGATGGGCATGTGAAACTGCGAAAAAAATTTTGAGAGCGTAGGACGGCTGCCGAAAGTCTGCGTAAAAACGCCCCCCGGGCCTAAAGTTTCACCGTGCAAAATTCCCGGTGATGTTATTATGAAACTAGAATATATTCCGCAGATTCTGAAAGTTATTGCTATAGTTAGACTCTTTTAGTTGCTTGGGAATCGTCGTTTGAAGATGGGCATGTGAAACTGCGAAAAAAAATTTGAGAACGTAGGACGGCTGCCGAAAGTCTGCGTAAAAACGCCCCCCGGGCCTAAAGTTTCACCGTGCAATATTCCCGGTGATGTTATTATGAAACTAGAATATATTCCGCAGATTCTGAAAGTTATTGCGATAGTTAGACTCTTTTAGTTGCTTGGGAATCGTCGTTTGAAGATGGGCATGTGAAACTGCGAAAAAAATTTTGAGAGCGTAGGACGGCTGCCGAAAGTCTGCGTAAAAACGCCCCCCGGGCCTAAAGTTTCACCGTGCAAAATTCCCGGTGGTGTTATTATGAAACTAGAATATTTTCCGCAGATTCTGAAAGTTATTGCGATAGTTAGACTCTTTTAGTTGCTTGGGAGTCGTCGTTTGAAGATGGGCATGTGAAACTGCGAAAAAAAATTTGAGAGCGTAGGACGGCTGCCGAAAGTCTGCGTAAAAACGCCCCCCGGGCCTAAAGTTTCACCGTGCAAAATTCCCGGTGATGCTTTTATGAAACTAGAATATATTCCGCAGATTCTGAAAGTTATTGCGATAGTTAGACTCTTTTAGTTGCTTGGGAATCGTCGTTTGAAGATGGGCATGTGAAACTGCGAAAAAAATTTTGAGAGCGTAGGACGGCTGCCGAATGTCTGCGTAAAAACGCCCCCCGGTCCTAAAGTTTCACCGTGCAAAATTCCCGGTGGTGTTATTATGAAACTAGAATATATTCCGCAGATTCTGAAAGTTATTGCGATAGTTAGACTCTTTTAGTTGCTTGGGAATCGTCGTTTGAAGATGGGCATGTGAAACTGCGAAAAAAAATTTGAGAGCGTAGGACGGCTGCCGAAAGTCTGCGTAAAAACGCCCCCCGGGCCAAAAGTTTCACCGTGCAAAATTCCCGGTGATGTTATTATGAAACTAGAACATATTCCGCAGATTCTGAAAGTTATTGCGATAGTTAGACTCTTTTAGTTGCTTGGGAATCGTCGTTTGAAGATGGGCATGTGAAACTGCGAAAAAAATTTTGAGAGCGTAGGACGGCTGCCGAAAGTCTGCGTAAAAACGCCCCCCGGGCCTAAAGTTTCACCGTGCAAAATTCCCGGTGATGTTATTATGAAACTAGAATATATTCCGCAGATTCTGAAAGTTATTGCGATAGTTAGACTCCTTTAGTTGCTTGGGAATCGTCGTTTGAAGATGGGCATGTGAAACTGCGAAAAAAAATTTGAGAGCGTAGGACGGCTGCCGAAAGTCTGCGTAAAAACGCCCCCCGGGCCTAAAGTTTCACCGTGCAATATTCCCGGTGATGTTATTATGAAACTAGAATATATTCCGCAGATTCTGAAAGTTATTGCGATAGTTAGACTCTTTTAGTTGCTTGGGAATCGTCGTTTGAAGATGGGCATGTGAAACTGCGAAAAAAATTTTGAGAGCGTAGGACGGCTGCCGAAAGTCTGCGTAAAAACGCCCCCCGGGCCTAAAGTTTCACCGTGCAAAATTCCCGGTGGTGTTATTATGAAACTAGAATATTTTCCGCAGATTCTGAAAGTTATTGCGATAGTTAGACTCTTTTAGTTGCTTGGGAGTCGTCGTTTGAAGATGGGCATGTGAAACTGCGAAAAAAAATTTGAGAGCGTAGGACGGCTGCCGAAAGTCTGCGTAAAAACGCCCCCCGGGCCTAAAGTTTCACCGTGCAAAATTCCCGGTGATGTTATTATGAAACTAGAATATATTCCGCAGATTCTGAAAGTTATTGCGATAGTTAGACTCTTTTAGTTGCTTGGGAATCGTCGTTTGAAGATGGGCATGTGAAACTGCGAAAAAAATTTTGAGAGCGTAGGACGGCTGCCGAATGTCTGCGTAAAAACGCCCCCCGGTCCTAAAGTTTCACCGTGCAAAATTCCCGGTGGTGTTATTATGAAACTAGAATATATTCCGCAGATTCTGAAAGTTATTGCGATAGTTAGACTCTTTTAGTTGCTTGGGAATCGTCGTTTGAAGATGGGCATGTGAAACTGCGAAAAAAAATTTGAGAGCGTAGGACGGCTGCCGAAAGTCTGCGTAAAAACGCCCCCCGGGCCTAAAGTTTCACCGTGCAAAATTCCCGGTGATGTTATTATGAAACTAGAATATATTCCGCAGATTCTGAAAGTTATTGCGATAGTTAGACTCTTTTAGTTGCTTGGGAATCGTCGTTTGAAGATGGGCATGTGAAACTGCGAAAAAAATTTTGAGAGCGTAGGACGGCTGCCGAAAGTCTGCGTAAAAACGCCCCCCGGGCCTAAAGTTTCACCGTGCGAAATTCCCGGTGGTGTTTTTATGAAACTAGAATATATTCCGCAGATTCTGAAAGTTATTGCGATAGTTAGACTCTTTTAGTTGCTTGGGAATCGTCGTTTGAAGATGGGCATGTGAAACTGCGAAAAAAAATTTGAGAGCGTAGGACGGCTGCCGAAAGTCTGCGTAAAAACGCCCCCCGGGCCTAAAGTTTCACCGTGCAAAATTCCCGGTGATGTTATTATGAAACTAGAATATATTCCGCAGATTCTGAAAGTTATTGCGATAGTTAGACTCTTTTAGTTGCTTGGGAATCGTCGTTTGAAGATGGGCATGTGAAACTGCGAAAAAAATTTTGAGAGCGTAGGACGGCTGCCGAAAGTCTGCGTAAAAACGCCCCCCGGGCCTAAAGTTTCACCGTGCAAAATTCCCGGTGATGTTATTATGAAACTAGAATATATTCCGCAGATTCTGAAAGTTATTGCGATAGTTAGACTCTTTTAGTTGCTTGGGAATCGTCGTTTGAAGATGGGCATGTAAAACTGCGAAAAAAATTTTGAGAGCGTAGGACGGCTGCCGAAAGTCTACGTAAAAACGCCCCCCGGTCCTAAAGTTTCACCGTGCAAAATTCCCGGTGATGTTATTATGAAACTAGAATATATTCCGCAGATTCTGAAAGTTATTGCGATAGTTAGACTCTTTTAGTTGCTTGGGAATCGTCGTTTGAAGATGGGCATGTGAAACTGCGAAAAAAAATTTGAGAGCGTAGGACGGCTGCCGAAAGTCTGCGTAAAAACGCCCCCCGGGCCTAAAGTTTCACCGTGCAAAATTCCCGGTGATGTTATTATGAAACTAGAATATATTCCGCAGATTCTGAAAGTTATTGCGATAGTTAGACTCTTTTAGTTGCTTGGGAATCGTCGTTTGAAGATGGGCATGTGAAACTGCGAAAAAAATTTTGAGAGCGTAGGACGGCTGCCGAAAGTCTGCGTAAAAACGCCCCCCGGGCCTAAAGTTTCACCGTGCGAAATTCCCGGTGGTGTTTTTATGAAACTAGAATATATTCCGCAGATTCTGAAAGTTATTGCGATAGTTAGACTCTTTTAGTTGCTTGGGAATCGTCGTTTGAAGATGGGCATGTGAAACTGCGAAAAAAAATTTGAGAGCGTAGGACGGCTGCCGAAAGTCTGCGTAAAAACGCCCCCCGGGCCTAAAGTTTCACCGTGCAAAATTCCCGGTGATGTTATTATGAAACTAGAATATATTCCGCAGATTCTGAAAGTTATTGCGATAGTTAGACTCTTTTAGTTGCTTGGGAATCGTCGTTTGAAGATGGGCATGTGAAACTGCGAAAAAAATTTTGAGAGCGTAGGACGGCTGCCGAAAGTCTGCGTAAAAACGCCCCCCGGGCCTAAAGTTTCACCGTGCAAAATTCCCGGTGATGTTATTATGAAACTAGAATATATTCCGCAGATTCTGAAAGTTATTGCGATAGTTAGACTCTTTTAGTTGCTTGGGAATCGTCGTTTGAAGATGGGCATGTAAAACTGCGAAAAAAATTTTGAGAGCGTAGGACGGCTGCCGAAAGTCTGCGTAAAAACGCCCCCCGGGCCTAAAGTTTCACCGTGCAAAATTCCCGGTGATGTTATTATGAAACTAGAATATATTCCGCAGATTCTGAAAGTTATTGCGATAGTTAGACTCTTTTAGTTGCTTGGGAATCGTCGTTTGAAGATGGGCATGTGAAACTGCGAAAAAAAATTTGAGAGCGTAGGACGGCTGCCGAAAGTCTGCGTAAAAACGCCCCCCGGGCCTAAAGTTTCACCGTGCAAAATTCCCGGTGATGTTATTATGAAACTAGAATATATTCCGCAGATTCTGAAAGTTATTGCGATAGTTAGACTCTTTTAGTTGCTTGGGAATCGTCGTTTGAAGATGGGCATGTGAAACTGCGAAAAAAATTTTGAGAGCGTAGGACGGCTGCCGAAAGTCTGCGTAAAAACGCCCCCCGGGCCTAAAGTTTCACCGTGCGAAATTCCCGGTGGTGTTTTTATGAAACTAGAATATATTCCGCAGATTCTGAAAGTTATTGCGATAGTTAGACTCTTTTAGTTGCTTGGGAATCGTCGTTTGAAGATGGGCATGTGAAACTGCGAAAAAAAATTTGAGAGCGTAGGACGGCTGCCGAAAGTCTGCGTAAAAACGCCCCCCGGGCCTAAAGTTTCACCGTGCAAAATTCCCGGTGATGTTATTATGAAACTAGAATATATTCCGCAGATTCTGAAAGTTATTGCGATAGTTAGACTCTTTTAGTTGCTTGGGAATCGTCGTTTGAAGATGGGCATGTGAAACTGCGAAAAAAATTTTGAGAGCGTAGGACGGCTGCCGAAAGTCTGCGTAAAAACGCCCCCCGGGCCTAAAGTTTCACCGTGCAAAATTCCCGGTGATGTTATTATGAAACTAGAATATATTCCGCAGATTCTGAAAGTTATTGCGATAGTTAGACTCTTTTAGTTGCTTGGGAATCGTCGTTTGAAGATGGGCATGTAAAACTGCGAAAAAAATTTTGAGAGCGTAGGACGGCTGCCGAAAGTCTGCGTAAAAACGCCCCCCGGGCCTAAAGTTTCACCGTGCAAAATTCCCGGTGATGTTATTATGAAACTAGAATATATTCCGCAGATTCTGAAAGTTATTGCGATAGTTAGACTCTTTTAGTTGCTTGGGAATCGTCGTTTGAAGATGGGCATGTGAAACTGCGAAAAAAAATTTGAGAGCGTAGGACGGCTGCCGAAAGTCTGCGTAAAAACGCCCCCCGGGCCTAAAGTTTCACCGTGCAAAATTCCCGGTGATGTTATTATGAAACTAGAATATATTCCGCAGATTCTGAAAGTTATTGCGATAGTTAGACTCTTTTAGTTGCTTGGGAATCGTCGTTTGAAGATGGGCATGTGAAACTGCGAAAAAAATTTTGAGAACGTAGGACGGCTGCCGAAAGTCTGCGTAAAAACGCCCCCCGGGCCTAAAGTTTCACCGTGCAAAATTCCCGGTGATGTTATTATGAAACTAGAATATATTCCGCAGATTCTGAAAGTTATTGCGATAGTTAGACTCTTTTAGTTGCTTGGGAATCGTCGTTTGAAGATGGGCATGTGAAACTGCGAAAAAAATTTTGAGAGCGTAGGACGGCTGCCGAAAGTCTGCGTAAAAACGCCCCCCGGGCCTAAAGTTTCACCGTGCAAAATTCCCGGTGGTGTTATTATGAAACTAGAATATATTCCGCAGATTCTGAAAGTTATTGCGATAGTTAGACTCTTTTAGTTGCTTGGGAATCGTCGTTTGAAGATGGGCATGTGAAACTGCGAAAAAAATTTTGAGAGCGTAGGACGGCTGCCGAAAGTCTGCGTAAAAACGCCCCCCGGGCCTAAAGTTTCACCGTGCAAAATTCCCGGTGATGTTATTATGAAACTAGAATATATTCCGCAGATTCTGAAAGTTATTGCGATAGTTAGACTCTTTTAGTTGCTTGGGAATCGTTGTTTGAAGATGGGCATGTGAAACTGCGAAAAAAATTTTGAGAGCGTAGGACGGCTGCCGAAAGTCTGCGTAAAAACGCCCCCCGGGCCTAAAGTTTCACCGTGCAAAATTCCCGGTGGTGTTATTATGAAACTAGAATATATTCCGCAGATTCTGAAAGTTATTGCGATAGTTAGACTCTTTTAGTTGCTTGGAAATCGTCGTTTGAAGATGGGCATGTGAAACTGCGAAAAAAAATTTGAGAGCGTAGGACGGCTGCCGAAAGTCTGCGTAAAAACGCCCCCCGGGCCTAAAGTTTCACCGTGCAAAATTCCCGGTGATGTTATTATGAAACTAGAATATATTCCGCAGATTCTGAAAGTTTTTGCGATAGTTAGACTCTTTTAGTTGCTTGGGAATCGTCGTTTGAAGATGGGCATGTGAAACTGCGAAAAAAATTTTGAGAGCGTAGGACGGCTGCCGAAAGTCTGCGTAAAAACGCCCCCCGGGCCTAAAGTTTCACCGTGCAAAATTCCCGTTGGTGTTATTATGAAACTAGAATATATTCCGCAGATTCTGAAAGTTATTGCGATAGTTAGACTCTTTTAGTTGCTTGGGAATCGTGGTTTGAAGATGGGCATGTGAAACTGCGAAAAAAAATTTGAGAGCGTAGGACGGCTGCCGAAAGTCTGCGTAAAAACGCCCCCCGGGCCTAAAATTTCACCGTGCAAAATTCCCGGTGATGTTATTATGAAACTAGAATATATTCCGCAGATTCTGAAAGTTATTGCGATAGTTAGACTCTTTTAGTTGCTTGGGAATCGTCGTTTGAAGATGGGCATGTGAAACTGCGAAAAAAAATTTGAGAGCGTAGGACGGCTGCCGAAAGTCTGCGTAAAAACGCCCCCCGGGCCTAAAGTTTCACCGTGCAAAATTCCCGGTGATGTTATTATGAAACTAGAATATATTCCGCAGATTCTGAAAGTTATTGCGATAGTTAGACTCTTTTAGTTGCTTGGGAATCGTCGTTTGAAGATGGGCATGTGAAACTGCGAAAAAAACTTTTGAGAGCGTAGGACGTCTGCCGAAAGTCTGCGTAAAAACGCCCCCCGGGCCTAAAGTTTCACCGTGCAAAATTCCCGGTGGTGTTATTATGAAACTAGAATATTTTCCGCAGATTCTGAAAGTTATTGCGATAGTTAGACTCTTTTAGTTGCTTGGGAATCGTCGTTTGAAGATGGGCATGTGAAACTGCGAAAAAAAATTTGAGAGCGTAGGACGGCTGCCGAAAGCCTGCGTAAAAACGCCCCCCGGGCCTAAAGTTTCACCGTGCAAAATTCCCGGTGATGTTATTATGAAACTAGAATATATTCCGCAGATTCTGAAAGTTATTGCGATAGTTAGACTCTTTTAGTTGCTTGGGAATCGTCGTTTGAAGATGGGCATGTGAAACTGCGAAAAAAATTTTGAGAGCGTAAGACGGCTGCCGAAAGTCTGGGTAAAAACGCCCCCCGGGCCTAAAGTTTCACCGTGCAAAATTCCCGGTGATGTTATTATGAAACTAGAATATATTCCGCAGATTCTGAAAGTTATTGCGATAGTTAGACTCTTTTAGTTGCTTGGGAATCGTCGTTTGAAGATGGGCATGTGAAACTGCGAAAAAAAATTTGAGAGCGTAGGACGGCTGCCGAAAGTCTGCGTAAAAACGCCCCCCGGGCCTAAAGTTTCACCGTGCAAAATTCCCGGTGATGTTATTATGAAACTAGAATATATTCCGCAGATTCTGAAAGTTATTGCGATAGTTAGACTCTTTTAGTTGCTTGGGAATCGTCGTTTGAAGATGGGCATGTGAAACTGCGAAAAAAACTTTTGAGAGCGTAGGACGTCTGCCGAAAGTCTGCGTAAAAACGCCCCCCGGGCCTAAAGTTTCACCGTGCAAAATTCCCGGTGATGTTATTATGAAACTAGAATATATTCCGCAGATTCTGAAAGTTACTGCGATAGTTAGACTCTTTTAGTTGCTTGGGAATCGTCGTTTGAAGATGGGCTTGTGAAACTGCGAAAAAAAATTTGAGAGCGTAGGACGGCTGCCGAAAGTCTGCGTAAAAACGCCCCCCGGGCCTAAAGTTTCACCGTGCAAAATTCCCGGTGATGTTATTATGAAACTAGAATATATTCCGCAGATTCTGAAAGTTATTGCGATAGTTAGACTCTTTTAGTTGCTTGGGAATCGTCGTTTGAAGATGGGCATGTGAAACTGCGAAAAAAATTTTGAGAGCGTAGGACGGCTGCCGAAAGTCTGCGTAAAAACGCCCCCCGGGCCTAAAGTTTCACCGTGCAAAATTCCCGGTGATGTTATTATGAAACTAGAATATATTCCGCAGATTCTGAAAGTTATTGCGATAGTTAGACTCTTTTAGTTGCTTGGGAATCGTCGTTTGAAGATGGGCATGTGAAACTGCGAAAAAAAATTTGAGAGCGTAGGACGGCTGCCGAAAGTCTGCGTAAAAACGCCCCCCGGGCCTAAAGTTTCACCGTGCAAAATTCCCGGTGATGTTATTATGAAACTAGAATATATTCCGCAGATTCTGAAAGTTATTGCGATAGTTAGACTCTTTTAGTTGCTTGGGAATCGTCGTTTGAAGATGGGCATGTGAAACTGCGAAAAAAATTTTGAGAGCGTAGGACGGCTGCCGAAAGTCTGCGTAAAAACGCCCCCCGGGCCTAAAGTTTCACCGTGCAAAATTCCCGGTGATGTTATTATGAAACTAGAATATATTCCGCAGATTCTGAAAGTTATTGCGATAGTTAGACTCTTTTAGTTGCTTGGGAATCGTCGTTTGAAGATGGGCATGTGAAACTGCGAAAAAAAATTTGAGAGCGTAGGACGGCTGCCGAAAGTCTGCGTAAAAACGCCCCCCGGGCCTAAAGTTTCACCGTGCAAAATTCCCGGTGATGTTATTATGAAACTAGAATATATTCCGCAGATTCTGAAAGTTATTGCGATAGTTAGACTCTTTTAGTTGCTTGGGAATCGTCGTTTGAAGATGGGCATGTGAAACTGCGAAAAAAAATTTGAGAGCGTAGGACGGCTGCCGAAAGTCTGCGTAAAAACGCCCCCCGGGCCTAAAGTTTCACCGTGCAAAATTCCCGGTGATGTTATTATGAAACTAGAATATATTCCGCAGATTCTGAAAGTTATTGCGATAGTTAGACTCTTTTAGTTGCTTGGGAATCGTCGTTTGAAGATGGGCATGTGAAACTGCGAAAAAAAATTTGAGAGCGTAGGACGGCTGCCGAAAGTCTGCGTAAAAACGCCCCCCGGGCCTAAAGTTTCACCGTGCAAAATTCCCGGTGATGTTATTATGAAACTAGAATATATTCCGCAGATTCTGAAAGTTATTGCGATAGTTAGACTCTTTTAGTTGCTTGGGAATCGTCGTTTGAAGATGGGCATGTGAAACTGCGAAAAAAAATTTGAGAGCGTAGGACGGCTGCCGAAAGTCTGCGTAAAAACGCCCCCCGGGCCTAAAGTTTCACCGTGCAAAATTCCCGGTGATGTTATTATGAAACTAGAATATATTCCGCAGATTCTGAAAGTTATTGTGATAGTTAGACTCTTTTAGTTGCTTGGGAATCGTCGTTTGAAGATGGGCATGTGAAACTGCGAAAAAAAATTGAGAGCGTAGGACGGCTGCCGAAAGTCTGCGTAAAAACGCCCCCCGGGCCTAAAGTTTCACCGTGCAAAATTCCCGGTGATGTTATTATGAAATTAGAATATATTCCGCAGATTCTGAAAGTTATTGCGATAGTTAGACTCTTTTAGTTGCTTGGGAATCGTCGTTTGAAGATGGGCATGTGAAACTGCGAAAAAAATTTTGAGAGCGTAGGACGGCTGCCGAAAGTCTGCGTAAAAACGCCCCCCGGGCCTAAAGTTTCACCGTGCAAAATTCCCGGTGATGTTATTATGAAACTAGAATATATTCCGCAGATTCTGAAAGTTATTGCGATAGTTAGACTCTTTTAGTTGCTTGGGAATCGTCGTTTGAAGATGGGCATGTGAAACTGCGAAAAAAAATTTGAGAGCGTAGGACGGCTGCCGAAAGTCTGCGTAAAAACGCCCCCCGGGCCTAAAGTTTCACCGTGCAAAATTCCCGGTGACGTTATTATGAAACTAGAATATATTCCGCAGATTCTGAAAGTTATTGCGATAGTTAGACTCTTTTAGTTGCTTGGGAATCGTCGTTTGAAGATGGGCATGTGAAACTGCGAAAAAAAATTTGAGAGCGTAGGACGGCTGCCGAAAGTCTGCGTAAAAACGCCCCCCGGGCCTAAAGTTTCACCGTGCAAAATTCCCGGTGATGTTATTATGAAACTAGAATATATTCCGCAGATTCTGAAAGTTATTGTGATAGTTAGACTCTTTTAGTTGCTTGGGAATCGTCGTTTGAAGATGGGCATGTGAAACTGCGAAAAAAAAATTGAGAGCGTAGGACGGCTGCCGAAAGTCTGCGTAAAAACGCCCCCCGGGCCTAAAGTTTCACCGTGCAAAATTCCCGGTGATGTTATTATGAAATTAGAATATATTCCGCAGATTCTGAAAGTTATTGCGATAGTTAGACTCTTTTAGTTGCTTGGGAATCGTCGTTTGAAGATGGGCATGTGAAACTGCGAAAAAAATTTTGAGAGCGTAGGACGGCTGCCGAAAGTCTGCGTAAAAACGCCCCCCGGGCCTAAAGTTTCACCGTGCAAAATTCCCGGTGATGTTATTATGAAACTAGAATATATTCCGCAGATTCTGAAAGTTATTGCGATAGTTAGACTCTTTTAGTTGCTTGGGAATCGTCGTTTGAAGATGGGCATGTGAAACTGCGAAAAAAAATTTGAGAGCGTAGGACGGCTGCCGAAAGTCTGCGTAAAAACGCCCCCCGGGCCTAAAGTTTCACCGTGCAAAATTCCCGGTGACGTTATTATGAAACTAGAATATATTCCGCAGATTCTGAAAGTTATTGCGATAGTTAGACTCTTTTAGTTGCTTGGGAATCGTCGTTTGAAGATGGGCATGTGAAACTGCGAAAAAAATTTTGAGAGCGTAGGACGGCTGCCGAAAGTCTGCGTAAAAACGCCCCCCGGGCCTAAAGTTTCACCGTGCAAAATTCCCGGTGATGTTATTATGAAACTAGAATATATTCCGCAGATTCTGAAAGTTATTGTGATAGTTAGACTCTTTTAGTTGCTTGGGAATCGTCGTTTGAAGATGGGCATGTGAAACTGCGAAAAAAAATTTGAGAGCGTAGGACGGCTGCCGAAAGTCTGCGTAAAAACGCCCCCCGGGCCTAAAGTTTCACCGTGCAAAATTCCCGGTGATGTTATTATGAAACTAGAATATATTCCGCAGATTCTGAAAGTTATTGCGATAGTTAGACTCTTTTATTTGCTTGGGAATCGTCGTTTGAAGATGGGCATGTGAAACTGCGAAAAAAATTTTGAGAGCGTAGGACGGCTGCCGAAAGTCTGCGTAAAAACGCCCCCCGGGCCTAAAGTTTCACCGTGCAAAATTCCCGGTGATGTTATTATGAAACTAGAATATATTCCGCAGATTCTGAAAGTTATTGCGATAGTTAGACTCTTTTAGTTGCTTGGGAATCGTCGTTTGAAGATGGGCATGTGAAACTGCGAAAAAAAATTTGAGAGCGTAGGACGGCTGCCGAAAGTCTGCGTAAAAACGCCCCCCGGGCCTAAAGTTTCACCGTGCAAAATTCCCGGTGATGTTATTATGAAACTAGAATATATTCCGCAGATTCTGAAAGTTATTGCGATAGTTAGACTCTTTTAGTTGCTTGGGAATCGTCGTTTGAAGATGGGCATGTGAAACTGCGAAAAAAATTTTGAGAGCGTAGGACGGCTGCCGAAAGTCTGCGTAAAAACGCCCCCCGGGCCTAAAGTTTCACCGTGCAAAATTCCCGGTGATGTTATTATGAAACTAGAATATATTCCGCAGATTCTGAAAGTTATCGCGATAGTTAGACTCTTTTAGTTGCTTGGGAATCGTCGTTTGAAGATGGGCATGTGAAACTGCGAAAAAAAATTTGAGAGCGTAGGACGGCTGCCGAAAGTCTGCGTAAAAACGCCCCCCGGGCCTAAAGTTTCACCGTGCAAAATTCCCGGTGATGTTATTATGAAACTATAATATATTCCGCAGATTCTGAAAGTTATTGCGATAGTTAGACTCTTTTAGTTGCTTGGGAATCGTCGTTTGAAGATGGGCATGTGAAACTGCGAAAAAAAATTTGAGAGCGTAGGACGGCTGCCGAAAGTCTGCGTAAAAACGCCCCCCGGGCCTAAAGTTTCACCGTGCAAAATTCCCGGTGATGTTATTATGAAACTAGAATATATTCCGCAGATTCTGAAAGTTATTGCGATAGTTAGACTCTTTTAGTTGCTTGGGAATCGTCGTTTGAAGATGGGCATGTGAAACTGCGAAAAAAATTTTGAGAGCGTAGGACGGCTGCCGAAAGTCTGCGTAAAAACGCCCCCCGGGCCTAAAGTTTCACCGTGCAAAATTCCCGGTGATGTTATTATGAAACTAGAATATATTCCGCAGATTCTGAAAGTTATTGCGATAGTTAGACTCTTTTAGTTGCTTGGGAATCGTCGTTTGAAGATGGGCATGTGAAACTGCGAAAAAAAATTTGAGAGCGTAGGACGGCTGCCGAAAGTCTGCGTAAAAACGCCCCCCGGGCCTAAAGTTTCACCGTGCAAAATTCCCGGTGATGTTATTATGAAACTAGAATATATTCCGCAGATTCTGAAAGTTATTGTGATAGTTAGACTCTTTTAGTTGCTTGGGAATCGTCGTTTGAAGATGGGCATGTGAAACTGCGAAAAAAAATTTGAGAGCGTAGGACGGCTGCCGAAAGTCTGCGTAAAAACGCCCCCCGGGCCTAAAGTTTCACCGTGCAAAATTCCCGGTGATGTTATTATGAAACTAGAATATATTCCGCAGATTCTGAAAGTTATTGCGATAGTTAGACTCTTTTATTTGCTTGGGAATCGTCGTTTGAAGATGGGCATGTGAAACTGCGAAAAAAATTTTGAGAGCGTAGGACGGCTGCCGAAAGTCTGCGTAAAAACGCCCCCCGGGCTTAAAGTTTCACCGTGCAAAATTCCCGGTGATGTTATTATGAAACTAGAATATATTCCGCAGATTCTGAAAGTTATTGCGATAGTTAGACTCTTTTAGTTGCTTGGGAATCGTCGTTTGAAGATGGGCATGTGAAACTGCGAAAAAAATTTTGAGAGCGTAGGACGGCTGCCGAAAGTCTGCGTAAAAACGCCCCCCGGGCCTAAAGTTTCACCGTGCAAAATTCCCGGTGATGTTATTATGAAACTAGAATATATTCCGCAGATTCTGAAAGTTATTGCGATAGTTAGACTCTTTTAGTTGCTTGGGAATCGTCGTTTGAAGATGGGCATGTGAAACTGCGAAAAAAAATTTGAGAGCGTAGGACGGCTGCCGAAAGTCTGCGTAAAAACGCCCCCCGGGCCTAAAGTTTCACCGTGCAAAATTCCCGGTGATGTTATTATGAAACTAGAATATATTCCGCAGATTCTGAAAGTTATTGCGATAGTTAGACTCTTTTAGTTGCTTGGGAATCGTCGTTTGAAGATGGGCATGTGAAACTGCGAAAAAAATTTTGAGAGCGTAGGACGGCTGCCGAAAGTCTGCGTAAAAACGCCCCCCGGGCCTAAAGTTACACCGTGCAAAATTCCCGGTGATGTTATTATGAAACTAGAATATATTCCGCAGATTCTGAAAGTTATCGCGATAGTTAGACTCTTTTAGTTGCTTGGGAATCGTCGTTTGAAGATGGGCATGTGAAACTGCGAAAAAAAATTTGAGAGCGTAGGACGGCTGCCGAAAGTCTGCGTAAAAACGCCCCCCGGGCCTAAAGTTTCACCGTGCAAAATTCCCGGTGATGTTATTATGAAACTATAATATATTCCGCAGATTCTGAAAGTTATTGCGATAGTTAGACTCTTTTAGTTGCTTGGGAATCGTCGTTTGAAGATGGGCATGTGAAACTGCGAAAAAAAATTTGAGAGCGTAGGACGGCTGCCGAAAGTCTGCGTAAAAACGCCCCCCGGGCCTAAAGTTTCACCGTGCAAAATTCCCGGTGATGTTATTATGAAACTAGAATATATTCCGCAGATTCTGAAAGTTATTGCGATAGTTAGACTCTTTTAGTTGCTTGGGAATCGTCGTTTGAAGATGGGCATGTGAAACTGCGAAAAAAATTTTGAGAGCGTAGGACGGCTGCCGAAAGTCTGCGTAAAAACGCCCCCCGGGCCTAAAGTTTCACCGTGCAAAATTCCCGGTGATGTTATTATGAAACTAGAATATATTCCGCAGATTCTGAAAGTTATTGCGATAGTTAGACTCTTTTAGTTGCTTGGGAATCGTCGTTTGAAGATGGGCATGTGAAACTGCGAAAAAAAATTTGAGAGCGTAGGACGGCTGCCGAAAGTCTGCGTAAAAACGCCCCCCGGGCCTAAAGTTTCACCGTGCAAAATTCCCGGTGATGTTATTATGAAACTAGAATATATTCCGCAGATTCTGAAAGTTATTGCGATAGTTAGACTCTTTTAGTTGCTTGGGAATCGTCGTTTGAAGATGGGCATGTGAAACTGCGAAAAAAATTTTGAGAGCGTAGGACGGCTGCCGAAAGTCTGCGTAAAAACGCCCCCCGGGCCTAAAGTTTCACCGTGCAAAATTCCCGGTGATGTTATTATGAAACTAGAATATATTCCGCAGATTCTGAAAGTTATTGCGATAGTTAGACTCTTTTAGTTGCTTGGGAATCGTCGTTTGAAGATGGGCATGTGAAACTGCGAAAAAAAATTTGAGAGCGTAGGACGGCTGCCGAAAGTCTGCGTAAAAACGCCCCCCGGGCCTAAAGTTTCACCGTGCAAAATTCCCGGTGATGTTATTATGAAACTAGAATATATTCCGCAGATTCTGAAAGTTATTGCGATAGTTAGACTCTTTTAGTTGCTTGGGAATCGTCGTTTGAAGATGGGCATGTGAAACTGCGAAAAAAATTTTGAGAGCGTAGGACGGCTGCCGAAAGTCTGCGTAAAAACGCCCCCCGGGCCTAAAGTTTCACCGTGCAAAATTCCCGGTGATGTTATTATGAAACTAGAATATATTCCGCAGATTCTGAAAGTTATTGCGATAGTTAGACTCTTTTAGTTGCTTGGGAATCGTCGTTTGAAGATGGGCATGTGAAACTGCGAAAAAAATTTTGAGAGCGTAGGACGGCTACCGAAAGTCTGCGTAAAAACGCCCCCCGGGCCTAAAGTTTCACCGTGCAAAATTCCCGGTGATGTTATTATGAAACTAGAATATATTCCGCAGATTCTGAAAGTTATTGCGATAGTTAGACTCTTTTAGTTGCTTGAGAATCGTCGTTTGAAGATGGGCATGTGAAACTGCGAAAAAAAATTTGAGAGCGTAGGACGGCTGCCGAAAGTCTGCGTAAAAACGCCCCCCGGGCCTAAAGTTTCACCGTGCAAAATTCCCGGTGATGTTATTATGAAACTAGAATATATTCCGCAGATTCTGAAAGTTATTGCGATAGTTAGACTCTTTTAGTTGCTTGGGAATCGTCGTTTGAAGATGGGCATGTGAAACTGCGAAAAAAATTTTGAGAGCGTAGGACGGCTGCCGAAAGTCTGCGTAAAAACGCCCCCCGGGCCTAAAGTTTCACCGTGCAAAATTCCCGGTGATGTTATTATGAAACTAGAATATATTCCGCAGATTCTGAAAGTTATTGCGATAGTTAGACTCTTTTAGTTGCTTGGGAATCGTCGTTTGAAGATGGGCATGTGAAACTGCGAAAAAAAATTTGAGAGCGTAGGACGGCTGCCGAAAGTCTGCGTAAAAACGCCCCCCGGGCCTAAAGTTTCACCGTGCAAAATTCCCGGTGATGTTATTATGAAACTAGAATATATTCCGCAGATTCTGAAAGTTATTGCGATAGTTAGACTCTTTTAGTTGCTTGGGAATCGTCGTTTGAAGATGGGCATGTGAAACTGCGAAAAAAATTTTGAGAGCGTAGGACGGCTGCCGAAAGTCTGCGTAAAAACGCCCCCCGGGCCTAAAGTTTCACCGTGCAAAATTCCCGGTGATGTTATTATGAAACTAGAATAATAGTTAATAAGTAATTAATAGTTTTTAGAAATTGTCTGCCTGGCTGTCTGGCTGTCTGGCTGTCTGTATCATTTTTTGTGGACGCTGTATCTCACGAACCAATGGAAGAAATTTAACCAAACTTGGAATTTAGTTGCACCCTGACATGAACTGGTGCTGATTAGATTTGGGGATCAATAGCTCAACAGGTGGCACTGTGATCGCATTTTATGCAAATTTTTAACATGGCAGCATAGGACAAAATTTCGTATAAATGGGCATAATGAGAGTTATTTTAAACTTGTGATTGTAAAATTAATATGAATTATTGATAATAGTAGTAGGTAACTAGGGAAAAAAAATTGTGCATGTGGGGGCATCGGTCCCCCCCCCTTGGGGGGAATTACCCCCCCCGGGGAAGTAAATTTTCAAGATGGGTATCTTTCGAAAGGTCTCGTTGATAATAGCAATAGTTAACTGGGAAGAAATTTTTGTGCATGTGGGGGCAAAGTTTCAAGATGGGTGCCTTTCGAAAGGTCTCGTCAATACCTTTAAAACGAATGGTTGATCCATAATTCATAATTTAAAACAAAGTTATCGATTTTTTTTACTTTTAACAAAAAAAAAAACTTAGAAAAAAAATCGTATAAAAATATATTTTCTTTTTTAACGAAATTTTACCAAAACTTCGTATTTAGTTCGTCCCTGACATAAACTTGTGCTGATTACATTTGGGGATCAAAAGCTCAACAGGTGGCGCTGTGATCGCATTTTATCTGAATTTTTAACATGGCAGCATAGGACAAAATTTTGTATAAATGGGCATAATAAGAGTTATTTTAAACTTGTGATTGTAAAATTAATATGAATTATTGATAATAGTAGTATTTAACTAGGAAAAAAAATTTGTGCATGGGGGGGCAGTATACCCCCGGGGGGTTTAAATTTTCACAATGGGTATCTTTCATAAGATCTCGTTGATAATAGTAGTAGTTAAGTAGGAAAAATTTTTTGTGAATGTGGGGGCATCGGTTCCCCCCCCACTGTGGGGAGAAGTACTCCCCCCGGGGGGACAAACTTTCAAGATGGGTGTCTTTCGAAAGGTCTCGTCAATACCTTTAAAACGAATGGTTGAACCATAAATCTGTAATAATTTAAAACAAAGTTATTGATTTTTTTTACTTTTAACAAAAAAAAAAAACTTTTTTTTTTTTTTTTTAAACGAAATTTAACCAAACTTGGTATTTAGTTGGTCCCCGACATAAACTGGTGCTGATTACATTTGGGGATCGATAGCTTACCAGGTGGCGCTGTGATCGCATTTTCTGCAAATTTTTAACATGGCAGCATAGGACAAAAATTCGTATAAATGTGCAAAAATTAATATGAATTATTGATAATAGTAGTATTTAAGTAGGAAAAAAATTTTGAAGATGGGTATCTTTCGAAAGATCTCGTCAATAATTTTAAAATGAATGGTTGAACTATAAATCTGTGATAATTTGAAACAAAGTTATCGCTTTTTTTTTACTTTTAACAAAAAAAGAAAAAAAAAAAAAAAAACTTAGAAAAAAATTGTAATTTTTTTTTTTTTCAATATTGTTACTGATTGAATATGTATTGCTTTTAACAAAAAAAAATTAGAAAAAAAATCGTACATTTTTTTTTTTTTTTTTTTTTTTTTTTAATATTGTTACTGATTGAATATGTATAGGAAAATATAGAAGAAAGTCTTGTGGTGGCCACAACATACTAGATAATTTTTAACTTAATACAATCAGAATTACATTTTAATTTTTTTTTCTTTTATATTCAATCGAAGAAAGTACTGGACTCGTAAAAATTTTCGACTTCCGGTTTTGACGGATTTACAAGTTTTGAGAGGTCTAGGCCATGATTTGACCATTTTTTTTAAATGTCTGTCTGCTCGTCTGTGTGGGTGTGACAAACATTTTGTCGCAGCTGTATCTTTGGAACTACTGTTCAGACTTGCATTTAAATTCATATGTAGATGCACCTTGACCTAAATTAGTGCCTATCAATTTTTGGTGTCAACCGCTCGACAGGTGGCGCTGCTATACAGCGATTTCTGCAGTTTCAGGGAAGCTATATTTCAGGTTTCATTGCATATGATCCAACAAAACTTGATATGTGAGAAGAACAATATGAGATATTTCGCTGATTCAATTTGAATGCCTATCAGCCATCAAGAGGCGTTGCTATACAGCGATTTCCGCAATTTAAAGAAAGACTATATCTCAGGAACTACTGCACAGAATTGCATATAAATTTGTATGTAGGTGCACTTTAACATATATTAGCGCTTGTCAACTTTTGGTGTAAATTGCTCAACACGTGGCGCTGCTACACAGCGATTTCCACAGTTACGAAGAAAGCTATATCTCAGGTTCTAATTTATATTATCAAACAAAACTTAATATGTGAGAAGGCGATTATTAGACATTATGCTGTTTCAGTTTGAATGCTTGTCGGCACATTGGTGGCTCTGCTATACTGCAAATTTCATCGATAACGGGATGGCTATATCTCGACTTCTATGTCATATAACTGTACAAAACTTGATATGAGAGATAACCATTATAAAAATGCATTGTTACTTTCTTTTATATTCAACAGAAGAAAGTATTCAATTCATAAAATTTTTCGACCTCAGATTTTTGATGAATTCACACGTTTTGAGAGTTGTAGAACACGATTTGACCATTTTTAGAAAATGTCTGTATGTATGTATGTGTGTGACAAAATATTGTGGCAATTGTATCTCAGGAATTACTGCACAAAATTTCATACAAATAGGTATGTTGTTACACCTTGACATAAATTAGTGCCTATCAACTTTTGGTAAAACGTATCCAACAGGTTGCGTTGCCAACCCGCTTTTTCTAAAGTTTTAACCGGTGGTATAGGACAAAATTTTGTATAAATGTGCATAAAGAGAATTATTTTATAATAATCATTATGAAATTCAAAAGAATTGTTTGTAATAGAGATATTCAACTGGAAAAAGAAAAAAAAAAAAATATATATATATATGTAGGAGCCTCGCTTCCCCCCTTGGGGGCCAAGTCCCTCCCTCGAGGGGAGTAAATTTTCATGATAGGTATCTTTCAAAAGAGCTCGTCAATACCTTTAAAACGAATGGTTGAACCATCGATCTGCGATAATTTAAAATAAAGTTATTCATTTTTTCATTTTTAACAACAATAATAATAATATTGAGGATAAAATTGACTTTTTTGGATATTTAGTGTTATACTTCTTCTCTAATATGGAAATCGTCTGCATTATCATGGAATATAATTTTTTAAATAATAATTTTAATAAAGTTTTTTACTGAGTGAATATGTATAGGAAAATATAGAAGAAAGTCATGTGGTGGACACAACATACTAGTTTAAGATGCTATTTATAGACGATAAAACTGTCTCTCTTTGGATATTTAGTGTTAGATTTCCCTAAGATGAAAATTATTTGCATTCATCATGGTAAATATTTTTAATCATAGTTTTAATAAATTATTCGCACTTAGTGAATTTGACAGAAAAATATAGAAAAATGTCTTGTTGTGGCCACAACATACCAGATTTTTTTTTTTTTTTTTTTTAATTTACCAACTGTGTGACAATGGAAATTTACTTTATTTTATGTCATGTTATATCATTTTACCTTGTTTTGCATGGTTTTTAGATGAATAAGTAATGTTGATTTATTTTTCGGGTCGGGTTCGGGTCGCAAAAATTTCTATGTTGCGGGTTCGGGTCGGTTTTCGGGTTGATGAAACTTTTTTTGTCGGGTTCGGGTCGGGTTTCGGAGTGATTTAAAATTTATCTGTCGGGTTCGGGTCTCCAGGACTCTAATCCTAAATTCCTGCGAAGCGTCGTTGAATTCTGTCCAGTTATTCTCAGGTGATACCCGGACAAACGTGTATTTGTTCCCCCCCCAGGGGGGAACGTGGGGAAATTTCTGAAAAATTGATAGATATAATTGTAAATTGAGTAAAGACCTAAATTCCTGCAAAGTGCCGTTGAATTCCGTCAAGCCGTTCTCAAGTGATACCCGGACAAACGTGTTTTAGTCTTTTTCCCCCGACGGGGTAACGGAGGGAAATTTCTGAAAAGTTGATAGATATAATTTTAAGTTGGGTAAAGACCTAAATTCTTGAGGAGCGCCGTTGAATTATGTCCAGGCGTTCTCAAGTGATACCCGGACAAACGTGTTTTTGTTTCCCCCCCAGGGGGGAGCGTGGGGAAATTTCTGAAAAATTGATAGATATAATTGTAAGTTGTGTAAAGACCTAAATTCCTGAAAAGCGCCGTTGAATTCCGTATAGCCGTTCTCAAGTGATACCCGGACAGACGTGTTTTAGTCTTTTTCCCTCGACGGGGGAACGGGGGGAAATTTCTGAAAAGTTGATAGATATAATTTTAAGTTGGGTGAAGACCTAAATTTCTGCCAAGTGCCGTTTAAATCCATATAGCCGTTCTCGCGTGATGCTTGGACAAAAATAGCGACATATGACACGAGGACACACACACACAGGCAAAAATTTCTGAAGTCATTTTCGGCTTTCATGGTGTGTGAAACGTGAAGATATCGCAAAATTTTTCGATTCTGTCAAAAGACAAAAGTCTAATACAGTCAAAAGTCTAATTTTATTAATATAGATAGAAAACATTCAATTTTGAAAATGTGGTCATATGGAGGACACAAAATTCAATGAAAATTAATATAAAAACCGATTCAAAAGCTACACACAATTGGTGGAGACATTTTTATCTCAAATGATGAATTTGGATCAGTACACCTTAATTTAAACTAGTAATATATGTATACGTGAGGAAAAATCGCTAATTTTTATAGGTGTCACTGGACAATATAGATTTTTTTTTTTCATTATTATTAATTTTTGCTGTAGACATTTTTTTTTTTTTTTTTTTTTTTTTTGTGTGTGTGTTACTTTCATGCAGTTACATAACACGTAGACCAGCTTCGAGGACAGAACCTCCCGGTCACTGGTGGGCCTATTTTTATAAGGAATATTATTCATGCAAAAGTGAGAACACACTTCAACCCACAGCATATCGACCAGAGCACCACTTTTTTAATGATTTCATGACAATTTCAATAGTGATTCCGTGTTCTGGATCAAAGAACCATACAAATATAGGGAATACATTTATTTCTTTGAGATTCGAAGAATCTGAATAGATATAAACCATAATATGCTCCGGCAAGTTTATTAGAAAGTTGTTCTTTTGTGAACCTAACGCAGCAAAAAGTTAGTGTTCTGCGTTCGATACAGCCAATAGCCGATTGAGCTTCCCAGTTTTGCGAGATTTTTAAAATTAAGGACTGAATCCTTTTCATTTGAAAAAGATGACAGACGACGAAAAACATAAAAAAGAGGACTTTTTAGTCCTGTAACGTTTTTTCGTTCAAAAGGGCAGAGCGTTGAAAAACTAGACTGTCCTCTTAAAAAGAGTATGTCTGGTCACCTTACCTAAGATTAGCATGATTTTACATTTTAAATCAATATATATATATATATATATATATATATATATATATATTTGGTAGCACCGTATACTGTAAGAATTCTATCTACATTTAGACCGAAATTTTACTCGCCACAGTAAAATTTTCTCTCTTCAATGGCGAGGTGGCGAGTGGAAATTTCGCACCCTGGTATATATAGCAATTTTGAAAAAAATCGTTAGAGCCGTTTTTGATATATGGACTTACGGTCCCACTTCCGGTTTTCCAATTTTCAACAAAATTTGAAAAAAATTATCTGTACACCAGACCTGTCTCAATTCTGAAGTTTCGCAATATTACTTTTATTAGTTTTATGATAGCCAGAAGATTCCTCACATACACAGAAACACAAACACACATACCTTTTTGGACTCAGGCGATCTTAAAACGTGTAACTCAGGTGAAAACTCGTTATCGAATTTTTAGACCGAATACAATACTTCCATTACCTACGGTAGTTGGGTAATGGAAGTAAAAAGTACAGGGTTGAAAACAGAACTTGAAAAAATATTTTGTTTACAGTATGGGTATGAAACATTAATTTTCAGTATTCGTCAACATAATAAAATGTACAAAGCACTCCATCAAATATACATTCAATAAAAAAGAACATTTTTTTTTATTCTGGGAAGCCCTGTATAATGTCTTTTATCAAAATGCATTATAAACAATACTGTGTATTTAAAATTTGTTTTACTGAAAAAAAAAAATCTAACACAAAAGGAATTACGATTCCTATAATTTCCAAGTATAGCCCCAACATATCCAAATACTTTGGGTAGCCCTGTACACATATGATGAATGATTTCCATACACAATTTACACAAACATGCTTTTATGAACATAATAAATTTTCTTCATTCCGTTTTGTTTGAGTCAGCCTGTAGATGTTACACTGTACTGAAATTTCCCCATAGACATAATGTATTTGAGTTCTCTTGGATGTCCTTGTACACGAATTATTTACTTAATCTCAACGAAAAGTTTCCTGTAGCATCCGTATAATATGCACATTTAGAATAACAAGTTTCGACTTTATACTAATATTTGTTCTTGAGATATGCTGATAACAGACAGACACACACGCACACACAGAGACCAACCGCAAATGCATGATTTTTGGCACCGCAAAACGTGTAAATATAACAAAAAACTCACTTTCGAAAATTTGACACAGAAAGAATATACTTTCCCTAAAATATATATGGGTAAGAGAAAGTAATAAATAAATAAATAAAATAAATAATAAGTACAAAACTTTGAAACAACGCTATGCACTGCAAGAACTCTCAGCAATTCTTTCGATCGAAAGAAAA
>CAWVNO010000123.1:0-20000 GCA_963930645.1 Salticus scenicus | reverse complement strand
ATTTTTATAAGGTGTTCTTTTTTTTTCTCTCTCTCTTTCACTCTTTTTAAATCATGAGGACGAATATTTTTGTCAGTATACCCATCTCTTGGCTGAGTGGTTAGCGCTTTAGCCTTCAGCTTGCTGTGTTTGAATGTTAATTCAGGCGCGACGCACGAAAGTTCACAGTAGTTTGAAATTCACTTTTAAGCCGCATTTTCTTGCCTAGTTAGCATTAGGGCGCATAAAATATCTGTAAAATGAAATAGCAACCTAAAATTTCCTGTCAATGACTAAATTAATTTCATTATGCTAAAAGTATTCGTTGGATAATTTCTTCATTTTCAACAAAAAATATTCAATATAAAGAAAGTTTTCACTGAATTTTGAGTAGCCCTGTATATTATCTATAAATAACAAGCACACCACATGGCTAAAAATTTGACACAGTGTGAAAAACTCATAACATAACTTCAAATAAACTCCAAGTTGATAATATATCATTGTTCTTTTATGTGGCCCTTTAAACAAATATTGAATGACTTTCATATTAAGTTTTACATGAAGCATGCTTTTTACGCACGTAAAAACATGTTCAAATGCATTTATTTTATTTTTTCCAGTAAAATCTAAAAATATTTCGCTTTATCTATCAGAAATTTGGCCTATAAACATATATTTGAATCCCCATGGTAGTCCCTGTACCAGAATTATTTGTTTGACTTTTACGAATCAAAGGCATCTCCATACACTAAAGGTTTAGGATGTCGAGTTTAGACTTCTTGCTAATATTTATTTTTGAGTTATGGTGATTGCAGACATACAAACAGACTGCTAGAGAGCGAGACCAACTGCTAAAAACTCGATTTTCGTAATCAGGGGACATCAAAACGTGTAAATATATAAAAATCCCAATTCCGAAATTTCTATCCCTCAAAATATTTTCCGCACCATACATGGATTAAAGGAAAAAAGTTGTTTTATGTGCGTATTAAAATTAGGTCATCTTTGATGAAAATATTTAGAAAAAGTAAACTTTGATCTATTTACCTTTTTCTATTTACCTTCTACCTGCCTTTTTTACTCCTTACCACTTTGTCTTGCAGAATCAATATTATGTAAATTATTGTTGTGAAATAACGAGTACTTATATTTGCTATTATTTCATTACCCTATAAAATATATAATATTATATACTACATTAAATCACGATATTTGACCGTATAATTTTACGAGAAAGGAATACTAGAAAGTTTTACTAGTTAAACGGTCAAATCTGGTAAATTGATATTGCGAAAGTATACTCTTAAAATTCAGGATTTTTTTTTTTACTTTTTTATGGGAAAAAGCAATTAATCTACGTAAACTGCCAAATCTACTATCAAACTATATTTTACGGTCAAATTGCGTAAAATGTAAAGTGTTAGATTTCATTGACGTCATATTAGAGCCGCTTCGTATTTCAAACTGAAAATATAATTTTGTATTTTTATTGGTTTAGAGAGTTTATCTACAGATTTATGCAAACAGCGATTGATATAAAAGATCTATTGCGCACTGAAGTCCCCGCGCACAAAACCCTCACCGAACAAAAACCCCACCTATACCGGACAAAAATCCCACCGGACAAAAGCCCCACCTATACCGGACAAAACCTCCAAATTCAGCGGACAAAAGCCCCATTTAACGCTGACAAAAACCCTATGTATCAAAAATGATATTTTGGATAAAATTAACATTTCAAAATTATTAAACTGGCGATAAGATAAATTATAAAATAAAATCTGTTACTTTTATGACTAGAAACTCGTTATGATAGTTCATATTTTATTAAAGCTATTAATTGTTAATTATTTCCATAACTGTACTAAAGTCTTCACGAGTTATTACTAATTTAGGAATAAATTAATTCTTTTTGGTTAATGTGGATTTCGGTGGCATTTAATCTTCTGTTATTTTTAATTTTACTATGTTAATAAATATATTGATGTTGTAGTGTTTTATGGCCGACTGACTATGCTAGGTTCCAAGGCCAATAATGGAATGTGCTCTGTGGGTGTCATTATAAAGGTCCTAGCCCAAATTTACTCAAGTTTCGGAGAAAAACACGGAAAACTCCGAGCACATAAGTCGATTAACGCAACCTGGGATCGAGCCCGACTCTTTCCATCTACCAACTTCTATATATATAATATATATATAAACGTGAAAATGAAATTTGGCGTAGATTTTTACATATTAATTATTGGAGTAGAGGTTTGAAAGTGGCATCCCTTGAAAGATATATTTAATGTAAGTTTGAGGGAAAAAAATATTCTTCTATGATGTCATGAAAGTATTGAAAAGTACTTTTATTTTTTTATGTTAGTTTTCATTTTATACACATAATCTTTTGTATTAAAGATTCCTATAGAAGAAAGTTTTTAAAATACTTGCGCATTTTTTGAGTTTGTAGTTGGTCTGCTAACTGCATTCGTGACTAAATGGATAGTAGAAAATGTGAGTTTATAAATGTTCTATAAGTGTCTGAATTTCAAGGCTATTTTGTCTAGTACTTTTTTTTTTTTTTTTTTTACAGAATCGGAAAACAGTAAAGAATGAAAAAAAAGAAGAAAAAAAAAAAAAAACGAATAATTTCATATTTTACTATATTATACAGTAAGGATTAAATTGTCTTTCTTTGGATATTTAGTGTTAATTTTCTTTACAATGGAAATCATTTGCATTCATCATGTACAATAATTTTAATAAATAATAGTGTTAAAAAATTATTTACACTTAATGAGTTTGTATAGGAAAATGTTGAAGAAAGATGTGTGGTGACCAGAACATACTAGTATGTTTAAGAAATAGTGGAATTTAAATATTTTACATTTTTCCTTATTTTTAAAGTGTTACCGTGATATTATTTATAAACTGAATAATTTATGAAACGATTCCATGAAGAAATCAGACATATCACATGAAGCAATATGATTGAAATTTAGGTATCTGTTAATCTATAAGATGGTAGACATGAAGTGCAGGGTTCGATCCCACGTTGTCTTTATGAACCTAACGGTTCGCAATTTTCTGCAATTTTCTCCGATCTCGCGTTAATACGTGCTTGAAACTCTTAGAAAAACATTTGCGGAAGGCATTGCATCCAGAAAGAAAGAAACACTCCAAAAATATCAGAATCAAAGAAATCAGATATATCATTAAACATTAATTAATTTAAAAGTTCAAATTATCTGTTTTATTTCTTTTTTAGAGAGCCGTGGGTGTTAAATACTTTACATGTTTAATTATTTTTAAAAAAAATATTATAATGATGTTACCTATATCTTGAATAACTTACGAAATGATTACATACAGAAATCAGATATATTATATTAAGTTACAAGATTGAAATTTAAATGTATGTTAATCTCTAAACTTGTAGACGTGAAGTGCCGTCAAAAAAGATAAAAGATTGGACAAACCTGGGCAAAGCATGGGCAAACGTTACACACATACCGGTTTTTGAAATACCAACTTAGGGGTGCCAACTTCACAATTCTGAAATTACATTTTTCGGGATTTACAGCGTTATAAATTGTGGGAAAAAAAAAAAAATGAAAGTTTGGGCAAACCTGGGCAAAACTTGGGCAAACATTACATACAAACCGTTTTTTGAAATTCCAAATTGGGGGGGGGGGGCAACTTCACGGTTCTCAAAGTATATTTTTCGGGATTTGCAGCGTTATAAATGACGGGGGAAAAAATGAAAGGTTGGGCAAACCTGGGCAAAACTTGGGCAAACCTATGGTATGATTTGTTTTTAGTTTTGCCGACATGGGGGTGCTGGTACGGAAATGAGGTCAAATGTTATTTTATTTTTTTTAGCGTTTTGTTGGCTGGGCAAAAAAAGTTAATGGTTGGGCAAACCTGGGCAAAACTTGGGCAAACCTATGGCATAATCCGTTTGAAGTATTTCCGTCATGGGGGTGCTAGTACGGAAATGAGGTCAAATGTTATTTTCTTTTTTTTAGCGTTTTGGTGGGTGGGCAAAAAAAGTTATTGATTGGGCAAACCTGGGCAAAACTTGGGCAAACGTTGCACACAAACCACTCTTTGAAATTCCAACATGGGGGTGCCAACTTCACGCTTTCCAGAAAACTACTTTTGGGGTTTTTAGCGTTATAAATGGTGGGCAAAAAAAATCATTGGTTGGGCAAACCTGGGCAAAACTTGGGCAAACGTTGTACACAAACCGTTTTTTGAAATTCCATCTTGGGGGTGCCAACTTCACGGTTCTCCAATTACATTTTTCGGGATTTACATCGTTAAAAATGGTGGGCAAAAAAAATGAAAGGTTGGGCAAACCTGGGCAAATCTTGGGCAAACCTATGGTATGATTTGTTTTTAGTTTTGCCGACATGGGGGTGCTGGTACGGAAATGAGGTCAAATGTTATTTTATTTTTTTTAGCGTTTTGTTGGGTGGGCAAAAAAAGTTAATGGTTGGGCAAACCTGGGCAAAACTTGGGCAAACCTATGGCATAATCCGTTTGAAGTATTTCCGTCATGGGGGTGCTAGTACGGAAATGAGGTCAAATGTTATTTTCTTTTTTTTAGCGTTTTGGTGGGTGGGCAAAAAAAGTTACTGGTTGGGCAAACCTGGGCAAAACTTGGGCAAACGTTACACACAAACCAATTTTTGAAATTCCAACATGGGGGTGCCAACTTCACGCTTTCCAGAAAACTACTTTTGGGTTTTTTAGCGTTATAAATGGTAGGCAAAAAAAATCATTGGTTGGGCAAACCTGGGCAAAACTTGGGCAAACGTTGTACACAAACCGTTTTTTGAAATTCCAACTTGGGGGTGCCAACTTCACGGTTCTCCAATTATATTTTTCGGGATTTACATCGTTATAAATGGTGGGCAAAAAAAATGAAAGGTTGGGCAAACCTGGGCAAAACCTGGGCAAACCTATGGTATGATTTGTTTTTAGTTTTGCCGACATGGGGGTGCTGGTACGGAAATGAGGTCAAATGTTATTTTATTTTTTTTAGCGTTTTGTTGGGTGGGCAAAAAAAGTTAATGGTTGGGCAAACCTGGGCAAAACTTGGGCAAACCTATGGCATAATCCGTTTGAAGTATTTCCGTCATGGGGGTGCTAGTACGGAAATGAGGTCAAATGTTATTTTCTTTTTTTTTAGCGTTTTGGTGGGTGGGCAAAAAAAGTTATTGGTTGGGCAAACCTGGGCAAAACTTGGGCAAACGTTACACACAAACCACTTTTTGAAATTCCGACATGGGGGTGCCAACTTCACGCTTTCCAGAAATTTCTTTTCGTTTTTTTGAGCATTATAAATGGTGGGCAAAGAAAATCATTGGTTGGGCAAACGTGGGCAAAACTTGGGCAAACGTATGGTATTATTTGTTTTTAGTTTTTCCGACATGGGGGTGCTAATGCGGAAATGAGGTCAAAATTTATTTTTTTGATTTTTGGAATTTTGGTGGGTGGGCAAAAAAAAATATTGGTTGGGCAAATCTGGGCAAACCTTGGGCAAACGTTACATATAAACCGATTTTTCAAATTGCGAGGTGGGGGTGCCAACTTCACACAGGTCTGCCGAAAGTCTGCGTAAAAACGCCCCCCGGGCCTAAAGTTTCACCGTGCAAAATTCCCGGTGATGTTATTATGAAACTAGAATATATTCCGCAGATTCTGAAAGTTATTGCGATAGTTAGACTCTTTTAGTTGCTTGGGAATCGTCGTTTGAAGATGGGCATGTGAAACTGCGAAAAAAAATTTGAGAGCGTAGGACGGCTGCCGAAAGTCTGCGTAAAAACGCCCCCCGGGCCTAAAGTTTCACCGTGCAAAATTCCCGGTGATGTTATTATGAAACTAGAATATATTCCGCAGATTCTGAAAGTTATTGCGATAGTTAGACTCTTTTAGTTGCTTGGGAATCGTCGTTTGAAGATGGGCATGTGAAACTGCGAAAAAAATTTTGAGAGCGTAGGACGGCTGCCGAAAGTCTGCGTAAAAACGCCCCCCGGGTCTAAAGTTTCACCGTGCAAAATTCCCGGTGATGTTATTATGAAACTAGAATATATTCCGCAGATTCTGAAAGTTATTGCGATAGTTAGACTCTTTTAGTTGCTTGGGAATCGTCGTTTGAAATGGGCATGTGAAACTGCGAAAAAAAATTTGAGAGCGTAGGACGGCTGCCGAAAGTCTGCGTAAAAACGCCCCCCGGGCCTAAAGTTTCACCGTGCAAAATTCCCGGTGATGTTATTATGAAACTAGAATATATTCCGCAGATTCTGAAAGTTATTGCGATAGTTAGACTCTTTTAGTTGCTTGGGAATCGTCGTTTGAAGATGGGCATGTGAAACTGCGAAAAAAATTTTGAGAGCGTAGGACGGCTGCCGAAAGTCTGCGTAAAAACTCCCCCCGGGCCTAAAGTTTCACCGTGCAAAATTCCCGGTGATGTTATTATGAAACTAGAATATATTCCGCAGATTCTGAAAGTTATTGCGATAGTTAGACTCTTTTAGTTGCTTGGGAATCGTCGTTTGAAGATGGGCATGTGAAACTGCGAAAAAAAATTTGAGAGCGTAGGACGGCTGCCGAAAGTCTGCGTAAAAACGCCCCCCGGGCCTAAAGTTTCACCGTGCAAAATTCCCGGTGATGTTATTATGAAACTAGAATATATTCCGCAGATTCTGAAAGTTATTGCGATAGTTAGACTCTTTTAGTTGCTTGGGAATCGTCGTTTGAAGATGGGCATGTGAAACTGCGAAAAAAAATTTGAGAGCGTAGGACGGCTGCCGAAAGTCTGCGTAAAAACGCCCCCCGGGCCTAAAGTTTCACCGTGCAAAATTCCCGGTGATGTTATTATGAAACTAGAATATATTCCGCAGATTCTGAAAGTTATTGCGATAGTTAGACTCTTTTAGTTGCTTGGGAATCGTCGTTTGAAGATGGGCATGTGAAACTGCGAAAAAAATTTTGAGAGCGTAGGACGGCTGCCGAAAGTCTGCGTAAAAACGCCCCCCGGGTCTAAAGTTTCACCGTGCAAAATTCCCGGTGATGTTATTATGAAACTAGAATATATTCCGCAGATTCTGAAAGTTATTGCGATAGTTAGACTCTTTTAGTTGCTTGGGAATCGTCGTTTGAAGATGGGCATGTGAAACTGCGAAAAAAATTTTGAGAGCGTAGGACGGCTGCCGAAAGTCTGCGTAAAAACGCCCCCCGGGCCTAAAGTTTCACCGTGCAAAATTCCCGGTGATGTTATTATGAAACTAGAATATATTCCGCAGATTCTGAAAGTTATTGCGATAGTTAGACTCTTTTAGTTGCTTGGGAATCGTCGTTTGAAGATGGGCATGTGAAACTGCGAAAAAAAATTTGAGAGCGTAGGACGGCTGCCGAAAGTCTGCGTAAAAACGCCCCCCGGGCCTAAAGTTTCACCGTGCAAAATTCCCGGTGATGTTATTATGAAACTAGAATATATTCCGCAGATTCTGAAAGTTATTGCGATAGTTAGACTCTTTTAGTTGCTTGGGAATCGTCGTTTGAAGATGGGCATGTGAAACTGCGAAAAAAATTTTGAGAGCGTAGGACGGCTGCCGAAAGTCTGCGTAAAAACGCCCCCCGGGCCTAAAGTTTCACCGTGCAAAATTCCCGGTGATGTTATTATGAAACTAGAATATATTCCGCAGATTCTGAAAGTTATTGCGATAGTTAGACTCTTTTAGTTGCTTGGGAATCGTCGTTTGAAGATGGGCATGTGAAACTGCGAAAAAAATTTTGAGAGCGTAGGACGGCTGCCGAAAGTCTGCGTAAAAACGCCCCCCGGGCCTAAAGTTTCACCGTGCAAAATTCCCGGTGATGTTATTATGAAACTAGAATATATTCCGCAGATTCTGAAAGTTATTGCGATAGTTAGACTCTTTTAGTTGCTTGGGAATCGTCGTTTGAAGATGGGCATGTGAAACTGCGAAAAAAAATTTGAGAGCGTAGGACGGCTGCCGAAAGTCTGCGTAAAAACGCCCCCCGGGCCTAAAGTTTCACCGTGCAAAATTCCCGGTGATGTTATTATGAAATTAGAATATATTCCGCAGATTCTGAAAGTTATTGCGATAGTTAGACTCTTTTAGTTGCTTGGGAATCGTCGTTTGAAGATGGGCATGTGAAACTGCGAAAAAAAATTTGAGAGCGTAGGACGGCTGCCGAAAGTCTGCGTAAAAACGCCCCCCGGGCCTAAAGTTTCACCGTGCAAAATTCCCGGTGATGTTATTATGAAACTAGAATATATTCCGCAGATTCTGAAAGTTATTGCGATAGTTAGACTCTTTTAGTTGCTTGGGAATCGTCGTTTGAAGATGGGCATGTGAAACTGCGAAAAAAATTTTGAGAGCGTAGGACGGCTGCCGAAAGTCTGCGTAAAAACGCCCCCCGGGCCTAAAGTTTCACCGTGCAAAATTCCCGGTGATGTTATTATGAAACTAGAATATATTCCGCAGATTCTGAAAGTTATTGCGATAGTTAGACTCTTTTAGTTGCTTGGGAATCGTCGTTTGAAGATGGGCATGTGAAACTGCGAAAAAAAATTTGAGAGCGTAGGACGGCTGCCGAAAGTCTGCGTAAAAACGCCCCCCGGGCCTAAAGTTTCACCGTGCAAAATTCCCGGTGATGTTATTATGAAACTAGAATATATTCCGCAGATTCTGAAAGTTATTGCGATAGTTAGACTCTTTTAGTTGCTTGGGAATCGTCGTTTGAAGATGGGTATGTGAAACTGCGAAAAAAAATTTGAGAGCGTAGGACGGCTGCCGAAAGTCTGCGTAAAAACGCCCCCCGGGCCTAAAGTTTCACCGTGCAAAATTCCCGGTGATGTTATTATGAAACTAGAATATATTCCGCAGATTCTGAAAGTTATTGCGATAGTTAGACTCTTTTAGTTGCTTGGGAATCGTCGTTTGAAGATGGGCATGTGAAACTGCGAAAAAAATTTTGAGAGCGTAGGACGGCTGCCGAAAGTCTGCGTAAAAACGCCCCCCGGGCCTAAAGTTTCACCGTGCAAAATTCCCGGTTATGTTATTATGAAACTAGAATATATTCCGCAGATTCTGAAAGTTATTGCGATAGTTAGACTCTTTTAGTTGCTTGGGAATCGTCGTTTGAAGATGGGCATGTGAAACTGCGAAAAAAAATTTGAGAGCGTAGGACGGCTGCCGAAAGTCTGCGTAAAAACGCCCCCCGGGCCTAAAGTTTCACCGTGCAAAATTCCCGGTGATGTTATTATGAAACTAGAATATATTCCGCAGATTCTGAAAGTTATTGCGATAGTTAGACTCTTTTAGTTGCTTGGGAATCGTCGTTTGAAGATGGGCATGTGAAACTGCGAAAAAAAATTTGAGAGCGTAGGACGGCTGCCGAAAGTCTGCGTAAAAACGCCCCCCGGGCCTAAAGTTTCACCGTGCAAAATTCCCGGTGATGTTATTATGAAACTAGAATATATTCCGCAGATTCTGAAAGTTATTGCGATAGTTAGACTCTTTTAGTTGCTTGGGAATCGTCGTTTGAAGATGGGCATGTGAAACTGCGAAAAAAAATTTGAGAGCGTAGGACGGCTGCCGAAAGTCTGCGTAAAAACGCCCCCCGGGCCTAAAGTTTCACCGTGCAAAATTCCCGGTGATGTTATTATGAAACTAGAATATATTCCGCAGATTCTGAAAGTTATTGCGATAGTTAGACTCTTTTAGTTGCTTGGGAATCGTCGTTTGAAGATGGGCATGTGAAACTGCGAAAAAAATTTTGAGAGCGAAGGACGGCTGCCGAAAGTCTGCGTAAAAACGCCCCCCGGGCCTAAAGTTTCACCGTGCAAAATTCCCGGTGATGTTATTATGAAACTAGAATATATTCCGCAGATTCTGAAAGTTATTGCGATAGTTAGACTCTTTTAGTTTCTTGGGAATCGTCGTTTGAAGATGGGCATGTGAAACTGCGAAAAAAAATTTGAGAGCGTAGGACGGCTGCCGAAAGTCTGCGTAAAAACGCCCCCCGGGCCTAAAGTTTCACCGTGCAAAATTCCCGGTGATGTTATTATGAAACTAGAATATATTCCGCAGATTCTGAAAGTTATTGCGATAGTTAGACTCTTTTAGTTGCTTGGGAATCGTCGTTTGAAGATGGGCATGTGAAACTGCGAAAAAAATTTTGAGAGCGTAGGACGGCTGCCGAAAGTCTGCGTAAAAACGCCCCCCGGGCCTAAAGTTTCACCGTGCAAAATTCCCGGTGATGTTATTATGAAACTAGAATATATTCCGCAGATTCTGAAAGTTATTGCGATAGTTAGACTCTTTTAGTTGCTTGGGAATCGTCGTTTGAAGATGGGCATGTGAAACTGCGAAAAAAAATTTGAGAGCGTAGGACGGCTGCCGAAAGTCTGCGTAAAAACGCCCCCCGGGCCTAAAGTTTCACCGTGCAAAATTCCCGGTGATGTTATTATGAAACTAGAATATATTCCGCAGATTCTGAAAGTTATTGCGATAGTTAGACTCTTTTAGTTGCTTGGGAATCGTCGTTTGAAGATGGGCATGTGAAACTGCGAAAAAAATTTTGAGAGCGTAATACGGCTGCCGAAAGTCTGCGTAAAAACGCCCCCCGGGCCTAAAGTTTCACCGTGCAAAATTCCCGGTGATGTTATTATGAAACTAGAATATATTCCGCAGATTCTGAAAGTTATTGCGATAGTTAGACTCTTTTAGTTGCTTGGGAATCGTCGTTTGAAGATGGGCATGTGAAACTGCGAAAAAAAATTTGAGAGCGTAGGACGGCTGCCGAAAGTCTGCGTAAAAACGCCCCCCGGGCCTAAAGTTTCACCGTGCAAAATTCCCGGTGATGTTATTATGAAACTAGAATATATTCCGCAGATTCTGAAAGTTATTGCGATAGTTAGACTCTTTTAGTTGCTTGGGAATCGTCGTTTGAAGATGGGCATGTGAAACTGCGAAAAAAATTTTGAGAGCGTAGGACGGCTGCCGAAAGTCTGCGTAAAAACGCCCCCCGGGCCTAAAGTTTCACCGTGCAAAATTCCCGGTGATGTTATTATGAAACTAGAATATATTCCGCAGATTCTGAAAGTTATTGCGATAGTTAGACTCTTTTAGTTGCTTGGGAATCGTCGTTTGAAGATGGGCATGTGAAACTGCGAAAAAAAATTTGAGAGCGTAGGACGGCTGACGAAAGTCTGCGTAAAAACGCCCCCCGGGCCTAAAGTTTCACAGTGCAAAATTCCCGGTGATGTTATTATGAAACTAGAATATATTCCGCAGATTCTGAAAGTTATTGCGATAGTTAGACTCTTTTAGTTGCTTGGGAATCGTCGTTTGAAGATGGGCATGTGAAACTGCGAAAAAAATTTTGAGAGCGTAGGACGGCTGCCGAAAGTCTGCGTAAAAACGCCCCCCGGGCCTAAAGTTTCACCGTGCAAAATTCCCGGTGATGTTATTATGAAACTAGAATATATTCCGCAGATTCTGAAAGTTATTGCGATAGTTAGACACTTTTAGTTGCTTGGGAATCGTCGTTTGAAGATGGGCATGTGAAACTGCGAAAAAAATTTGAGAGCGTAGGACGGCTGCCGAAAGTCTGCGTAAAAACGCCCCCCGGGCCTAAAGTTTCACCGTGCAAAATTCCCGGTGATGTTATTATGAAACTAGAATATATTCCGCAGATTCTGAAAGTTATTGCGATAGTTAGACTCTTTTAGTTGCTTGGGAATCGTCGTTTGAAGATGGGCATGTGAAACTGCGAAAAAAATTCTGAGAGCGTAGGACGGCTGCCGAAAGTCTGCGTAAAAACGCCCCCCGGGCCTAAAGTTTCACCGTGCAAAATTCCGGGTGATGTTATTATGAAACTAGAATATATTCCGCAGATTCTGAAAGTTATTGCGATAGTTAGACTCTTTTAGTTGCTTGGGAATCGTCGTTTGAAGATGGGCATGTGAAACTGCGAAAAAAAATTTGAGAGCGTAGGACGGCTGCCGAAAGTCTGCGTAAAAACGCCCCCCGGGCCTAAAGTTTCACCGTGCAAAATTCCCGGTGATGTTATTATGAAACTAGAATATATTCCGCAGATTCTGAAAGTTATTGCGATAGTTAGACTCTTTTAGTTGCTTGGGAGTCGTCGTTTGAAGATGGGCATGTGAAACTGCGAAAAAAAATTTGAGAGCGTAGGACGGCTGCCGAAAGTCTGCGTAAAAACGCCCCCCGGGCCTAAAGTTTCACCGTGCAAAATTCCCGGTGATGTTATTATGAAACTAGAATATATTCCGCAGATTCTGAAAGTTATTGCGATAGTTAGACTCTTTTAGTTGCTTGGGAATCGTCGTTTGAAGATGGGCATGTGAAACTGCGAAAAAAATTTTGAGAGCGTAGGACGGCTGCCGAAAGTCTGCGTAAAAACGCCCCCCGGGCCTAAAGTTTCACCGTGCAAAATTCCCGGTGATGTTATTATGAAACTAGAATATATTCCGCAGATTCTGAAAGTTATTGCGATAGTTAGACTCTTTTAGTTGCTTGGGAATCGTCGTTTGAAGATGGGCATGTGAAACTGCGAAAAAAATTTTGAGAGCGTAGGACGGCTGCCGAAAGTCTGCGTAAAAACGCCCCCCGGGCCTAAAGTTTCACCGTGCAAAATTCCCGGTGATGTTATTATGAAACTAGAATATATTCCGCAGATTCTGAAAGTTATTGCGATAGTTAGACTCTTTTAGTTGCTTGGGAATCGTCGTTTGAAGATGGGCATGTGAAACTGCGAAAAAAATTTTTGAGAGCGTAGGACGGCTGCCGAAAGTCTGCGTAAAAACGCCCCCCGGGCCTAAAGTTTCACCGTGCAAAATTCCCGGTGATGTTATTATGAAACTAGAATATATTCCGCAGATTCTGAAAGTTATTGCGATAGTTAGACTCTTTTAGTTGCTTGGGAATCGTCGTTTGAAGATGGGCATGTGAAACTGCGAAAAAAAATTTGAGAGCGTAGGACGGCTGCCGAAAGTCTGCGTAAAAACGCCCCCCGGGCCTAAAGTTTCACCGTGCAAAATTCCCGGTCATGTTATTATGAAACTAGAATATATTCCGCAGATTCTGAAAGTTATTGCGATAGTTAGACTCTTTTAGTTGCTTGGGAATCGTCGTTTGAAGATGGGCATGTGAAACTGCGAAAAAAAATTTGAGAGCGTAGGACGGCTGCCGAAAGTCTGCGTAAAAACGCCCCCCGGGCCTAAAGTTTCACCGTGCAAAATTCCCGGTGATGTTATTATGAAACTAGAATATATTCCGCAGATTCTGAAAGTTATTGCGATAGTTAGACTCTTTTAGTTGCTTGGGAATCGTCGTTTGAAGATGGGCATGTGAAACTGCGAAAAAAAATTTGAGAGCGTAGGACGGCTGCCGAAAGTCTGCGTAAAAACGCCCCCCGGGCCTAAAGATTCACCGTGCAAAATTCCCGGTGATGTTATTATGAAACTAGAATATATTCCGCAGATTCTGAAAGTTATTGCGATAGTTAGACTCTTTTAGTTGCTTGGGAATCGTCGTTTGAAGATGGGCATGTGAAACTGCGAAAAAAATTTTGAGAGCGTAGGACGGCTGCCGAAAGTCTGCGTAAAAACGCCCCCCGGGCCTAAAGTTTCACCGTGCAAAATTCCCGGTGATGTTATTATGAAACTAGAATATATTCCGCAGATTCTGAAAGTTATTGCGATAGTTAGACTCTTTTAGTTGCTTGGGAATCGTCGTTTGAAGATGGGCATGTGAAACTGCGAAAAAAAATTTGAGAGCGGAGGACGGCTGCCGAAAGTCTGCGTAAAAACGCCCCCCGGGCCTAAAGTTTCACCGTGCAAAATTCCCGGTGATGTTATTATGAAACTAGAATATATTCCGCAGATTCTGAAAGTTATTGCGATAGTTAGACTCTTTTAGTTGCTTGGGAATCGTCGTTTGAAGATGGGCATGTGAAACTGCGAAAAAAATTTTGAGAGCGTAGGACGGCTGCCGAAAGTCTGCGTAAAAACGCCCCCCGGGCCTAACGTTTCACCGTGCAAAATTCCCGGTGATGTTATTATGAAACTAGAATATATTCCGCAGATTCTGAAAGTTATTGCGATAGTTAGACTCTTTTAGTTGCTTGGGAATCGTCGTTTGAAGATGGGCATGTGAAACTGCGAAAAAAATTTGAGAGCGTAGGACGGCTGCCGAAACTCTGCGTAAAAACGCCCCCCGGGCCTAAAGTTTCACCGTGCAAAATTCCCGGTGATGTTATTATGAAACTAGAATATATTCCGCAGATTCTGAAAGTTATTGCGATAGTTAGACTCTTTTAGTTGCTTGGGAATCGTCGTTTGAAGATGGGCATGTGAAACTGCGAAAAAAATTTTGAGAGCGTAGGACGGCTGCCGAAAGTCTGCGTAAAAACGCCCCCCGGGCCTAAAGTTTCACCGTGCAAAATTCCCGGTGATGTTATTATGAAACTAGAATATATTCCGCAGATTCTGAAAGTTATTGCGATAGTTAGACTCTTTTAGTTGCTTGGGAATCGTCGTTTGAAGATGGGCATGTGAAACTGCGAAAAAAAATTTGAGAGCGTAGGACGGCTGCCGAAAGTCTGCGTAAAAACGCCCCCCGGGCCTAAAGTTTCACCGTGCAAAATTCCCGGTGATGTTATTATGAAACTAGAATATATTCCGCAGATTCTGAAAGTTATTGCGATAGTTAGACTCTTTTAGTTGCTTGGGAATCGTCGTTTGAAGATGGGCATGTGAAACTGCGAAAAAAATTTTGAGAGCGTAGGACGGCTGCCGAAAGTCTGCGTAAAAACGCCCCCCGGGCCTAAAGTTTCACCGTGCAAAATTCCCGGTGGTGTTATTATGAAACTAGAATATATTCCGCAGATTCTGAAAGTTACTGCGATAGTTAGACTCTTTTAGTTGCTTGGAATCGTCGTTTGAAGATGGGCATGTGAAACTGCGAAAAAAATTTGAGAGCGTAGGACGGCTGCCGAAAGTCTGCGTAAAAACGCCCCCCGGGCCTAAAGTTTCACCGTGCAAAATTCCGGTGATGTTATTATGAAACTAGAATATATTCCGCAGATTCTGAAAGTTATTGCGATAGTTAGACTCTTTTAGTTGCTTGGGAATCGTCGTTTGAAGATGGGCATGTGAAACTGCGAAAAAAAATTTGAGAGCGTAGGACGGCTGCCGAAAGTCTGCGTAAAAACGCCCCCCGGGCCTAAAGTTTCACCGTGCAAAATTCCCGGTGATGTTATTATGAAACTAGAATATATTCCGCAGATTCTGAAAGTTATTGCGATAGTTAGACTCTTTTAGTTGCTTGGGAATCGTCGTTTGAAGATGGGCATGTGAAACTGCGAAAAAAAATTTGAGAGCGTAGGACGGCTGCCGAAAGTCTGCGTAAAAACGCCCCCGGGCCTAAAGTTTCACCGTGCAAAATTCCCGGTGATGTTATTATGAAACTAGAATATATTCCGCAGATTCTGAAAGTTATTGCGATAGTTAGACTCTTTTAGTTGCTTGGGAATCGTCGTTTGAAGATGGGCATGTGAAACTGCGAAAAAAAATTTGAGAGCGTAGGACGGCTGCCGAAAGTCTGCGTAAAAACGCCCCCCGGGCCTAAAGTTTCACCGTGCAAAATTCCCGGTGATGTTATTATGAAACTAGAATATATTCCGCAGATTCTGAAAGTTATTGCGATAGTTAGACTCTTTTAGTTGCTTGGGAATCGTCGTTTGAAGATGGGCATGTGAAACTGCGAAAAAAATTTTGAGAGCGTAGGACGGCTGCCGAAAGTCTGCGTAAAAACGCCCCCCGGGCCTAAAGTTTCACCGTGCAAAATTCCCGGTGATGTTATTATGAAACTAGAATATATTCCGCAGATTCTGAAAGTTATTGCGATAGTTAGACTCTTTTAGTTGCTTGGGAATCGTCGTTTGAAGATGAGCATGTGAAACTGCGAAAAAAAATTTGAGAGCGAAGGACGGCTGCCGAAAGTCTGCGTAAAAACGCCCCCCGGGCCTAAAGTTTCACCGTGCAAAATTCCCGGTGATGTTATTATGAAACTAGAATATATTCCGCAGATTCTGAAAGTTATTGCGATAGTTAGACTCTTTTAGTTGCTTGGGAATCGTCGTTTGAAGATGGGCATGTGAAACTGCGAAAAAAAATTTGAGAGCGTAGGACGGCTGCCGAAAGTCTGCGTAAAAACGACCCCCCGGGCCTAAAGTTTCACCGTGCAAAATTCCGGTGATGTTATTATGAAACTAGAATATATTCCGCAGATTCTGAAAGTTATTGCGATAGTTAGACTCTTTTAGTTGCTTGGGAATCGTCGTTTGAAGATGGGCATGTGAAACTGCGAAAAAAAATTTGAGAGCGTAGGACGGCTGCCGAAAGCTCTGCGTAAAAACGCCCCCCGGGCCTAAAGTTTCACCGTGCAAAATTCCCCGGTGATGTTATTATGAAACTAGAATATATTCCGCAGATTCTGAAAGTTATTGCGATAGTTAGACTCTTTTAGTTGCTTGGGAATCGTCGTTTGAAGATGGGCATGTGAAACTGCGAAAAAAATTTGAGAGCGTAGGACGGCTGCCGAAAGTCTGCGTAAAAACGCCCCCCGGGCCTAAAGTTTCACCGTGCAAAATTCCCGGTGATGTTATTATGAAACTAGAATATATTCCGCAGATTCTGAAAGTTATTGCGATAGTTAGACTCTTTTAGTTGCTTGGGAATCGTCGTTTGAAGATGGGCATGTGAAACTGCGAAAAAAAATTTGAGAGCGTAGGACGGCTGCCGAAAGTCTGCGTAAAAACGCCCCCCGGGCCTAAAGTTTCACCGTGCAAAATTCCGGTGATGTTATTATGAAACTAGAATATATTCCGCAGATTCTGAAAGTTACTGCGATAGTTAGACTCTTTTAGTTGCTTGGGAATCGTCGTTTGAAGATGGGCATGTGAAACTGCGAAAAAAAAATTTGAGAGCGTAGGACGGCTGCCGAAAGTCTGCGTAAAAACGCCCCCCGGGCCTAAAGTTTCACCGTGCAAAATTCCCGGTGATGTTATTATGAAACTAGAATATATTCCGCAGATTCTGAAAGTTATTGCGATAGTTAGACTCTTTTAGTTGCTTGGAATCGTCGTTTGAAGATGGGCATGTGAAACTGCGAAAAAAATTTTGAGAGCGTAGGACGGCTGCCGAAAGTCTGCGTAAAAACGCCCCCGGGCCTAAAGTTTCACCGTGCAAAATTCCCGGTGATGTTATTATGAAACTAGAATATATTCCGCAGATTCTGAAAGTTATTGCGATAGTTAGACTCTTTTAGTTGCTTGGGAATCGTCGTTTGAAGATGGGCATGTGAAACTGCGAAAAAAAAATTTGAGAGCGTAGGACGGCTGCCGAAAGTCTGCGTAAAAACGCCCCCCGGGCCTAAAGTTTCACCGTGCAAAATTCCCGGTGATGTTATTATGAAACTAGAATATATTCCGCAGATTCTGAAAGTTATTGCGATAGTTAGACTCTTTTAGTTGCTTGGGAATCGTCGTTTGAAGATGGGCATGTGAAACTGCGAAAAAAATTTGAGAGCGTAGGACGGCTGCCGAAAGTCTGCGTAAAAACGCCCCCCGGGCCTAAAGTTTCACCGTGCAAAATTCCCGGTGATGTTATTATGAAACTAGAATATATTCCGCAGATTCTGAAAGTTATTGCGATAGTTAGACTCTTTTAGTTGCTTGGGAATCGTCGTTTGAAGATGGGCATGTGAAACTGCGAAAAAAATTTTGAGAGCGTAGGACGGCTGCCGAAAGTCTGCGTAAAAACGCCCCCCGGGCCTAAAGTTTCACCGTGCAAAATTCCCGGTGATGTTATTATGAAACTAGAATATATTCCGCAGATTCTGAAAGTTATTGCGATAGGTTAGACTCTTTTAAGTTGCTTGGGAATCGTCGTTTGAAGATGGGCATGTGAAACTGCGAAAAAAATTTTGAGAGCGTAGGACGGCTGCCGAAAGTCTGCGTAAAAACGCCCCCCGGGCCTAAAGTTTCACCGTGCAAAATTCCCGGTGATGTTATTATGAAACTAGAATATATTCCGCAGATTCTGAAAGTTATTGCGATAGTTAGACTCTTTTAGTTGCTTGGGAATCGTCGTTTGAAGATGAGCATGTGAAACTGCGAAAAAAAATTTGAGAGCGAAGGACGGCTGCCGAAAGTCTGCGTAAAAACGCCCCCCGGGCCTAAAGGTTTCACCGTGCAAAATTCCCGGTGATGTTATTATGAAACTAGAATATATTCCGCAGATTCTGAAAGTTATTGCGATAGTTAGACTCTTTTAGTTGCTTGGGAATCGTCGTTTGAAGATGGGCATGTGAAACTGCGAAAAAAATTTGAGAGCGTAGGACGGCTGCCGAAAGTCTGCGTAAAAACGCCCCCCCGGGCCTAAAGTTTCACCGTGCAAAATTCCCGGTGATGTTATTATGAAACTAGAATATATTCCGCAGATTCTGAAAGTTATTGCGATAGTTAGACTCTTTTAGTTGCTTGGGAATCGTCGTTTGAAGATGGGCATGTGAAACTGCGAAAAAAAATTTGAGAGCGTAGGACGGCTGCCGAAACTCTGCGTAAAAACGCCCCCGGGCCTAAAGTTCTCACCGTGCAAAATTCCCGGTGATGTTATTATGAAACTAGAATATATTCCGCAGATTCTGAAAGTTATTGCGATAGTTAGACTCTTTTAGTTGCTTGGGATCGTCGTTTGAAGATGGGCATGTGAAACTGCGAAAAAAATTTTGAGAGCGTAGGACGGCTGCCGAAAGTCTGCGTAAAAACGCCCCCCGGGCCTAAAGTTTCACCGTGCAAAATTCCCGGTGATGTTATTATGAAACTAGAATATATTCCGCAGATTCTGAAAGTTATTGCGATAGTTAGACTCTTTTTAGTTGCTTGGGAATCGTCGTTTGAAGATGGGCATGTGAAACTGCGAAAAAAAATTTGAGAGCGTAGGACGGCTGCCGAAAGTCTGCGTAAAAACGCCCCCCGGCCTAAGTTTCACCGTGCAAAATTCCCGGTGATGTTATTATGAAACTAGAATATATTCCGCAGATTCTGAAAGTTATTGCGATAGTTAGAACTCTTTTAGTTGCTTGGGAATCGTCGTTTGAAGATGGGCATGTGAAACTGCGAAAAAAATTTTGAGAGCGTAGGACGGCTGCCGAAAGTCTGCGTAAAAACGCCCCCCCGGGCCTAAAGTTTCACCGTGCAAAATTCCCGGTGATGTTATTATGAAACTAGAATATATTCCGCAGATTCTGAAAGTTACTGCGATAGTTAGACTCTTTTAGTTGCTTGGGAATCGTCGTTTGAAGATGGGCATGTGAAACTGCGAAAAAAAAATTTGAGAGCGTAGGACGGCTGCCGAAAGTCTGCGTAAAAACGCCCCCCGGGCCTAAAGTTTCACCGTGCAAAATTCCCGGTGATGTTATTATGAAACTAGAATATATTCCGCAGATTCTGAAAGTTATTGCGATAGTTAGACTCTTTTAGTTGCTTGGGAAATCGTCGTTTGAAGATGGGCATGTGAAACTGCGAAAAAAATTTGAGAGCGTAGGACGGCTGCCGAAAGTCTGCGTAAAACGCCCCCCGGGCCTAAAGTTTCACCGTGCAAAATTCCCGGTGATGTTATTATGAAACTAGAATATATTCCGCAGATTCTGAAAGTTATTGCGATAGTTAGACTCTTTTAGTTGCTTGGGAATCGTCGTTTGAAGATGGGCATGTGAAACTGCGAAAAAAAATTTGAGAGCGTAGGACGGCTGCCGAAAGTCTGCGTAAAAACGGCCCCCCGGGCCTAAAGTTTCACCGTGCAAAATTCCCGGTGATGTTATTATGAAACTAGAATATATTCCGCAGATTCTGAAAGTTATTGCGATAGTTAGACTCTTTAGTTGCTTGGGAATCGTCGTTTGAAGATG
>CAWVNO010000122.1:0-48562 GCA_963930645.1 Salticus scenicus | reverse complement strand
CTGCCAAAGTTAAACCATTTGGCCAGGAGAGCCCTTTTATGAAGGCATGTGCTCGATATCGTCGCCAAACTTTTTTGTCGAATTTTACGCCCTCTCATTTTCAAAAGTCGATTCCACAGCGACTAATAGAGCTTTGCGATCGCAATCACTTCCAGAATGTGTAAAAGATATTCTAGTTTCATAACAGAACAGCAGGGACCTGCCAAAGTTAAACCATTTGGCCAGGAGAGCCCTTTTATGCAGACTTTGCCCGATTTCGATACCCAAAATTTTTGCGATTTTCGCAGATTTTTTTTCAAAAGCCGATTCCAAGGCAACTAATAGAGCTTTGCGATCGCAATCACTTCCAGAATCTGCCCCACGAAGTCTACTTTCATAACAGAACAGCAGGGACCTGCCAAAGTTAAACCATTTGGCCAGGAGAGCCCTTTTATGAAGGCATGTGCTCGATATCGTCGCCAAACTTTTTTGTCGAATTTTACGCCCTCTCATTTTCAAAAGTCGATTCCACAGCGACTAATAGAGCTTTGCGATCGCAATCACTTCCAGAATGTGTAAAAGATATTCTAGTTTCATAACAGAACAGCAGGGACCTGCCAAAGTTAAACCATTTGGCCAGGAGAGCCCTTTTATGCAGACTTTGCCCGATTTCGATACCCAAAATTTTTGCGATTTTCGCAGATTTTTTTTCAAAAGCCGATTCCAAGGCAACTAATAGAGCTTTGCGATCGCAATCACTTCCAGAATCTGCCCCACGAAGTCTACTTTCATAACAGAACAGCAGGGACCTGCCAAAGTTAAACCATTTGGCCAGGAGAGCCCTTTTATGAAGGCATGTGCTCGATATCGTCGCCAAACTTTTTTGTCGAATTTTACGCCCTCTCATTTTCAAAAGTCGATTCCACAGCGACTAATAGAGCTTTGCGATCGCAATCACTTCCAGAATGTGTAAAAGATATTCTAGTTTCATAACAGAACAGCAGGGACCTGCCAAAGTTAAACCATTTGGCCAGGAGAGCCCTTTTATGCAGACTTTGCCCGATTTCGATACCCAAAATTTTTGCGATTTTCGCAGATTTTTTTTCAAAAGCCGATTCCAAGGCAACTAATAGAGCTTTGCGATCGCAATCACTTCCAGAATCTGCCCCACGAAGTCTACTTTCATAACAGAACAGCAGGGACCTGCCAAAGTTAAACCATTTGGCCAGGAGAGCCCTTTTATGAAGGCATGTGCTCGATATCGTCGCCAAACTTTTTTGTCGAATTTTACGCCCTCTCATTTTCAAAAGTCGATTCCACAGCGACTAATAGAGCTTTGCGATCGCAATCACTTCCAGAATGTGTAAAAGATATTCTAGTTTCATAACAGAACAGCAGGGACCTGCCAAAGTTAAACCATTTGGCCAGGAGAGCCCTTTTATGCAGACTTTGCCCGATTTCGATACCCAAAATTTTTGCGATTTTCGCAGATTTTTTTTCAAAAGCCGATTCCAAGGCAACTAATAGAGCTTTGCGATCGCAATCACTTCCAGAATCTGCCCCACGAAGTCTACTTTCATAACAGAACAGCAGGGACCTGCCAAAGTTAAACCATTTGGCCAGGAGAGCCCTTTTATGAAGGCATGTGCTCGATATCGTCGCCAAACTTTTTTGTCGAATTTTACGCCCTCTCATTTTCAAAAGTCGATTCCACAGCGACTAATAGAGCTTTGCGATCGCAATCACTTCCAGAATGTGTAAAAGATATTCTAGTTTCATAACAGAACAGCAGGGACCTGCCAAAGTTAAACCATTTGGCCAGGAGAGCCCTTTTATGCAGACTTTGCCCGATTTCGATACCCAAAATTTTTGCGATTTTCGCAGATTTTTTTTCAAAAGCCGATTCCAAGGCAACTAATAGAGCTTTGCGATCGCAATCACTTCCAGAATCTGCCCCACGAAGTCTACTTTCATAACAGAACAGCAGGGACCTGCCAAAGTTAAACCATTTGGCCAGGAGAGCCCTTTTATGAAGGCATGTGCTCGATATCGTCGCCAAACTTTTTTGTCGAATTTTACGCCCTCTCATTTTCAAAAGTCGATTCCACAGCGACTAATAGAGCTTTGCGATCGCAATCACTTCCAGAATGTGTAAAAGATATTCTAGTTTCATAACAGAACAGCAGGGACCTGCCAAAGTTAAACCATTTGGCCAGGAGAGCCCTTTTATGCAGACTTTGCCCGATTTCGATACCCAAAATTTTTGCGATTTTCGCAGATTTTTTTTCAAAAGCCGATTCCAAGGCAACTAATAGAGCTTTGCGATCGCAATCACTTCCAGAATCTGCCCCACGAAGTCTACTTTCATAACAGAACAGCAGGGACCTGCCAAAGTTAAACCATTTGGCCAGGAGAGCCCTTTTATGAAGGCATGTGCTCGATATCGTCGCCAAACTTTTTTGTCGAATTTTACGCCCTCTCATTTTCAAAAGTCGATTCCACAGCGACTAATAGAGCTTTGCGATCGCAATCACTTCCAGAATGTGTAAAAGATATTCTAGTTTCATAACAGAACAGCAGGGACCTGCCAAAGTTAAACCATTTGGCCAGGAGAGCCCTTTTATGCAGACTTTGCCCGATTTCGATACCCAAAATTTTTGCGATTTTCGCAGATTTTTTTTCAAAAGCCGATTCCAAGGCAACTAATAGAGCTTTGCGATCGCAATCACTTCCAGAATCTGCCCCACGAAGTCTACTTTCATAACAGAACAGCAGGGACCTGCCAAAGTTAAACCATTTGGCCAGGAGAGCCCTTTTATGAAGGCATGTGCTCGATATCGTCGCCAAACTTTTTTGTCGAATTTTACGCCCTCTCATTTTCAAAAGTCGATTCCACAGCGACTAATAGAGCTTTGCGATCGCAATCACTTCCAGAATGTGTAAAAGATATTCTAGTTTCATAACAGAACAGCAGGGACCTGCCAAAGTTAAACCATTTGGCCAGGAGAGCCCTTTTATGCAGACTTTGCCCGATTTCGATACCCAAAATTTTTGCGATTTTCGCAGATTTTTTTTCAAAAGCCGATTCCAAGGCAACTAATAGAGCTTTGCGATCGCAATCACTTCCAGAATCTGCCCCACGAAGTCTACTTTCATAACAGAACAGCAGGGACCTGCCAAAGTTAAACCATTTGGCCAGGAGAGCCCTTTTATGAAGGCATGTGCTCGATATCGTCGCCAAACTTTTTTGTCGAATTTTACGCCCTCTCATTTTCAAAAGTCGATTCCACAGCGACTAATAGAGCTTTGCGATCGCAATCACTTCCAGAATGTGTAAAAGATATTCTAGTTTCATAACAGAACAGCAGGGACCTGCCAAAGTTAAACCATTTGGCCAGGAGAGCCCTTTTATGCAGACTTTGCCCGATTTCGATACCCAAAATTTTTGCGATTTTCGCAGATTTTTTTTCAAAAGCCGATTCCAAGGCAACTAATAGAGCTTTGCGATCGCAATCACTTCCAGAATCTGCCCCACGAAGTCTACTTTCATAACAGAACAGCAGGGACCTGCCAAAGTTAAACCATTTGGCCAGGAGAGCCCTTTTATGAAGGCATGTGCTCGATATCGTCGCCAAACTTTTTTGTCGAATTTTACGCCCTCTCATTTTCAAAAGTCGATTCCACAGCGACTAATAGAGCTTTGCGATCGCAATCACTTCCAGAATGTGTAAAAGATATTCTAGTTTCATAACAGAACAGCAGGGACCTGCCAAAGTTAAACCATTTGGCCAGGAGAGCCCTTTTATGCAGACTTTGCCCGATTTCGATACCCAAAATTTTTGCGATTTTCGCAGATTTTTTTTCAAAAGCCGATTCCAAGGCAACTAATAGAGCTTTGCGATCGCAATCACTTCCAGAATCTGCCCCACGAAGTCTACTTTCATAACAGAACAGCAGGGACCTGCCAAAGTTAAACCATTTGGCCAGGAGAGCCCTTTTATGAAGGCATGTGCTCGATATCGTCGCCAAACTTTTTTGTCGAATTTTACGCCCTCTCATTTTCAAAAGTCGATTCCACAGCGACTAATAGAGCTTTGCGATCGCAATCACTTCCAGAATGTGTAAAAGATATTCTAGTTTCATAACAGAACAGCAGGGACCTGCCAAAGTTAAACCATTTGGCCAGGAGAGCCCTTTTATGCAGACTTTGCCCGATTTCGATACCCAAAATTTTTGCGATTTTCGCAGATTTTTTTTCAAAAGCCGATTCCAAGGCAACTAATAGAGCTTTGCGATCGCAATCACTTCCAGAATCTGCCCCACGAAGTCTACTTTCATAACAGAACAGCAGGGACCTGCCAAAGTTAAACCATTTGGCCAGGAGAGCCCTTTTATGAAGGCATGTGCTCGATATCGTCGCCAAACTTTTTTGTCGAATTTTACGCCCTCTCATTTTCAAAAGTCGATTCCACAGCGACTAATAGAGCTTTGCGATCGCAATCACTTCCAGAATGTGTAAAAGATATTCTAGTTTCATAACAGAACAGCAGGGACCTGCCAAAGTTAAACCATTTGGCCAGGAGAGCCCTTTTATGCAGACTTTGCCCGATTTCGATACCCAAAATTTTTGCGATTTTCGCAGATTTTTTTTCAAAAGCCGATTCCAAGGCAACTAATAGAGCTTTGCGATCGCAATCACTTCCAGAATCTGCCCCACGAAGTCTACTTTCATAACAGAACAGCAGGGACCTGCCAAAGTTAAACCATTTGGCCAGGAGAGCCCTTTTATGAAGGCATGTGCTCGATATCGTCGCCAAACTTTTTTGTCGAATTTTACGCCCTCTCATTTTCAAAAGTCGATTCCACAGCGACTAATAGAGCTTTGCGATCGCAATCACTTCCAGAATGTGTAAAAGATATTCTAGTTTCATAACAGAACAGCAGGGACCTGCCAAAGTTAAACCATTTGGCCAGGAGAGCCCTTTTATGCAGACTTTGCCCGATTTCGATACCCAAAATTTTTGCGATTTTCGCAGATTTTTTTTCAAAAGCCGATTCCAAGGCAACTAATAGAGCTTTGCGATCGCAATCACTTCCAGAATCTGCCCCACGAAGTCTACTTTCATAACAGAACAGCAGGGACCTGCCAAAGTTAAACCATTTGGCCAGGAGAGCCCTTTTATGAAGGCATGTGCTCGATATCGTCGCCAAACTTTTTTGTCGAATTTTACGCCCTCTCATTTTCAAAAGTCGATTCCACAGCGACTAATAGAGCTTTGCGATCGCAATCACTTCCAGAATGTGTAAAAGATATTCTAGTTTCATAACAGAACAGCAGGGACCTGCCAAAGTTAAACCATTTGGCCAGGAGAGCCCTTTTATGCAGACTTTGCCCGATTTCGATACCCAAAATTTTTGCGATTTTCGCAGATTTTTTTTCAAAAGCCGATTCCAAGGCAACTAATAGAGCTTTGCGATCGCAATCACTTCCAGAATCTGCCCCACGAAGTCTACTTTCATAACAGAACAGCAGGGACCTGCCAAAGTTAAACCATTTGGCCAGGAGAGCCCTTTTATGAAGGCATGTGCTCGATATCGTCGCCAAACTTTTTTGTCGAATTTTACGCCCTCTCATTTTCAAAAGTCGATTCCACAGCGACTAATAGAGCTTTGCGATCGCAATCACTTCCAGAATGTGTAAAAGATATTCTAGTTTCATAACAGAACAGCAGGGACCTGCCAAAGTTAAACCATTTGGCCAGGAGAGCCCTTTTATGCAGACTTTGCCCGATTTCGATACCCAAAATTTTTGCGATTTTCGCAGATTTTTTTTCAAAAGCCGATTCCAAGGCAACTAATAGAGCTTTGCGATCGCAATCACTTCCAGAATCTGCCCCACGAAGTCTACTTTCATAACAGAACAGCAGGGACCTGCCAAAGTTAAACCATTTGGCCAGGAGAGCCCTTTTATGAAGGCATGTGCTCGATATCGTCGCCAAACTTTTTTGTCGAATTTTACGCCCTCTCATTTTCAAAAGTCGATTCCACAGCGACTAATAGAGCTTTGCGATCGCAATCACTTCCAGAATGTGTAAAAGATATTCTAGTTTCATAACAGAACAGCAGGGACCTGCCAAAGTTAAACCATTTGGCCAGGAGAGCCCTTTTATGCAGACTTTGCCCGATTTCGATACCCAAAATTTTTGCGATTTTCGCAGATTTTTTTTCAAAAGCCGATTCCAAGGCAACTAATAGAGCTTTGCGATCGCAATCACTTCCAGAATCTGCCCCACGAAGTCTACTTTCATAACAGAACAGCAGGGACCTGCCAAAGTTAAACCATTTGGCCAGGAGAGCCCTTTTATGAAGGCATGTGCTCGATATCGTCGCCAAACTTTTTTGTCGAATTTTACGCCCTCTCATTTTCAAAAGTCGATTCCACAGCGACTAATAGAGCTTTGCGATCGCAATCACTTCCAGAATGTGTAAAAGATATTCTAGTTTCATAACAGAACAGCAGGGACCTGCCAAAGTTAAACCATTTGGCCAGGAGAGCCCTTTTATGCAGACTTTGCCCGATTTCGATACCCAAAATTTTTGCGATTTTCGCAGATTTTTTTTCAAAAGCCGATTCCAAGGCAACTAATAGAGCTTTGCGATCGCAATCACTTCCAGAATCTGCCCCACGAAGTCTACTTTCATAACAGAACAGCAGGGACCTGCCAAAGTTAAACCATTTGGCCAGGAGAGCCCTTTTATGAAGGCATGTGCTCGATATCGTCGCCAAACTTTTTTGTCGAATTTTACGCCCTCTCATTTTCAAAAGTCGATTCCACAGCGACTAATAGAGCTTTGCGATCGCAATCACTTCCAGAATGTGTAAAAGATATTCTAGTTTCATAACAGAACAGCAGGGACCTGCCAAAGTTAAACCATTTGGCCAGGAGAGCCCTTTTATGCAGACTTTGCCCGATTTCGATACCCAAAATTTTTGCGATTTTCGCAGATTTTTTTTCAAAAGCCGATTCCAAGGCAACTAATAGAGCTTTGCGATCGCAATCACTTCCAGAATCTGCCCCACGAAGTCTACTTTCATAACAGAACAGCAGGGACCTGCCAAAGTTAAACCATTTGGCCAGGAGAGCCCTTTTATGAAGGCATGTGCTCGATATCGTCGCCAAACTTTTTTGTCGAATTTTACGCCCTCTCATTTTCAAAAGTCGATTCCACAGCGACTAATAGAGCTTTGCGATCGCAATCACTTCCAGAATGTGTAAAAGATATTCTAGTTTCATAACAGAACAGCAGGGACCTGCCAAAGTTAAACCATTTGGCCAGGAGAGCCCTTTTATGCAGACTTTGCCCGATTTCGATACCCAAAATTTTTGCGATTTTCGCAGATTTTTTTTCAAAAGCCGATTCCAAGGCAACTAATAGAGCTTTGCGATCGCAATCACTTCCAGAATCTGCCCCACGAAGTCTACTTTCATAACAGAACAGCAGGGACCTGCCAAAGTTAAACCATTTGGCCAGGAGAGCCCTTTTATGAAGGCATGTGCTCGATATCGTCGCCAAACTTTTTTGTCGAATTTTACGCCCTCTCATTTTCAAAAGTCGATTCCACAGCGACTAATAGAGCTTTGCGATCGCAATCACTTCCAGAATGTGTAAAAGATATTCTAGTTTCATAACAGAACAGCAGGGACCTGCCAAAGTTAAACCATTTGGCCAGGAGAGCCCTTTTATGCAGACTTTGCCCGATTTCGATACCCAAAATTTTTGCGATTTTCGCAGATTTTTTTTCAAAAGCCGATTCCAAGGCAACTAATAGAGCTTTGCGATCGCAATCACTTCCAGAATCTGCCCCACGAAGTCTACTTTCATAACAGAACAGCAGGGACCTGCCAAAGTTAAACCATTTGGCCAGGAGAGCCCTTTTATGAAGGCATGTGCTCGATATCGTCGCCAAACTTTTTTGTCGAATTTTACGCCCTCTCATTTTCAAAAGTCGATTCCACAGCGACTAATAGAGCTTTGCGATCGCAATCACTTCCAGAATGTGTAAAAGATATTCTAGTTTCATAACAGAACAGCAGGGACCTGCCAAAGTTAAACCATTTGGCCAGGAGAGCCCTTTTATGCAGACTTTGCCCGATTTCGATACCCAAAATTTTTGCGATTTTCGCAGATTTTTTTTCAAAAGCCGATTCCAAGGCAACTAATAGAGCTTTGCGATCGCAATCACTTCCAGAATCTGCCCCACGAAGTCTACTTTCATAACAGAACAGCAGGGACCTGCCAAAGTTAAACCATTTGGCCAGGAGAGCCCTTTTATGAAGGCATGTGCTCGATATCGTCGCCAAACTTTTTTGTCGAATTTTACGCCCTCTCATTTTCAAAAGTCGATTCCACAGCGACTAATAGAGCTTTGCGATCGCAATCACTTCCAGAATGTGTAAAAGATATTCTAGTTTCATAACAGAACAGCAGGGACCTGCCAAAGTTAAACCATTTGGCCAGGAGAGCCCTTTTATGCAGACTTTGCCCGATTTCGATACCCAAAATTTTTGCGATTTTCGCAGATTTTTTTTCAAAAGCCGATTCCAAGGCAACTAATAGAGCTTTGCGATCGCAATCACTTCCAGAATCTGCCCCACGAAGTCTACTTTCATAACAGAACAGCAGGGACCTGCCAAAGTTAAACCATTTGGCCAGGAGAGCCCTTTTATGAAGGCATGTGCTCGATATCGTCGCCAAACTTTTTTGTCGAATTTTACGCCCTCTCATTTTCAAAAGTCGATTCCACAGCGACTAATAGAGCTTTGCGATCGCAATCACTTCCAGAATGTGTAAAAGATATTCTAGTTTCATAACAGAACAGCAGGGACCTGCCAAAGTTAAACCATTTGGCCAGGAGAGCCCTTTTATGCAGACTTTGCCCGATTTCGATACCCAAAATTTTTGCGATTTTCGCAGATTTTTTTTCAAAAGCCGATTCCAAGGCAACTAATAGAGCTTTGCGATCGCAATCACTTCCAGAATCTGCCCCACGAAGTCTACTTTCATAACAGAACAGCAGGGACCTGCCAAAGTTAAACCATTTGGCCAGGAGAGCCCTTTTATGAAGGCATGTGCTCGATATCGTCGCCAAACTTTTTTGTCGAATTTTACGCCCTCTCATTTTCAAAAGTCGATTCCACAGCGACTAATAGAGCTTTGCGATCGCAATCACTTCCAGAATGTGTAAAAGATATTCTAGTTTCATAACAGAACAGCAGGGACCTGCCAAAGTTAAACCATTTGGCCAGGAGAGCCCTTTTATGCAGACTTTGCCCGATTTCGATACCCAAAATTTTTGCGATTTTCGCAGATTTTTTTTCAAAAGCCGATTCCAAGGCAACTAATAGAGCTTTGCGATCGCAATCACTTCCAGAATCTGCCCCACGAAGTCTACTTTCATAACAGAACAGCAGGGACCTGCCAAAGTTAAACCATTTGGCCAGGAGAGCCCTTTTATGAAGGCATGTGCTCGATATCGTCGCCAAACTTTTTTGTCGAATTTTACGCCCTCTCATTTTCAAAAGTCGATTCCACAGCGACTAATAGAGCTTTGCGATCGCAATCACTTCCAGAATGTGTAAAAGATATTCTAGTTTCATAACAGAACAGCAGGGACCTGCCAAAGTTAAACCATTTGGCCAGGAGAGCCCTTTTATGCAGACTTTGCCCGATTTCGATACCCAAAATTTTTGCGATTTTCGCAGATTTTTTTTCAAAAGCCGATTCCAAGGCAACTAATAGAGCTTTGCGATCGCAATCACTTCCAGAATCTGCCCCACGAAGTCTACTTTCATAACAGAACAGCAGGGACCTGCCAAAGTTAAACCATTTGGCCAGGAGAGCCCTTTTATGAAGGCATGTGCTCGATATCGTCGCCAAACTTTTTTGTCGAATTTTACGCCCTCTCATTTTCAAAAGTCGATTCCACAGCGACTAATAGAGCTTTGCGATCGCAATCACTTCCAGAATGTGTAAAAGATATTCTAGTTTCATAACAGAACAGCAGGGACCTGCCAAAGTTAAACCATTTGGCCAGGAGAGCCCTTTTATGCAGACTTTGCCCGATTTCGATACCCAAAATTTTTGCGATTTTCGCAGATTTTTTTTCAAAAGCCGATTCCAAGGCAACTAATAGAGCTTTGCGATCGCAATCACTTCCAGAATCTGCCCCACGAAGTCTACTTTCATAACAGAACAGCAGGGACCTGCCAAAGTTAAACCATTTGGCCAGGAGAGCCCTTTTATGAAGGCATGTGCTCGATATCGTCGCCAAACTTTTTTGTCGAATTTTACGCCCTCTCATTTTCAAAAGTCGATTCCACAGCGACTAATAGAGCTTTGCGATCGCAATCACTTCCAGAATGTGTAAAAGATATTCTAGTTTCATAACAGAACAGCAGGGACCTGCCAAAGTTAAACCATTTGGCCAGGAGAGCCCTTTTATGCAGACTTTGCCCGATTTCGATACCCAAAATTTTTGCGATTTTCGCAGATTTTTTTTCAAAAGCCGATTCCAAGGCAACTAATAGAGCTTTGCGATCGCAATCACTTCCAGAATCTGCCCCACGAAGTCTACTTTCATAACAGAACAGCAGGGACCTGCCAAAGTTAAACCATTTGGCCAGGAGAGCCCTTTTATGAAGGCATGTGCTCGATATCGTCGCCAAACTTTTTTGTCGAATTTTACGCCCTCTCATTTTCAAAAGTCGATTCCACAGCGACTAATAGAGCTTTGCGATCGCAATCACTTCCAGAATGTGTAAAAGATATTCTAGTTTCATAACAGAACAGCAGGGACCTGCCAAAGTTAAACCATTTGGCCAGGAGAGCCCTTTTATGCAGACTTTGCCCGATTTCGATACCCAAAATTTTTGCGATTTTCGCAGATTTTTTTTCAAAAGCCGATTCCAAGGCAACTAATAGAGCTTTGCGATCGCAATCACTTCCAGAATCTGCCCCACGAAGTCTACTTTCATAACAGAACAGCAGGGACCTGCCAAAGTTAAACCATTTGGCCAGGAGAGCCCTTTTATGAAGGCATGTGCTCGATATCGTCGCCAAACTTTTTTGTCGAATTTTACGCCCTCTCATTTTCAAAAGTCGATTCCACAGCGACTAATAGAGCTTTGCGATCGCAATCACTTCCAGAATGTGTAAAAGATATTCTAGTTTCATAACAGAACAGCAGGGACCTGCCAAAGTTAAACCATTTGGCCAGGAGAGCCCTTTTATGCAGACTTTGCCCGATTTCGATACCCAAAATTTTTGCGATTTTCGCAGATTTTTTTTCAAAAGCCGATTCCAAGGCAACTAATAGAGCTTTGCGATCGCAATCACTTCCAGAATCTGCCCCACGAAGTCTACTTTCATAACAGAACAGCAGGGACCTGCCAAAGTTAAACCATTTGGCCAGGAGAGCCCTTTTATGAAGGCATGTGCTCGATATCGTCGCCAAACTTTTTTGTCGAATTTTACGCCCTCTCATTTTCAAAAGTCGATTCCACAGCGACTAATAGAGCTTTGCGATCGCAATCACTTCCAGAATGTGTAAAAGATATTCTAGTTTCATAACAGAACAGCAGGGACCTGCCAAAGTTAAACCATTTGGCCAGGAGAGCCCTTTTATGCAGACTTTGCCCGATTTCGATACCCAAAATTTTTGCGATTTTCGCAGATTTTTTTTCAAAAGCCGATTCCAAGGCAACTAATAGAGCTTTGCGATCGCAATCACTTCCAGAATCTGCCCCACGAAGTCTACTTTCATAACAGAACAGCAGGGACCTGCCAAAGTTAAACCATTTGGCCAGGAGAGCCCTTTTATGAAGGCATGTGCTCGATATCGTCGCCAAACTTTTTTGTCGAATTTTACGCCCTCTCATTTTCAAAAGTCGATTCCACAGCGACTAATAGAGCTTTGCGATCGCAATCACTTCCAGAATGTGTAAAAGATATTCTAGTTTCATAACAGAACAGCAGGGACCTGCCAAAGTTAAACCATTTGGCCAGGAGAGCCCTTTTATGCAGACTTTGCCCGATTTCGATACCCAAAATTTTTGCGATTTTCGCAGATTTTTTTTCAAAAGCCGATTCCAAGGCAACTAATAGAGCTTTGCGATCGCAATCACTTCCAGAATCTGCCCCACGAAGTCTACTTTCATAACAGAACAGCAGGGACCTGCCAAAGTTAAACCATTTGGCCAGGAGAGCCCTTTTATGAAGGCATGTGCTCGATATCGTCGCCAAACTTTTTTGTCGAATTTTACGCCCTCTCATTTTCAAAAGTCGATTCCACAGCGACTAATAGAGCTTTGCGATCGCAATCACTTCCAGAATGTGTAAAAGATATTCTAGTTTCATAACAGAACAGCAGGGACCTGCCAAAGTTAAACCATTTGGCCAGGAGAGCCCTTTTATGCAGACTTTGCCCGATTTCGATACCCAAAATTTTTGCGATTTTCGCAGATTTTTTTTCAAAAGCCGATTCCAAGGCAACTAATAGAGCTTTGCGATCGCAATCACTTCCAGAATCTGCCCCACGAAGTCTACTTTCATAACAGAACAGCAGGGACCTGCCAAAGTTAAACCATTTGGCCAGGAGAGCCCTTTTATGAAGGCATGTGCTCGATATCGTCGCCAAACTTTTTTGTCGAATTTTACGCCCTCTCATTTTCAAAAGTCGATTCCACAGCGACTAATAGAGCTTTGCGATCGCAATCACTTCCAGAATGTGTAAAAGATATTCTAGTTTCATAACAGAACAGCAGGGACCTGCCAAAGTTAAACCATTTGGCCAGGAGAGCCCTTTTATGCAGACTTTGCCCGATTTCGATACCCAAAATTTTTGCGATTTTCGCAGATTTTTTTTCAAAAGCCGATTCCAAGGCAACTAATAGAGCTTTGCGATCGCAATCACTTCCAGAATCTGCCCCACGAAGTCTACTTTCATAACAGAACAGCAGGGACCTGCCAAAGTTAAACCATTTGGCCAGGAGAGCCCTTTTATGAAGGCATGTGCTCGATATCGTCGCCAAACTTTTTTGTCGAATTTTACGCCCTCTCATTTTCAAAAGTCGATTCCACAGCGACTAATAGAGCTTTGCGATCGCAATCACTTCCAGAATGTGTAAAAGATATTCTAGTTTCATAACAGAACAGCAGGGACCTGCCAAAGTTAAACCATTTGGCCAGGAGAGCCCTTTTATGCAGACTTTGCCCGATTTCGATACCCAAAATTTTTGCGATTTTCGCAGATTTTTTTTCAAAAGCCGATTCCAAGGCAACTAATAGAGCTTTGCGATCGCAATCACTTCCAGAATCTGCCCCACGAAGTCTACTTTCATAACAGAACAGCAGGGACCTGCCAAAGTTAAACCATTTGGCCAGGAGAGCCCTTTTATGAAGGCATGTGCTCGATATCGTCGCCAAACTTTTTTGTCGAATTTTACGCCCTCTCATTTTCAAAAGTCGATTCCACAGCGACTAATAGAGCTTTGCGATCGCAATCACTTCCAGAATGTGTAAAAGATATTCTAGTTTCATAACAGAACAGCAGGGACCTGCCAAAGTTAAACCATTTGGCCAGGAGAGCCCTTTTATGCAGACTTTGCCCGATTTCGATACCCAAAATTTTTGCGATTTTCGCAGATTTTTTTTCAAAAGCCGATTCCAAGGCAACTAATAGAGCTTTGCGATCGCAATCACTTCCAGAATCTGCCCCACGAAGTCTACTTTCATAACAGAACAGCAGGGACCTGCCAAAGTTAAACCATTTGGCCAGGAGAGCCCTTTTATGAAGGCATGTGCTCGATATCGTCGCCAAACTTTTTTGTCGAATTTTACGCCCTCTCATTTTCAAAAGTCGATTCCACAGCGACTAATAGAGCTTTGCGATCGCAATCACTTCCAGAATGTGTAAAAGATATTCTAGTTTCATAACAGAACAGCAGGGACCTGCCAAAGTTAAACCATTTGGCCAGGAGAGCCCTTTTATGCAGACTTTGCCCGATTTCGATACCCAAAATTTTTGCGATTTTCGCAGATTTTTTTTCAAAAGCCGATTCCAAGGCAACTAATAGAGCTTTGCGATCGCAATCACTTCCAGAATCTGCCCCACGAAGTCTACTTTCATAACAGAACAGCAGGGACCTGCCAAAGTTAAACCATTTGGCCAGGAGAGCCCTTTTATGAAGGCATGTGCTCGATATCGTCGCCAAACTTTTTTGTCGAATTTTACGCCCTCTCATTTTCAAAAGTCGATTCCACAGCGACTAATAGAGCTTTGCGATCGCAATCACTTCCAGAATGTGTAAAAGATATTCTAGTTTCATAACAGAACAGCAGGGACCTGCCAAAGTTAAACCATTTGGCCAGGAGAGCCCTTTTATGCAGACTTTGCCCGATTTCGATACCCAAAATTTTTGCGATTTTCGCAGATTTTTTTTCAAAAGCCGATTCCAAGGCAACTAATAGAGCTTTGCGATCGCAATCACTTCCAGAATCTGCCCCACGAAGTCTACTTTCATAACAGAACAGCAGGGACCTGCCAAAGTTAAACCATTTGGCCAGGAGAGCCCTTTTATGAAGGCATGTGCTCGATATCGTCGCCAAACTTTTTTGTCGAATTTTACGCCCTCTCATTTTCAAAAGTCGATTCCACAGCGACTAATAGAGCTTTGCGATCGCAATCACTTCCAGAATGTGTAAAAGATATTCTAGTTTCATAACAGAACAGCAGGGACCTGCCAAAGTTAAACCATTTGGCCAGGAGAGCCCTTTTATGCAGACTTTGCCCGATTTCGATACCCAAAATTTTTGCGATTTTCGCAGATTTTTTTTCAAAAGCCGATTCCAAGGCAACTAATAGAGCTTTGCGATCGCAATCACTTCCAGAATCTGCCCCACGAAGTCTACTTTCATAACAGAACAGCAGGGACCTGCCAAAGTTAAACCATTTGGCCAGGAGAGCCCTTTTATGAAGGCATGTGCTCGATATCGTCGCCAAACTTTTTTGTCGAATTTTACGCCCTCTCATTTTCAAAAGTCGATTCCACAGCGACTAATAGAGCTTTGCGATCGCAATCACTTCCAGAATGTGTAAAAGATATTCTAGTTTCATAACAGAACAGCAGGGACCTGCCAAAGTTAAACCATTTGGCCAGGAGAGCCCTTTTATGCAGACTTTGCCCGATTTCGATACCCAAAATTTTTGCGATTTTCGCAGATTTTTTTTCAAAAGCCGATTCCAAGGCAACTAATAGAGCTTTGCGATCGCAATCACTTCCAGAATCTGCCCCACGAAGTCTACTTTCATAACAGAACAGCAGGGACCTGCCAAAGTTAAACCATTTGGCCAGGAGAGCCCTTTTATGAAGGCATGTGCTCGATATCGTCGCCAAACTTTTTTGTCGAATTTTACGCCCTCTCATTTTCAAAAGTCGATTCCACAGCGACTAATAGAGCTTTGCGATCGCAATCACTTCCAGAATGTGTAAAAGATATTCTAGTTTCATAACAGAACAGCAGGGACCTGCCAAAGTTAAACCATTTGGCCAGGAGAGCCCTTTTATGCAGACTTTGCCCGATTTCGATACCCAAAATTTTTGCGATTTTCGCAGATTTTTTTTCAAAAGCCGATTCCAAGGCAACTAATAGAGCTTTGCGATCGCAATCACTTCCAGAATCTGCCCCACGAAGTCTACTTTCATAACAGAACAGCAGGGACCTGCCAAAGTTAAACCATTTGGCCAGGAGAGCCCTTTTATGAAGGCATGTGCTCGATATCGTCGCCAAACTTTTTTGTCGAATTTTACGCCCTCTCATTTTCAAAAGTCGATTCCACAGCGACTAATAGAGCTTTGCGATCGCAATCACTTCCAGAATGTGTAAAAGATATTCTAGTTTCATAACAGAACAGCAGGGACCATGCCAAAGTTAAACCATTTGGCCAGGAGAGCCCTTTTATGCAGACTTTGCCCGATTTCGATACCCAAAATTTTTGCGATTTTCGCAGATTTTTTTTCAAAAGCCGATTCCAAGGCAACTAATAGAGCTTTGCGATCGCAATCACTTCCAGAATCTGCCCCACGAAGTCTACTTTCATAACAGAACAGCAGGGACCTGCCAAAGTTAAACCATTTGGCCAGGAGAGCCCTTTTATGAAGGCATGTGCTCGATATCGTCGCCAAACTTTTTTGTCGAATTTTACGCCCTCTCATTTTCAAAAGTCGATTCCACAGCGACTAATAGAGCTTTGCGATCGCAATCACTTCCAGAATGTGTAAAAGATATTCTAGTTTCATAACAGAACAGCAGGGACCGCCAAAGTTAAACCATTTGGCCAGGAGAGCCCTTTTATGCAGACTTTGCCCGATTTCGATACCCAAAATTTTTGCGATTTTCGCAGATTTTTTTTCAAAAGCCGATTCCAAGGCAACTAATAGAGCTTTGCGATCGCAATCACTTCCAGAATCTGCCCCACGAAGTCTACTTTCATAACAGAACAGCAGGGACCTGCCAAAGTTAAACCATTTGGCCAGGAGAGCCCTTTTATGAAGGCATGTGCTCGATATCGTCGCCAAACTTTTTTGTCGAATTTTACGCCCTCTCATTTTCAAAAGTCGATTCCACAGCGACTAATAGAGCTTTGCGATCGCAATCACTTCCAGAATGTGTAAAAGATATTCTAGTTTCATAACAGAACAGCAGGGACCTGCCAAAGTTAAACCATTTGGCCAGGAGAGCCCTTTTATGCAGACTTTGCCCGATTTCGATACCCAAAATTTTTGCGATTTTCGCAGATTTTTTTTCAAAAGCCGATTCCAAGGCAACTAATAGAGCTTTGCGATCGCAATCACTTCCAGAATCTGCCCCACGAAGTCTACTTTCATAACAGAACAGCAGGGACCTGCCAAAGTTAAACCATTTGGCCAGGAGAGCCCTTTTATGAAGGCATGTGCTCGATATCGTCGCCAAACTTTTTTGTCGAATTTTACGCCCTCTCATTTTCAAAAGTCGATTCCACAGCGACTAATAGAGCTTTGCGATCGCAATCACTTCCAGAATGTGTAAAAGATATTCTAGTTTCATAACAGAACAGCAGGGACCTGCCAAAGTTAAACCATTTGGCCAGGAGAGCCCTTTTATGCAGACTTTGCCCGATTTCGATACCCAAAATTTTTGCGATTTTCGCAGATTTTTTTTCAAAAGCCGATTCCAAGGCAACTAATAGAGCTTTGCGATCGCAATCACTTCCAGAATCTGCCCCACGAAGTCTACTTTCATAACAGAACAGCAGGGACCTGCCAAAGTTAAACCATTTGGCCAGGAGAGCCCTTTTATGAAGGCATGTGCTCGATATCGTCGCCAAACTTTTTTGTCGAATTTTACGCCCTCTCATTTTCAAAAGTCGATTCCACAGCGACTAATAGAGCTTTGCGATCGCAATCACTTCCAGAATGTGTAAAAGATATTCTAGTTTCATAACAGAACAGCAGGGACCTGCCAAAGTTAAACCATTTGGCCAGGAGAGCCCTTTTATGCAGACTTTGCCCGATTTCGATACCCAAAATTTTTGCGATTTTCGCAGATTTTTTTTCAAAAGCCGATTCCAAGGCAACTAATAGAGCTTTGCGATCGCAATCACTTCCAGAATCTGCCCCACGAAGTCTACTTTCATAACAGAACAGCAGGGACCTGCCAAAGTTAAACCATTTGGCCAGGAGAGCCCTTTTATGAAGGCATGTGCTCGATATCGTCGCCAAACTTTTTTGTCGAATTTTACGCCCTCTCATTTTCAAAAGTCGATTCCACAGCGACTAATAGAGCTTTGCGATCGCAATCACTTCCAGAATGTGTAAAAGATATTCTAGTTTCATAACAGAACAGCAGGGACCTGCCAAAGTTAAACCATTTGGCCAGGAGAGCCCTTTTATGCAGACTTTGCCCGATTTCGATACCCAAAATTTTTGCGATTTTCGCAGATTTTTTTTCAAAAGCCGATTCCAAGGCAACTAATAGAGCTTTGCGATCGCAATCACTTCCAGAATCTGCCCCACGAAGTCTACTTTCATAACAGAACAGCAGGGACCTGCCAAAGTTAAACCATTTGGCCAGGAGAGCCCTTTTATGAAGGCATGTGCTCGATATCGTCGCCAAACTTTTTTGTCGAATTTTACGCCCTCTCATTTTCAAAAGTCGATTCCACAGCGACTAATAGAGCTTTGCGATCGCAATCACTTCCAGAATGTGTAAAAGATATTCTAGTTTCATAACAGAACAGCAGGGACCTGCCAAAGTTAAACCATTTGGCCAGGAGAGCCCTTTTATGCAGACTTTGCCCGATTTCGATACCCAAAATTTTTGCGATTTTCGCAGATTTTTTTTCAAAAGCCGATTCCAAGGCAACTAATAGAGCTTTGCGATCGCAATCACTTCCAGAATCTGCCCCACGAAGTCTACTTTCATAACAGAACAGCAGGGACCTGCCAAAGTTAAACCATTTGGCCAGGAGAGCCCTTTTATGAAGGCATGTGCTCGATATCGTCGCCAAACTTTTTTGTCGAATTTTACGCCCTCTCATTTTCAAAAGTCGATTCCACAGCGACTAATAGAGCTTTGCGATCGCAATCACTTCCAGAATGTGTAAAAGATATTCTAGTTTCATAACAGAACAGCAGGGACCTGCCAAAGTTAAACCATTTGGCCAGGAGAGCCCTTTTATGCAGACTTTGCCCGATTTCGATACCCAAAATTTTTGCGATTTTCGCAGATTTTTTTTCAAAAGCCGATTCCAAGGCAACTAATAGAGCTTTGCGATCGCAATCACTTCCAGAATCTGCCCCACGAAGTCTACTTTCATAACAGAACAGCAGGGACCTGCCAAAGTTAAACCATTTGGCCAGGAGAGCCCTTTTATGAAGGCATGTGCTCGATATCGTCGCCAAACTTTTTTGTCGAATTTTACGCCCTCTCATTTTCAAAAGTCGATTCCACAGCGACTAATAGAGCTTTGCGATCGCAATCACTTCCAGAATGTGTAAAAGATATTCTAGTTTCATAACAGAACAGCAGGGACCTGCCAAAGTTAAACCATTTGGCCAGGAGAGCCCTTTTATGCAGACTTTGCCCGATTTCGATACCCAAAATTTTTGCGATTTTCGCAGATTTTTTTTCAAAAGCCGATTCCAAGGCAACTAATAGAGCTTTGCGATCGCAATCACTTCCAGAATCTGCCCCACGAAGTCTACTTTCATAACAGAACAGCAGGGACCTGCCAAAGTTAAACCATTTGGCCAGGAGAGCCCTTTTATGAAGGCATGTGCTCGATATCGTCGCCAAACTTTTTTGTCGAATTTTACGCCCTCTCATTTTCAAAAGTCGATTCCACAGCGACTAATAGAGCTTTGCGATCGCAATCACTTCCAGAATGTGTAAAAGATATTCTAGTTTCATAACAGAACAGCAGGGACCTGCCAAAGTTAAACCATTTGGCCAGGAGAGCCCTTTTATGCAGACTTTGCCCGATTTCGATACCCAAAATTTTTGCGATTTTCGCAGATTTTTTTTCAAAAGCCGATTCCAAGGCAACTAATAGAGCTTTGCGATCGCAATCACTTCCAGAATCTGCCCCACGAAGTCTACTTTCATAACAGAACAGCAGGGACCTGCCAAAGTTAAACCATTTGGCCAGGAGAGCCCTTTTATGAAGGCATGTGCTCGATATCGTCGCCAAACTTTTTTGTCGAATTTTACGCCCTCTCATTTTCAAAAGTCGATTCCACAGCGACTAATAGAGCTTTGCGATCGCAATCACTTCCAGAATGTGTAAAAGATATTCTAGTTTCATAACAGAACAGCAGGGACCTGCCAAAGTTAAACCATTTGGCCAGGAGAGCCCTTTTATGCAGACTTTGCCCGATTTCGATACCCAAAATTTTTGCGATTTTCGCAGATTTTTTTTCAAAAGCCGATTCCAAGGCAACTAATAGAGCTTTGCGATCGCAATCACTTCCAGAATCTGCCCCACGAAGTCTACTTTCATAACAGAACAGCAGGGACCTGCCAAAGTTAAACCATTTGGCCAGGAGAGCCCTTTTATGAAGGCATGTGCTCGATATCGTCGCCAAACTTTTTTGTCGAATTTTACGCCCTCTCATTTTCAAAAGTCGATTCCACAGCGACTAATAGAGCTTTGCGATCGCAATCACTTCCAGAATGTGTAAAAGATATTCTAGTTTCATAACAGAACAGCAGGGACCTGCCAAAGTTAAACCATTTGGCCAGGAGAGCCCTTTTATGCAGACTTTGCCCGATTTCGATACCCAAAATTTTTGCGATTTTCGCAGATTTTTTTTCAAAAGCCGATTCCAAGGCAACTAATAGAGCTTTGCGATCGCAATCACTTCCAGAATCTGCCCCACGAAGTCTACTTTCATAACAGAACAGCAGGGACCTGCCAAAGTTAAACCATTTGGCCAGGAGAGCCCTTTTATGAAGGCATGTGCTCGATATCGTCGCCAAACTTTTTTGTCGAATTTTACGCCCTCTCATTTTCAAAAGTCGATTCCACAGCGACTAATAGAGCTTTGCGATCGCAATCACTTCCAGAATGTGTAAAAGATATTCTAGTTTCATAACAGAACAGCAGGGACCTGCCAAAGTTAAACCATTTGGCCAGGAGAGCCCTTTTATGCAGACTTTGCCCGATTTCGATACCCAAAATTTTTGCGATTTTCGCAGATTTTTTTTCAAAAGCCGATTCCAAGGCAACTAATAGAGCTTTGCGATCGCAATCACTTCCAGAATCTGCCCCACGAAGTCTACTTTCATAACAGAACAGCAGGGACCTGCCAAAGTTAAACCATTTGGCCAGGAGAGCCCTTTTATGAAGGCATGTGCTCGATATCGTCGCCAAACTTTTTTGTCGAATTTTACGCCCTCTCATTTTCAAAAGTCGATTCCACAGCGACTAATAGAGCTTTGCGATCGCAATCACTTCCAGAATGTGTAAAAGATATTCTAGTTTCATAACAGAACAGCAGGGACCTGCCAAAGTTAAACCATTTGGCCAGGAGAGCCCTTTTATGCAGACTTTGCCCGATTTCGATACCCAAAATTTTTGCGATTTTCGCAGATTTTTTTTCAAAAGCCGATTCCAAGGCAACTAATAGAGCTTTGCGATCGCAATCACTTCCAGAATCTGCCCCACGAAGTCTACTTTCATAACAGAACAGCAGGGACCTGCCAAAGTTAAACCATTTGGCCAGGAGAGCCCTTTTATGAAGGCATGTGCTCGATATCGTCGCCAAACTTTTTTGTCGAATTTTACGCCCTCTCATTTTCAAAAGTCGATTCCACAGCGACTAATAGAGCTTTGCGATCGCAATCACTTCCAGAATGTGTAAAAGATATTCTAGTTTCATAACAGAACAGCAGGGACCTGCCAAAGTTAAACCATTTGGCCAGGAGAGCCCTTTTATGCAGACTTTGCCCGATTTCGATACCCAAAATTTTTGCGATTTTCGCAGATTTTTTTTCAAAAGCCGATTCCAAGGCAACTAATAGAGCTTTGCGATCGCAATCACTTCCAGAATCTGCCCCACGAAGTCTACTTTCATAACAGAACAGCAGGGACCTGCCAAAGTTAAACCATTTGGCCAGGAGAGCCCTTTTATGAAGGCATGTGCTCGATATCGTCGCCAAACTTTTTTGTCGAATTTTACGCCCTCTCATTTTCAAAAGTCGATTCCACAGCGACTAATAGAGCTTTGCGATCGCAATCACTTCCAGAATGTGTAAAAGATATTCTAGTTTCATAACAGAACAGCAGGGACCTGCCAAAGTTAAACCATTTGGCCAGGAGAGCCCTTTTATGCAGACTTTGCCCGATTTCGATACCCAAAATTTTTGCGATTTTCGCAGATTTTTTTTCAAAAGCCGATTCCAAGGCAACTAATAGAGCTTTGCGATCGCAATCACTTCCAGAATCTGCCCCACGAAGTCTACTTTCATAACAGAACAGCAGGGACCTGCCAAAGTTAAACCATTTGGCCAGGAGAGCCCTTTTATGAAGGCATGTGCTCGATATCGTCGCCAAACTTTTTTGTCGAATTTTACGCCCTCTCATTTTCAAAAGTCGATTCCACAGCGACTAATAGAGCTTTGCGATCGCAATCACTTCCAGAATGTGTAAAAGATATTCTAGTTTCATAACAGAACAGCAGGGACCTGCCAAAGTTAAACCATTTGGCCAGGAGAGCCCTTTTATGCAGACTTTGCCCGATTTCGATACCCAAAATTTTTGCGATTTTCGCAGATTTTTTTTCAAAAGCCGATTCCAAGGCAACTAATAGAGCTTTGCGATCGCAATCACTTCCAGAATCTGCCCCACGAAGTCTACTTTCATAACAGAACAGCAGGGACCTGCCAAAGTTAAACCATTTGGCCAGGAGAGCCCTTTTATGAAGGCATGTGCTCGATATCGTCGCCAAACTTTTTTGTCGAATTTTACGCCCTCTCATTTTCAAAAGTCGATTCCACAGCGACTAATAGAGCTTTGCGATCGCAATCACTTCCAGAATGTGTAAAAGATATTCTAGTTTCATAACAGAACAGCAGGGACCTGCCAAAGTTAAACCATTTGGCCAGGAGAGCCCTTTTATGCAGACTTTGCCCGATTTCGATACCCAAAATTTTTGCGATTTTCGCAGATTTTTTTTCAAAAGCCGATTCCAAGGCAACTAATAGAGCTTTGCGATCGCAATCACTTCCAGAATCTGCCCCACGAAGTCTACTTTCATAACAGAACAGCAGGGACCTGCCAAAGTTAAACCATTTGGCCAGGAGAGCCCTTTTATGAAGGCATGTGCTCGATATCGTCGCCAAACTTTTTTGTCGAATTTTACGCCCTCTCATTTTCAAAAGTCGATTCCACAGCGACTAATAGAGCTTTGCGATCGCAATCACTTCCAGAATGTGTAAAAGATATTCTAGTTTCATAACAGAACAGCAGGGACCTGCCAAAGTTAAACCATTTGGCCAGGAGAGCCCTTTTATGCAGACTTTGCCCGATTTCGATACCCAAAATTTTTGCGATTTTCGCAGATTTTTTTTCAAAAGCCGATTCCAAGGCAACTAATAGAGCTTTGCGATCGCAATCACTTCCAGAATCTGCCCCACGAAGTCTACTTTCATAACAGAACAGCAGGGACCTGCCAAAGTTAAACCATTTGGCCAGGAGAGCCCTTTTATGAAGGCATGTGCTCGATATCGTCGCCAAACTTTTTTGTCGAATTTTACGCCCTCTCATTTTCAAAAGTCGATTCCACAGCGACTAATAGAGCTTTGCGATCGCAATCACTTCCAGAATGTGTAAAAGATATTCTAGTTTCATAACAGAACAGCAGGGACCTGCCAAAGTTAAACCATTTGGCCAGGAGAGCCCTTTTATGCAGACTTTGCCCGATTTCGATACCCAAAATTTTTGCGATTTTCGCAGATTTTTTTTCAAAAGCCGATTCCAAGGCAACTAATAGAGCTTTGCGATCGCAATCACTTCCAGAATCTGCCCCACGAAGTCTACTTTCATAACAGAACAGCAGGGACCTGCCAAAGTTAAACCATTTGGCCAGGAGAGCCCTTTTATGAAGGCATGTGCTCGATATCGTCGCCAAACTTTTTTGTCGAATTTTACGCCCTCTCATTTTCAAAAGTCGATTCCACAGCGACTAATAGAGCTTTGCGATCGCAATCACTTCCAGAATGTGTAAAAGATATTCTAGTTTCATAACAGAACAGCAGGGACCTGCCAAAGTTAAACCATTTGGCCAGGAGAGCCCTTTTATGCAGACTTTGCCCGATTTCGATACCCAAAATTTTTGCGATTTTCGCAGATTTTTTTTCAAAAGCCGATTCCAAGGCAACTAATAGAGCTTTGCGATCGCAATCACTTCCAGAATCTGCCCCACGAAGTCTACTTATACTCACTACAGAACAGCAGGGACCTGCCAAAGTTAAACCATTTGGCCAGGAGAGCCCTTTTATGAAGGCATGTGCTCGATATCGTCGCCAAACTTTTTTGTCGAATTTTACGCCCTCTCATTTTCAAAAGTCGATTCCACAGCGACTAATAGAGCTTTGCGATCGCAATCACTTCCAGAATGTGTAAAAGATATTCTAGTTTCATAACAGAACAGCAGGGACCTGCCAAAGTTAAACCATTTGGCCAGGAGAGCCCTTTTATGCAGACTTTGCCCGATTTCGATACCCAAAATTTTTGCGATTTTCGCAGATTTTTTTTCAAAAGCCGATTCCAAGGCAACTAATAGAGCTTTGCGATCGCAATCACTTCCAGAATCTGCCCCACGAAGTCTACTTTTCATAACAGAACAGCAGGGACCTGCCAAAGTTAAACCATTTGGCCAGGAGAGCCCTTTTATGAAGGCATGTGCTCGATATCGTCGCCAAACTTTTTGGTCGAATTTTACGCCCTCTCATTTTCAAAAGTCGATTCCACAGCAGCTAATAGAGCTTTGCGATCGCAATCACTTCCAGAATGTGCAAAAGATATTCTAGTTTCATAACAGAACAGCAGGGACCTGCCAAAGTTAAACCATTTGGCCAGGAGAGCCCTTTTATGCAGACTTTGCCCGATTTCGATACCCAAAATTTTTGCGATTTTCACAGAATTTTTTTCAAAAGCCGATTCCAAAGCAACTAATAGAGCTTTGCGATCGCAATCACTTCCAGAATCTGCCCCACGAAGTCTACTTTCATAACAGAACAGCAGGGACCTGCCAAAGTTAAACCATTTGGCCAGGAGAGCCCTTTTATGAAGGCATGTGCTCGATATCGTCGCCAAACTTTTTGGTCGAATTTTACGCCCTCTCATTTTCAAAAGTCGATTCCACAGCAGCTAATAGAGCTTTGCGATCGCAATCACTTCCAGAATGTGCAAAAGATATTCTAGTTTCATAACAGAACAGCAGGGACCTGCCAAAGTTAAACCATTTGGCCAGGAGAGCCCTTTTATGCAGACTTTGCCCGATTTCGATACCCAAAATTTTTGCGATTTTCACAGAATTTTTTTCAAAAGCCGATTCCAAAGCAACTAATAGAGCTTTGCGATCGCAATCACTTCCAGAATCTGCCCCACGAAGTCTACTTTCATAACAGAACAGCAGGGACCTGCCAAAGTTAAACCATTTGGCCAGGAGAGCCCTTTTATGAAGGCATGTGCTCGATATCGTCGCCAAACTTTTTGGTCGAATTTTACGCCCTCTCATTTTCAAAAGTCGATTCCACAGCAGCTAATAGAGCTTTGCGATCGCAATCACTTCCAGAATGTGCAAAAGATATTCTAGTTTCATAACAGAACAGCAGGGACCTGCCAAAGTTAAACCATTTGGCCAGGAGAGCCCTTTTATGCAGACTTTGCCCGATTTCGATACCCAAAATTTTTGCGATTTTCACAGAATTTTTTTCAAAAGCCGATTCCAAAGCAACTAATAGAGCTTTGCGATCGCAATCACTTCCAGAATCTGCCCCACGAAGTCTACTTTCATAACAGAACAGCAGGGACCTGCCAAAGTTAAACCATTTGGCCAGGAGAGCCCTTTTATGAAGGCATGTGCTCGATATCGTCGCCAAACTTTTTGGTCGAATTTTACGCCCTCTCATTTTCAAAAGTCGATTCCACAGCAGCTAATAGAGCTTTGCGATCGCAATCACTTCCAGAATGTGCAAAAGATATTCTAGTTTCATAACAGAACAGCAGGGACCTGCCAAAGTTAAACCATTTGGCCAGGAGAGCCCTTTTATGCAGACTTTGCCCGATTTCGATACCCAAAATTTTTGCGATTTTCACAGAATTTTTTTCAAAAGCCGATTCCAAAGCAACTAATAGAGCTTTGCGATCGCAATCACTTCCAGAATCTGCCCCACGAAGTCTACTTTCATAACAGAACAGCAGGGACCTGCCAAAGTTAAACCATTTGGCCAGGAGAGCCCTTTTATGAAGGCATGTGCTCGATATCGTCGCCAAACTTTTTGGTCGAATTTTACGCCCTCTCATTTTCAAAAGTCGATTCCACAGCAGCTAATAGAGCTTTGCGATCGCAATCACTTCCAGAATGTGCAAAAGATATTCTAGTTTCATAACAGAACAGCAGGGACCTGCCAAAGTTAAACCATTTGGCCAGGAGAGCCCTTTTATGCAGACTTTGCCCGATTTCGATACCCAAAATTTTTGCGATTTTCACAGAATTTTTTTCAAAAGCCGATTCCAAAGCAACTAATAGAGCTTTGCGATCGCAATCACTTCCAGAATCTGCCCCACGAAGTCTACTTTCATAACAGAACAGCAGGGACCTGCCAAAGTTAAACCATTTGGCCAGGAGAGCCCTTTTATGAAGGCATGTGCTCGATATCGTCGCCAAACTTTTTGGTCGAATTTTACGCCCTCTCATTTTCAAAAGTCGATTCCACAGCAGCTAATAGAGCTTTGCGATCGCAATCACTTCCAGAATGTGCAAAAGATATTCTAGTTTCATAACAGAACAGCAGGGACCTGCCAAAGTTAAACCATTTGGCCAGGAGAGCCCTTTTATGCAGACTTTGCCCGATTTCGATACCCAAAATTTTTGCGATTTTCACAGAATTTTTTTCAAAAGCCGATTCCAAAGCAACTAATAGAGCTTTGCGATCGCAATCACTTCCAGAATCTGCCCCACGAAGTCTACTTTCATAACAGAACAGCAGGGACCTGCCAAAGTTAAACCATTTGGCCAGGAGAGCCCTTTTATGAAGGCATGTGCTCGATATCGTCGCCAAACTTTTTGGTCGAATTTTACGCCCTCTCATTTTCAAAAGTCGATTCCACAGCAGCTAATAGAGCTTTGCGATCGCAATCACTTCCAGAATGTGCAAAAGATATTCTAGTTTCATAACAGAACAGCAGGGACCTGCCAAAGTTAAACCATTTGGCCAGGAGAGCCCTTTTATGCAGACTTTGCCCGATTTCGATACCCAAAATTTTTGCGATTTTCACAGAATTTTTTTCAAAAGCCGATTCCAAAGCAACTAATAGAGCTTTGCGATCGCAATCACTTCCAGAATCTGCCCCACGAAGTCTACTTTCATAACAGAACAGCAGGGACCTGCCAAAGTTAAACCATTTGGCCAGGAGAGCCCTTTTATGAAGGCATGTGCTCGATATCGTCGCCAAACTTTTTGGTCGAATTTTACGCCCTCTCATTTTCAAAAGTCGATTCCACAGCAGCTAATAGAGCTTTGCGATCGCAATCACTTCCAGAATGTGCAAAAGATATTCTAGTTTCATAACAGAACAGCAGGGACCTGCCAAAGTTAAACCATTTGGCCAGGAGAGCCCTTTTATGCAGACTTTGCCCGATTTCGATACCCAAAATTTTTGCGATTTTCACAGAATTTTTTTCAAAAGCCGATTCCAAAGCAACTAATAGAGCTTTGCGATCGCAATCACTTCCAGAATCTGCCCCACGAAGTCTACTTTCATAACAGAACAGCAGGGACCTGCCAAAGTTAAACCATTTGGCCAGGAGAGCCCTTTTATGAAGGCATGTGCTCGATATCGTCGCCAAACTTTTTGGTCGAATTTTACGCCCTCTCATTTTCAAAAGTCGATTCCACAGCAGCTAATAGAGCTTTGCGATCGCAATCACTTCCAGAATGTGCAAAAGATATTCTAGTTTCATAACAGAACAGCAGGGACCTGCCAAAGTTAAACCATTTGGCCAGGAGAGCCCTTTTATGCAGACTTTGCCCGATTTCGATACCCAAAATTTTTGCGATTTTCACAGAATTTTTTTCAAAAGCCGATTCCAAAGCAACTAATAGAGCTTTGCGATCGCAATCACTTCCAGAATCTGCCCCACGAAGTCTACTTTCATAACAGAACAGCAGGGACCTGCCAAAGTTAAACCATTTGGCCAGGAGAGCCCTTTTATGAAGGCATGTGCTCGATATCGTCGCCAAACTTTTTGGTCGAATTTTACGCCCTCTCATTTTCAAAAGTCGATTCCACAGCAGCTAATAGAGCTTTGCGATCGCAATCACTTCCAGAATGTGCAAAAGATATTCTAGTTTCATAACAGAACAGCAGGGACCTGCCAAAGTTAAACCATTTGGCCAGGAGAGCCCTTTTATGCAGACTTTGCCCGATTTCGATACCCAAAATTTTTGCGATTTTCACAGAATTTTTTTCAAAAGCCGATTCCAAAGCAACTAATAGAGCTTTGCGATCGCAATCACTTCCAGAATCTGCCCCACGAAGTCTACTTTCATAACAGAACAGCAGGGACCTGCCAAAGTTAAACCATTTGGCCAGGAGAGCCCTTTTATGAAGGCATGTGCTCGATATCGTCGCCAAACTTTTTGGTCGAATTTTACGCCCTCTCATTTTCAAAAGTCGATTCCACAGCAGCTAATAGAGCTTTGCGATCGCAATCACTTCCAGAATGTGCAAAAGATATTCTAGTTTCATAACAGAACAGCAGGGACCTGCCAAAGTTAAACCATTTGGCCAGGAGAGCCCTTTTATGCAGACTTTGCCCGATTTCGATACCCAAAATTTTTGCGATTTTCACAGAATTTTTTTCAAAAGCCGATTCCAAAGCAACTAATAGAGCTTTGCGATCGCAATCACTTCCAGAATCTGCCCCACGAAGTCTACTTTCATAACAGAACAGCAGGGACCTGCCAAAGTTAAACCATTTGGCCAGGAGAGCCCTTTTATGAAGGCATGTGCTCGATATCGTCGCCAAACTTTTTGGTCGAATTTTACGCCCTCTCATTTTCAAAAGTCGATTCCACAGCAGCTAATAGAGCTTTGCGATCGCAATCACTTCCAGAATGTGCAAAAGATATTCTAGTTTCATAACAGAACAGCAGGGACCTGCCAAAGTTAAACCATTTGGCCAGGAGAGCCCTTTTATGCAGACTTTGCCCGATTTCGATACCCAAAATTTTTGCGATTTTCACAGAATTTTTTTCAAAAGCCGATTCCAAAGCAACTAATAGAGCTTTGCGATCGCAATCACTTCCAGAATCTGCCCCACGAAGTCTACTTTCATAACAGAACAGCAGGGACCTGCCAAAGTTAAACCATTTGGCCAGGAGAGCCCTTTTATGAAGGCATGTGCTCGATATCGTCGCCAAACTTTTTGGTCGAATTTTACGCCCTCTCATTTTCAAAAGTCGATTCCACAGCAGCTAATAGAGCTTTGCGATCGCAATCACTTCCAGAATGTGCAAAAGATATTCTAGTTTCATAACAGAACAGCAGGGACCTGCCAAAGTTAAACCATTTGGCCAGGAGAGCCCTTTTATGCAGACTTTGCCCGATTTCGATACCCAAAATTTTTGCGATTTTCACAGAATTTTTTTCAAAAGCCGATTCCAAAGCAACTAATAGAGCTTTGCGATCGCAATCACTTCCAGAATCTGCCCCACGAAGTCTACTTTCATAACAGAACAGCAGGGACCTGCCAAAGTTAAACCATTTGGCCAGGAGAGCCCTTTTATGAAGGCATGTGCTCGATATCGTCGCCAAACTTTTTGGTCGAATTTTACGCCCTCTCATTTTCAAAAGTCGATTCCACAGCAGCTAATAGAGCTTTGCGATCGCAATCACTTCCAGAATGTGCAAAAGATATTCTAGTTTCATAACAGAACAGCAGGGACCTGCCAAAGTTAAACCATTTGGCCAGGAGAGCCCTTTTATGCAGACTTTGCCCGATTTCGATACCCAAAATTTTTGCGATTTTCACAGAATTTTTTTCAAAAGCCGATTCCAAAGCAACTAATAGAGCTTTGCGATCGCAATCACTTCCAGAATCTGCCCCACGAAGTCTACTTTCATAACAGAACAGCAGGGACCTGCCAAAGTTAAACCATTTGGCCAGGAGAGCCCTTTTATGAAGGCATGTGCTCGATATCGTCGCCAAACTTTTTGGTCGAATTTTACGCCCTCTCATTTTCAAAAGTCGATTCCACAGCAGCTAATAGAGCTTTGCGATCGCAATCACTTCCAGAATGTGCAAAAGATATTCTAGTTTCATAACAGAACAGCAGGGACCTGCCAAAGTTAAACCATTTGGCCAGGAGAGCCCTTTTATGCAGACTTTGCCCGATTTCGATACCCAAAATTTTTGCGATTTTCACAGAATTTTTTTCAAAAGCCGATTCCAAAGCAACTAATAGAGCTTTGCGATCGCAATCACTTCCAGAATCTGCCCCACGAAGTCTACTTTCATAACAGAACAGCAGGGACCTGCCAAAGTTAAACCATTTGGCCAGGAGAGCCCTTTTATGAAGGCATGTGCTCGATATCGTCGCCAAACTTTTTGGTCGAATTTTACGCCCTCTCATTTTCAAAAGTCGATTCCACAGCAGCTAATAGAGCTTTGCGATCGCAATCACTTCCAGAATGTGCAAAAGATATTCTAGTTTCATAACAGAACAGCAGGGACCTGCCAAAGTTAAACCATTTGGCCAGGAGAGCCCTTTTATGCAGACTTTGCCCGATTTCGATACCCAAAATTTTTGCGATTTTCACAGAATTTTTTTCAAAAGCCGATTCCAAAGCAACTAATAGAGCTTTGCGATCGCAATCACTTCCAGAATCTGCCCCACGAAGTCTACTTTCATAACAGAACAGCAGGGACCTGCCAAAGTTAAACCATTTGGCCAGGAGAGCCCTTTTATGAAGGCATGTGCTCGATATCGTCGCCAAACTTTTTGGTCGAATTTTACGCCCTCTCATTTTCAAAAGTCGATTCCACAGCAGCTAATAGAGCTTTGCGATCGCAATCACTTCCAGAATGTGCAAAAGATATTCTAGTTTCATAACAGAACAGCAGGGACCTGCCAAAGTTAAACCATTTGGCCAGGAGAGCCCTTTTATGCAGACTTTGCCCGATTTCGATACCCAAAATTTTTGCGATTTTCACAGAATTTTTTTCAAAAGCCGATTCCAAAGCAACTAATAGAGCTTTGCGATCGCAATCACTTCCAGAATCTGCCCCACGAAGTCTACTTTCATAACAGAACAGCAGGGACCTGCCAAAGTTAAACCATTTGGCCAGGAGAGCCCTTTTATGAAGGCATGTGCTCGATATCGTCGCCAAACTTTTTGGTCGAATTTTACGCCCTCTCATTTTCAAAAGTCGATTCCACAGCAGCTAATAGAGCTTTGCGATCGCAATCACTTCCAGAATGTGCAAAAGATATTCTAGTTTCATAACAGAACAGCAGGGACCTGCCAAAGTTAAACCATTTGGCCAGGAGAGCCCTTTTATGCAGACTTTGCCCGATTTCGATACCCAAAATTTTTGCGATTTTCACAGAATTTTTTTCAAAAGCCGATTCCAAAGCAACTAATAGAGCTTTGCGATCGCAATCACTTCCAGAATCTGCCCCACGAAGTCTACTTTCATAACAGAACAGCAGGGACCTGCCAAAGTTAAACCATTTGGCCAGGAGAGCCCTTTTATGAAGGCATGTGCTCGATATCGTCGCCAAACTTTTTGGTCGAATTTTACGCCCTCTCATTTTCAAAAGTCGATTCCACAGCAGCTAATAGAGCTTTGCGATCGCAATCACTTCCAGAATGTGCAAAAGATATTCTAGTTTCATAACAGAACAGCAGGGACCTGCCAAAGTTAAACCATTTGGCCAGGAGAGCCCTTTTATGCAGACTTTGCCCGATTTCGATACCCAAAATTTTTGCGATTTTCACAGAATTTTTTTCAAAAGCCGATTCCAAAGCAACTAATAGAGCTTTGCGATCGCAATCACTTCCAGAATCTGCCCCACGAAGTCTACTTTCATAACAGAACAGCAGGGACCTGCCAAAGTTAAACCATTTGGCCAGGAGAGCCCTTTTATGAAGGCATGTGCTCGATATCGTCGCCAAACTTTTTGGTCGAATTTTACGCCCTCTCATTTTCAAAAGTCGATTCCACAGCAGCTAATAGAGCTTTGCGATCGCAATCACTTCCAGAATGTGCAAAAGATATTCTAGTTTCATAACAGAACAGCAGGGACCTGCCAAAGTTAAACCATTTGGCCAGGAGAGCCCTTTTATGCAGACTTTGCCCGATTTCGATACCCAAAATTTTTGCGATTTTCACAGAATTTTTTTCAAAAGCCGATTCCAAAGCAACTAATAGAGCTTTGCGATCGCAATCACTTCCAGAATCTGCCCCACGAAGTCTACTTTCATAACAGAACAGCAGGGACCTGCCAAAGTTAAACCATTTGGCCAGGAGAGCCCTTTTATGAAGGCATGTGCTCGATATCGTCGCCAAACTTTTTGGTCGAATTTTACGCCCTCTCATTTTCAAAAGTCGATTCCACAGCAGCTAATAGAGCTTTGCGATCGCAATCACTTCCAGAATGTGCAAAAGATATTCTAGTTTCATAACAGAACAGCAGGGACCTGCCAAAGTTAAACCATTTGGCCAGGAGAGCCCTTTTATGCAGACTTTGCCCGATTTCGATACCCAAAATTTTTGCGATTTTCACAGAATTTTTTTCAAAAGCCGATTCCAAAGCAACTAATAGAGCTTTGCGATCGCAATCACTTCCAGAATCTGCCCCACGAAGTCTACTTTCATAACAGAACAGCAGGGACCTGCCAAAGTTAAACCATTTGGCCAGGAGAGCCCTTTTATGAAGGCATGTGCTCGATATCGTCGCCAAACTTTTTGGTCGAATTTTACGCCCTCTCATTTTCAAAAGTCGATTCCACAGCAGCTAATAGAGCTTTGCGATCGCAATCACTTCCAGAATGTGCAAAAGATATTCTAGTTTCATAACAGAACAGCAGGGACCTGCCAAAGTTAAACCATTTGGCCAGGAGAGCCCTTTTATGCAGACTTTGCCCGATTTCGATACCCAAAATTTTTGCGATTTTCACAGAATTTTTTTCAAAAGCCGATTCCAAAGCAACTAATAGAGCTTTGCGATCGCAATCACTTCCAGAATCTGCCCCACGAAGTCTACTTTCATAACAGAACAGCAGGGACCTGCCAAAGTTAAACCATTTGGCCAGGAGAGCCCTTTTATGAAGGCATGTGCTCGATATCGTCGCCAAACTTTTTGGTCGAATTTTACGCCCTCTCATTTTCAAAAGTCGATTCCACAGCAGCTAATAGAGCTTTGCGATCGCAATCACTTCCAGAATGTGCAAAAGATATTCTAGTTTCATAACAGAACAGCAGGGACCTGCCAAAGTTAAACCATTTGGCCAGGAGAGCCCTTTTATGCAGACTTTGCCCGATTTCGATACCCAAAATTTTTGCGATTTTCACAGAATTTTTTTCAAAAGCCGATTCCAAAGCAACTAATAGAGCTTTGCGATCGCAATCACTTCCAGAATCTGCCCCACGAAGTCTACTTTCATAACAGAACAGCAGGGACCTGCCAAAGTTAAACCATTTGGCCAGGAGAGCCCTTTTATGAAGGCATGTGCTCGATATCGTCGCCAAACTTTTTGGTCGAATTTTACGCCCTCTCATTTTCAAAAGTCGATTCCACAGCAGCTAATAGAGCTTTGCGATCGCAATCACTTCCAGAATGTGCAAAAGATATTCTAGTTTCATAACAGAACAGCAGGGACCTGCCAAAGTTAAACCATTTGGCCAGGAGAGCCCTTTTATGCAGACTTTGCCCGATTTCGATACCCAAAATTTTTGCGATTTTCACAGAATTTTTTTCAAAAGCCGATTCCAAAGCAACTAATAGAGCTTTGCGATCGCAATCACTTCCAGAATCTGCCCCACGAAGTCTACTTTCATAACAGAACAGCAGGGACCTGCCAAAGTTAAACCATTTGGCCAGGAGAGCCCTTTTATGAAGGCATGTGCTCGATATCGTCGCCAAACTTTTTGGTCGAATTTTACGCCCTCTCATTTTCAAAAGTCGATTCCACAGCAGCTAATAGAGCTTTGCGATCGCAATCACTTCCAGAATGTGCAAAAGATATTCTAGTTTCATAACAGAACAGCAGGGACCTGCCAAAGTTAAACCATTTGGCCAGGAGAGCCCTTTTATGCAGACTTTGCCCGATTTCGATACCCAAAATTTTTGCGATTTTCACAGAATTTTTTTCAAAAGCCGATTCCAAAGCAACTAATAGAGCTTTGCGATCGCAATCACTTCCAGAATCTGCCCCACGAAGTCTACTTTCATAACAGAACAGCAGGGACCTGCCAAAGTTAAACCATTTGGCCAGGAGAGCCCTTTTATGAAGGCATGTGCTCGATATCGTCGCCAAACTTTTTGGTCGAATTTTACGCCCTCTCATTTTCAAAAGTCGATTCCACAGCAGCTAATAGAGCTTTGCGATCGCAATCACTTCCAGAATGTGCAAAAGATATTCTAGTTTCATAACAGAACAGCAGGGACCTGCCAAAGTTAAACCATTTGGCCAGGAGAGCCCTTTTATGCAGACTTTGCCCGATTTCGATACCCAAAATTTTTGCGATTTTCACAGAATTTTTTTCAAAAGCCGATTCCAAAGCAACTAATAGAGCTTTGCGATCGCAATCACTTCCAGAATCTGCCCCACGAAGTCTACTTTCATAACAGAACAGCAGGGACCTGCCAAAGTTAAACCATTTGGCCAGGAGAGCCCTTTTATGAAGGCATGTGCTCGATATCGTCGCCAAACTTTTTGGTCGAATTTTACGCCCTCTCATTTTCAAAAGTCGATTCCACAGCAGCTAATAGAGCTTTGCGATCGCAATCACTTCCAGAATGTGCAAAAGATATTCTAGTTTCATAACAGAACAGCAGGGACCTGCCAAAGTTAAACCATTTGGCCAGGAGAGCCCTTTTATGCAGACTTTGCCCGATTTCGATACCCAAAATTTTTGCGATTTTCACAGAATTTTTTTCAAAAGCCGATTCCAAAGCAACTAATAGAGCTTTGCGATCGCAATCACTTCCAGAATCTGCCCCACGAAGTCTACTTTCATAACAGAACAGCAGGGACCTGCCAAAGTTAAACCATTTGGCCAGGAGAGCCCTTTTATGAAGGCATGTGCTCGATATCGTCGCCAAACTTTTTGGTCGAATTTTACGCCCTCTCATTTTCAAAAGTCGATTCCACAGCAGCTAATAGAGCTTTGCGATCGCAATCACTTCCAGAATGTGCAAAAGATATTCTAGTTTCATAACAGAACAGCAGGGACCTGCCAAAGTTAAACCATTTGGCCAGGAGAGCCCTTTTATGCAGACTTTGCCCGATTTCGATACCCAAAATTTTTGCGATTTTCACAGAATTTTTTTCAAAAGCCGATTCCAAAGCAACTAATAGAGCTTTGCGATCGCAATCACTTCCAGAATCTGCCCCACGAAGTCTACTTTCATAACAGAACAGCAGGGACCTGCCAAAGTTAAACCATTTGGCCAGGAGAGCCCTTTTATGAAGGCATGTGCTCGATATCGTCGCCAAACTTTTTGGTCGAATTTTACGCCCTCTCATTTTCAAAAGTCGATTCCACAGCAGCTAATAGAGCTTTGCGATCGCAATCACTTCCAGAATGTGCAAAAGATATTCTAGTTTCATAACAGAACAGCAGGGACCTGCCAAAGTTAAACCATTTGGCCAGGAGAGCCCTTTTATGCAGACTTTGCCCGATTTCGATACCCAAAATTTTTGCGATTTTCACAGAATTTTTTTCAAAAGCCGATTCCAAAGCAACTAATAGAGCTTTGCGATCGCAATCACTTCCAGAATCTGCCCCACGAAGTCTACTTTCATAACAGAACAGCAGGGACCTGCCAAAGTTAAACCATTTGGCCAGGAGAGCCCTTTTATGAAGGCATGTGCTCGATATCGTCGCCAAACTTTTTGGTCGAATTTTACGCCCTCTCATTTTCAAAAGTCGATTCCACAGCAGCTAATAGAGCTTTGCGATCGCAATCACTTCCAGAATGTGCAAAAGATATTCTAGTTTCATAACAGAACAGCAGGGACCTGCCAAAGTTAAACCATTTGGCCAGGAGAGCCCTTTTATGCAGACTTTGCCCGATTTCGATACCCAAAATTTTTGCGATTTTCACAGAATTTTTTTCAAAAGCCGATTCCAAAGCAACTAATAGAGCTTTGCGATCGCAATCACTTCCAGAATCTGCCCCACGAAGTCTACTTTCATAACAGAACAGCAGGGACCTGCCAAAGTTAAACCATTTGGCCAGGAGAGCCCTTTTATGAAGGCATGTGCTCGATATCGTCGCCAAACTTTTTGGTCGAATTTTACGCCCTCTCATTTTCAAAAGTCGATTCCACAGCAGCTAATAGAGCTTTGCGATCGCAATCACTTCCAGAATGTGCAAAAGATATTCTAGTTTCATAACAGAACAGCAGGGACCTGCCAAAGTTAAACCATTTGGCCAGGAGAGCCCTTTTATGCAGACTTTGCCCGATTTCGATACCCAAAATTTTTGCGATTTTCACAGAATTTTTTTCAAAAGCCGATTCCAAAGCAACTAATAGAGCTTTGCGATCGCAATCACTTCCAGAATCTGCCCCACGAAGTCTACTTTCATAACAGAACAGCAGGGACCTGCCAAAGTTAAACCATTTGGCCAGGAGAGCCCTTTTATGAAGGCATGTGCTCGATATCGTCGCCAAACTTTTTGGTCGAATTTTACGCCCTCTCATTTTCAAAAGTCGATTCCACAGCAGCTAATAGAGCTTTGCGATCGCAATCACTTCCAGAATGTGCAAAAGATATTCTAGTTTCATAACAGAACAGCAGGGACCTGCCAAAGTTAAACCATTTGGCCAGGAGAGCCCTTTTATGCAGACTTTGCCCGATTTCGATACCCAAAATTTTTGCGATTTTCACAGAATTTTTTTCAAAAGCCGATTCCAAAGCAACTAATAGAGCTTTGCGATCGCAATCACTTCCAGAATCTGCCCCACGAAGTCTACTTTCATAACAGAACAGCAGGGACCTGCCAAAGTTAAACCATTTGGCCAGGAGAGCCCTTTTATGAAGGCATGTGCTCGATATCGTCGCCAAACTTTTTGGTCGAATTTTACGCCCTCTCATTTTCAAAAGTCGATTCCACAGCAGCTAATAGAGCTTTGCGATCGCAATCACTTCCAGAATGTGCAAAAGATATTCTAGTTTCATAACAGAACAGCAGGGACCTGCCAAAGTTAAACCATTTGGCCAGGAGAGCCCTTTTATGCAGACTTTGCCCGATTTCGATACCCAAAATTTTTGCGATTTTCACAGAATTTTTTTCAAAAGCCGATTCCAAAGCAACTAATAGAGCTTTGCGATCGCAATCACTTCCAGAATCTGCCCCACGAAGTCTACTTTCATAACAGAACAGCAGGGACCTGCCAAAGTTAAACCATTTGGCCAGGAGAGCCCTTTTATGAAGGCATGTGCTCGATATCGTCGCCAAACTTTTTGGTCGAATTTTACGCCCTCTCATTTTCAAAAGTCGATTCCACAGCAGCTAATAGAGCTTTGCGATCGCAATCACTTCCAGAATGTGCAAAAGATATTCTAGTTTCATAACAGAACAGCAGGGACCTGCCAAAGTTAAACCATTTGGCCAGGAGAGCCCTTTTATGCAGACTTTGCCCGATTTCGATACCCAAAATTTTTGCGATTTTCACAGAATTTTTTTCAAAAGCCGATTCCAAAGCAACTAATAGAGCTTTGCGATCGCAATCACTTCCAGAATCTGCCCCACGAAGTCTACTTTCATAACAGAACAGCAGGGACCTGCCAAAGTTAAACCATTTGGCCAGGAGAGCCCTTTTATGAAGGCATGTGCTCGATATCGTCGCCAAACTTTTTGGTCGAATTTTACGCCCTCTCATTTTCAAAAGTCGATTCCACAGCAGCTAATAGAGCTTTGCGATCGCAATCACTTCCAGAATGTGCAAAAGATATTCTAGTTTCATAACAGAACAGCAGGGACCTGCCAAAGTTAAACCATTTGGCCAGGAGAGCCCTTTTATGCAGACTTTGCCCGATTTCGATACCCAAAATTTTTGCGATTTTCACAGAATTTTTTTCAAAAGCCGATTCCAAAGCAACTAATAGAGCTTTGCGATCGCAATCACTTCCAGAATCTGCCCCACGAAGTCTACTTTCATAACAGAACAGCAGGGACCTGCCAAAGTTAAACCATTTGGCCAGGAGAGCCCTTTTATGAAGGCATGTGCTCGATATCGTCGCCAAACTTTTTGGTCGAATTTTACGCCCTCTCATTTTCAAAAGTCGATTCCACAGCAGCTAATAGAGCTTTGCGATCGCAATCACTTCCAGAATGTGCAAAAGATATTCTAGTTTCATAACAGAACAGCAGGGACCTGCCAAAGTTAAACCATTTGGCCAGGAGAGCCCTTTTATGCAGACTTTGCCCGATTTCGATACCCAAAATTTTTGCGATTTTCACAGAATTTTTTTCAAAAGCCGATTCCAAAGCAACTAATAGAGCTTTGCGATCGCAATCACTTCCAGAATCTGCCCCACGAAGTCTACTTTCATAACAGAACAGCAGGGACCTGCCAAAGTTAAACCATTTGGCCAGGAGAGCCCTTTTATGAAGGCATGTGCTCGATATCGTCGCCAAACTTTTTGGTCGAATTTTACGCCCTCTCATTTTCAAAAGTCGATTCCACAGCAGCTAATAGAGCTTTGCGATCGCAATCACTTCCAGAATGTGCAAAAGATATTCTAGTTTCATAACAGAACAGCAGGGACCTGCCAAAGTTAAACCATTTGGCCAGGAGAGCCCTTTTATGCAGACTTTGCCCGATTTCGATACCCAAAATTTTTGCGATTTTCACAGAATTTTTTTCAAAAGCCGATTCCAAAGCAACTAATAGAGCTTTGCGATCGCAATCACTTCCAGAATCTGCCCCACGAAGTCTACTTTCATAACAGAACAGCAGGGACCTGCCAAAGTTAAACCATTTGGCCAGGAGAGCCCTTTTATGAAGGCATGTGCTCGATATCGTCGCCAAACTTTTTGGTCGAATTTTACGCCCTCTCATTTTCAAAAGTCGATTCCACAGCAGCTAATAGAGCTTTGCGATCGCAATCACTTCCAGAATGTGCAAAAGATATTCTAGTTTCATAACAGAACAGCAGGGACCTGCCAAAGTTAAACCATTTGGCCAGGAGAGCCCTTTTATGCAGACTTTGCCCGATTTCGATACCCAAAATTTTTGCGATTTTCACAGAATTTTTTTCAAAAGCCGATTCCAAAGCAACTAATAGAGCTTTGCGATCGCAATCACTTCCAGAATCTGCCCCACGAAGTCTACTTTCATAACAGAACAGCAGGGACCTGCCAAAGTTAAACCATTTGGCCAGGAGAGCCCTTTTATGAAGGCATGTGCTCGATATCGTCGCCAAACTTTTTGGTCGAATTTTACGCCCTCTCATTTTCAAAAGTCGATTCCACAGCAGCTAATAGAGCTTTGCGATCGCAATCACTTCCAGAATGTGCAAAAGATATTCTAGTTTCATAACAGAACAGCAGGGACCTGCCAAAGTTAAACCATTTGGCCAGGAGAGCCCTTTTATGCAGACTTTGCCCGATTTCGATACCCAAAATTTTTGCGATTTTCACAGAATTTTTTTCAAAAGCCGATTCCAAAGCAACTAATAGAGCTTTGCGATCGCAATCACTTCCAGAATCTGCCCCACGAAGTCTACTTTCATAACAGAACAGCAGGGACCTGCCAAAGTTAAACCATTTGGCCAGGAGAGCCCTTTTATGAAGGCATGTGCTCGATATCGTCGCCAAACTTTTTGGTCGAATTTTACGCCCTCTCATTTTCAAAAGTCGATTCCACAGCAGCTAATAGAGCTTTGCGATCGCAATCACTTCCAGAATGTGCAAAAGATATTCTAGTTTCATAACAGAACAGCAGGGACCTGCCAAAGTTAAACCATTTGGCCAGGAGAGCCCTTTTATGCAGACTTTGCCCGATTTCGATACCCAAAATTTTTGCGATTTTCACAGAATTTTTTTCAAAAGCCGATTCCAAAGCAACTAATAGAGCTTTGCGATCGCAATCACTTCCAGAATCTGCCCCACGAAGTCTACTTTCATAACAGAACAGCAGGGACCTGCCAAAGTTAAACCATTTGGCCAGGAGAGCCCTTTTATGAAGGCATGTGCTCGATATCGTCGCCAAACTTTTTGGTCGAATTTTACGCCCTCTCATTTTCAAAAGTCGATTCCACAGCAGCTAATAGAGCTTTGCGATCGCAATCACTTCCAGAATGTGCAAAAGATATTCTAGTTTCATAACAGAACAGCAGGGACCTGCCAAAGTTAAACCATTTGGCCAGGAGAGCCCTTTTATGCAGACTTTGCCCGATTTCGATACCCAAAATTTTTGCGATTTTCACAGAATTTTTTTCAAAAGCCGATTCCAAAGCAACTAATAGAGCTTTGCGATCGCAATCACTTCCAGAATCTGCCCCACGAAGTCTACTTTCATAACAGAACAGCAGGGACCTGCCAAAGTTAAACCATTTGGCCAGGAGAGCCCTTTTATGAAGGCATGTGCTCGATATCGTCGCCAAACTTTTTGGTCGAATTTTACGCCCTCTCATTTTCAAAAGTCGATTCCACAGCAGCTAATAGAGCTTTGCGATCGCAATCACTTCCAGAATGTGCAAAAGATATTCTAGTTTCATAACAGAACAGCAGGGACCTGCCAAAGTTAAACCATTTGGCCAGGAGAGCCCTTTTATGCAGACTTTGCCCGATTTCGATACCCAAAATTTTTGCGATTTTCACAGAATTTTTTTCAAAAGCCGATTCCAAAGCAACTAATAGAGCTTTGCGATCGCAATCACTTCCAGAATCTGCCCCACGAAGTCTACTTTCATAACAGAACACGCAGGGACCTGCCAAAGTTAAACCATTTGGCCAGGAGAGCCCTTTTATGAAGGCATGTGCTCGATATCGTCGCCAAACTTTTTGGTCGAATTTTACGCCCTCTCATTTTCAAAAGTCGATTCCACAGCAGCTAATAGAGCTTTGCGATCGCAATCACTTCCAGAATGTGCAAAAGATATTCTAGTTTCATAAAGAACAGCAGGGACCTGCCAAAGTTAAACCATTTGGCCAGGAGAGCCCTTTTATGCAGACTTTGCCCGATTTCGATACCCAAAATTTTTGCGATTTTCACAGAATTTTTTTCAAAAGCCGATTCCAAAGCAACTAATAGAGCTTTGCGATCGCAATCACTTCCAGAATCTGCCCCACGAAGTCTACTTTCATAACAGAACGAACAGCAGGGACCTGCCAAAGTTAAACCATTTGGCCAGGAGAGCCCTTTTATGAAGGCATGTGCTCGATATCGTCGCCAAACTTTTTGGTCGAATTTTACGCCCTCTCATTTTCAAAAGTCGATTCCACAGCAGCTAATAGAGCTTTGCGATCGCAATCACTTCCAGAATGTGCAAAAGATATTCTAGTTTCATAACAGAACAGCAGGGACCTGCCAAAGTTAAACCATTTGGCCAGGAGAGCCCTTTTATGCAGACTTTGCCCGATTTCGATACCCAAAATTTTTGCGATTTTCACAGAATTTTTTTCAAAAGCCGATTCCAAAGCAACTAATAGAGCTTTGCGATCGCAATCACTTCCAGAATCTGCCCCACGAAGTCTACTTTCATAACAGAACAGCAGGGACCTGCCAAAGTTAAACCATTTGGCCAGGAGAGCCCTTTTATGAAGGCATGTGCTCGATATCGTCGCCAAACTTTTTGGTCGAATTTTACGCCCTCTCATTTTCAAAAGTCGATTCCACAGCAGCTAATAGAGCTTTGCGATCGCAATCACTTCCAGAATGTGCAAAAGATATTCTAGTTTCATAACAGAACAGCAGGGACCTGCCAAAGTTAAACCATTTGGCCAGGAGAGCCCTTTTATGCAGACTTTGCCCGATTTCGATACCCAAAATTTTTGCGATTTTCACAGAATTTTTTTCAAAAGCCGATTCCAAAGCAACTAATAGAGCTTTGCGATCGCAATCACTTCCAGAATCTGCCCCACGAAGTCTACTTTCATAACAGAACAGCAGGGACCTGCCAAAGTTAAACCATTTGGCCAGGAGAGCCCTTTTATGAAGGCATGTGCTCGATATCGTCGCCAAACTTTTTGGTCGAATTTTACGCCCTCTCATTTTCAAAAGTCGATTCCACAGCAGCTAATAGAGCTTTGCGATCGCAATCACTTCCAGAATGTGCAAAAGATATTCTAGTTTCATAACAGAACAGCAGGGACCTGCCAAAGTTAAACCATTTGGCCAGGAGAGCCCTTTTATGCAGACTTTGCCCGATTTCGATACCCAAAATTTTTGCGATTTTCACAGAATTTTTTTCAAAAGCCGATTCCAAAGCAACTAATAGAGCTTTGCGATCGCAATCACTTCCAGAATCTGCCCCACGAAGTCTACTTTCATAACAGAACAGCAGGGACCTGCCAAAGTTAAACCATTTGGCCAGGAGAGCCCTTTTATGAAGGCATGTGCTCGATATCGTCGCCAAACTTTTTGGTCGAATTTTACGCCCTCTCATTTTCAAAAGTCGATTCCACAGCAGCTAATAGAGCTTTGCGATCGCAATCACTTCCAGAATGTGCAAAAGATATTCTAGTTTCATAACAGAACAGCAGGGACCTGCCAAAGTTAAACCATTTGGCCAGGAGAGCCCTTTTATGCAGACTTTGCCCGATTTCGATACCCAAAATTTTTGCGATTTTCACAGAATTTTTTTCAAAAGCCGATTCCAAAGCAACTAATAGAGCTTTGCGATCGCAATCACTTCCAGAATCTGCCCCACGAAGTCTACTTTCATAACAGAACAGCAGGGACCTGCCAAAGTTAAACCATTTGGCCAGGAGAGCCCTTTTATGAAGGCATGTGCTCGATATCGTCGCCAAACTTTTTGGTCGAATTTTACGCCCTCTCATTTTCAAAAGTCGATTCCACAGCAGCTAATAGAGCTTTGCGATCGCAATCACTTCCAGAATGTGCAAAAGATATTCTAGTTTCATAACAGAACAGCAGGGACCTGCCAAAGTTAAACCATTTGGCCAGGAGAGCCCTTTTATGCAGACTTTGCCCGATTTCGATACCCAAAATTTTTGCGATTTTCACAGAATTTTTTTCAAAAGCCGATTCCAAAGCAACTAATAGAGCTTTGCGATCGCAATCACTTCCAGAATCTGCCCCACGAAGTCTACTTTCATAACAGAACAGCAGGGACCTGCCAAAGTTAAACCATTTGGCCAGGAGAGCCCTTTTATGAAGGCATGTGCTCGATATCGTCGCCAAACTTTTTGGTCGAATTTTACGCCCTCTCATTTTCAAAAGTCGATTCCACAGCAGCTAATAGAGCTTTGCGATCGCAATCACTTCCAGAATGTGCAAAAGATATTCTAGTTTCATAACAGAACAGCAGGGACCTGCCAAAGTTAAACCATTTGGCCAGGAGAGCCCTTTTATGCAGACTTTGCCCGATTTCGATACCCAAAATTTTTGCGATTTTCACAGAATTTTTTTCAAAAGCCGATTCCAAAGCAACTAATAGAGCTTTGCGATCGCAATCACTTCCAGAATCTGCCCCACGAAGTCTACTTTCATAACAGAACAGCAGGGACCTGCCAAAGTTAAACCATTTGGCCAGGAGAGCCCTTTTATGAAGGCATGTGCTCGATATCGTCGCCAAACTTTTTGGTCGAATTTTACGCCCTCTCATTTTCAAAAGTCGATTCCACAGCAGCTAATAGAGCTTTGCGATCGCAATCACTTCCAGAATGTGCAAAAGATATTCTAGTTTCATAACAGAACAGCAGGGACCTGCCAAAGTTAAACCATTTGGCCAGGAGAGCCCTTTTATGCAGACTTTGCCCGATTTCGATACCCAAAATTTTTGCGATTTTCACAGAATTTTTTTCAAAAGCCGATTCCAAAGCAACTAATAGAGCTTTGCGATCGCAATCACTTCCAGAATCTGCCCCACGAAGTCTACTTTCATAACAGAACAGCAGGGACCTGCCAAAGTTAAACCATTTGGCCAGGAGAGCCCTTTTATGAAGGCATGTGCTCGATATCGTCGCCAAACTTTTTGGTCGAATTTTACGCCCTCTCATTTTCAAAAGTCGATTCCACAGCAGCTAATAGAGCTTTGCGATCGCAATCACTTCCAGAATGTGCAAAAGATATTCTAGTTTCATAACAGAACAGCAGGGACCTGCCAAAGTTAAACCATTTGGCCAGGAGAGCCCTTTTATGCAGACTTTGCCCGATTTCGATACCCAAAATTTTTGCGATTTTCACAGAATTTTTTTCAAAAGCCGATTCCAAAGCAACTAATAGAGCTTTGCGATCGCAATCACTTCCAGAATCTGCCCCACGAAGTCTACTTTCATAACAGAACAGCAGGGACCTGCCAAAGTTAAACCATTTGGCCAGGAGAGCCCTTTTATGAAGGCATGTGCTCGATATCGTCGCCAAACTTTTTGGTCGAATTTTACGCCCTCTCATTTTCAAAAGTCGATTCCACAGCAGCTAATAGAGCTTTGCGATCGCAATCACTTCCAGAATGTGCAAAAGATATTCTAGTTTCATAACAGAACAGCAGGGACCTGCCAAAGTTAAACCATTTGGCCAGGAGAGCCCTTTTATGCAGACTTTGCCCGATTTCGATACCCAAAATTTTTGCGATTTTCACAGAATTTTTTTCAAAAGCCGATTCCAAAGCAACTAATAGAGCTTTGCGATCGCAATCACTTCCAGAATCTGCCCCACGAAGTCTACTTTCATAACAGAACAGCAGGGACCTGCCAAAGTTAAACCATTTGGCCAGGAGAGCCCTTTTATGAAGGCATGTGCTCGATATCGTCGCCAAACTTTTTGGTCGAATTTTACGCCCTCTCATTTTCAAAAGTCGATTCCACAGCAGCTAATAGAGCTTTGCGATCGCAATCACTTCCAGAATGTGCAAAAGATATTCTAGTTTCATAACAGAACAGCAGGGACCTGCCAAAGTTAAACCATTTGGCCAGGAGAGCCCTTTTATGCAGACTTTGCCCGATTTCGATACCCAAAATTTTTGCGATTTTCACAGAATTTTTTTCAAAAGCCGATTCCAAAGCAACTAATAGAGCTTTGCGATCGCAATCACTTCCAGAATCTGCCCCACGAAGTCTACTTTCATAACAGAACAGCAGGGACCTGCCAAAGTTAAACCATTTGGCCAGGAGAGCCCTTTTATGAAGGCATGTGCTCGATATCGTCGCCAAACTTTTTGGTCGAATTTTACGCCCTCTCATTTTCAAAAGTCGATTCCACAGCAGCTAATAGAGCTTTGCGATCGCAATCACTTCCAGAATGTGCAAAAGATATTCTAGTTTCATAACAGAACAGCAGGGACCTGCCAAAGTTAAACCATTTGGCCAGGAGAGCCCTTTTATGCAGACTTTGCCCGATTTCGATACCCAAAATTTTTGCGATTTTCACAGAATTTTTTTCAAAAGCCGATTCCAAAGCAACTAATAGAGCTTTGCGATCGCAATCACTTCCAGAATCTGCCCCACGAAGTCTACTTTCATAACAGAACAGCAGGGACCTGCCAAAGTTAAACCATTTGGCCAGGAGAGCCCTTTTATGAAGGCATGTGCTCGATATCGTCGCCAAACTTTTTGGTCGAATTTTACGCCCTCTCATTTTCAAAAGTCGATTCCACAGCAGCTAATAGAGCTTTGCGATCGCAATCACTTCCAGAATGTGCAAAAGATATTCTAGTTTCATAACAGAACAGCAGGGACCTGCCAAAGTTAAACCATTTGGCCAGGAGAGCCCTTTTATGCAGACTTTGCCCGATTTCGATACCCAAAATTTTTGCGATTTTCACAGAATTTTTTTCAAAAGCCGATTCCAAAGCAACTAATAGAGCTTTGCGATCGCAATCACTTCCAGAATCTGCCCCACGAAGTCTACTTTCATAACAGAACAGCAGGGACCTGCCAAAGTTAAACCATTTGGCCAGGAGAGCCCTTTTATGAAGGCATGTGCTCGATATCGTCGCCAAACTTTTTGGTCGAATTTTACGCCCTCTCATTTTCAAAAGTCGATTCCACAGCAGCTAATAGAGCTTTGCGATCGCAATCACTTCCAGAATGTGCAAAAGATATTCTAGTTTCATAACAGAACAGCAGGGACCTGCCAAAGTTAAACCATTTGGCCAGGAGAGCCCTTTTATGCAGACTTTGCCCGATTTCGATACCCAAAATTTTTGCGATTTTCACAGAATTTTTTTCAAAAGCCGATTCCAAAGCAACTAATAGAGCTTTGCGATCGCAATCACTTCCAGAATCTGCCCCACGAAGTCTACTTTCATAACAGAACAGCAGGGACCTGCCAAAGTTAAACCATTTGGCCAGGAGAGCCCTTTTATGAAGGCATGTGCTCGATATCGTCGCCAAACTTTTTGGTCGAATTTTACGCCCTCTCATTTTCAAAAGTCGATTCCACAGCAGCTAATAGAGCTTTGCGATCGCAATCACTTCCAGAATGTGCAAAAGATATTCTAGTTTCATAACAGAACAGCAGGGACCTGCCAAAGTTAAACCATTTGGCCAGGAGAGCCCTTTTATGCAGACTTTGCCCGATTTCGATACCCAAAATTTTTGCGATTTTCACAGAATTTTTTTCAAAAGCCGATTCCAAAGCAACTAATAGAGCTTTGCGATCGCAATCACTTCCAGAATCTGCCCCACGAAGTCTACTTTCATAACAGAACAGCAGGGACCTGCCAAAGTTAAACCATTTGGCCAGGAGAGCCCTTTTATGAAGGCATGTGCTCGATATCGTCGCCAAACTTTTTGGTCGAATTTTACGCCCTCTCATTTTCAAAAGTCGATTCCACAGCAGCTAATAGAGCTTTGCGATCGCAATCACTTCCAGAATGTGCAAAAGATATTCTAGTTTCATAACAGAACAGCAGGGACCTGCCAAAGTTAAACCATTTGGCCAGGAGAGCCCTTTTATGCAGACTTTGCCCGATTTCGATACCCAAAATTTTTGCGATTTTCACAGAATTTTTTTCAAAAGCCGATTCCAAAGCAACTAATAGAGCTTTGCGATCGCAATCACTTCCAGAATCTGCCCCACGAAGTCTACTTTCATAACAGAACAGCAGGGACCTGCCAAAGTTAAACCATTTGGCCAGGAGAGCCCTTTTATGAAGGCATGTGCTCGATATCGTCGCCAAACTTTTTGGTCGAATTTTACGCCCTCTCATTTTCAAAAGTCGATTCCACAGCAGCTAATAGAGCTTTGCGATCGCAATCACTTCCAGAATGTGCAAAAGATATTCTAGTTTCATAACAGAACAGCAGGGACCTGCCAAAGTTAAACCATTTGGCCAGGAGAGCCCTTTTATGCAGACTTTGCCCGATTTCGATACCCAAAATTTTTGCGATTTTCACAGAATTTTTTTCAAAAGCCGATTCCAAAGCAACTAATAGAGCTTTGCGATCGCAATCACTTCCAGAATCTGCCCCACGAAGTCTACTTTCATAACAGAACAGCAGGGACCTGCCAAAGTTAAACCATTTGGCCAGGAGAGCCCTTTTATGAAGGCATGTGCTCGATATCGTCGCCAAACTTTTTGGTCGAATTTTACGCCCTCTCATTTTCAAAAGTCGATTCCACAGCAGCTAATAGAGCTTTGCGATCGCAATCACTTCCAGAATGTGCAAAAGATATTCTAGTTTCATAACAGAACAGCAGGGACCTGCCAAAGTTAAACCATTTGGCCAGGAGAGCCCTTTTATGCAGACTTTGCCCGATTTCGATACCCAAAATTTTTGCGATTTTCACAGAATTTTTTTCAAAAGCCGATTCCAAAGCAACTAATAGAGCTTTGCGATCGCAATCACTTCCAGAATCTGCCCCACGAAGTCTACTTTCATAACAGAACAGCAGGGACCTGCCAAAGTTAAACCATTTGGCCAGGAGAGCCCTTTTATGAAGGCATGTGCTCGATATCGTCGCCAAACTTTTTGGTCGAATTTTACGCCCTCTCATTTTCAAAAGTCGATTCCACAGCAGCTAATAGAGCTTTGCGATCGCAATCACTTCCAGAATGTGCAAAAGATATTCTAGTTTCATAACAGAACAGCAGGGACCTGCCAAAGTTAAACCATTTGGCCAGGAGAGCCCTTTTATGCAGACTTTGCCCGATTTCGATACCCAAAATTTTTGCGATTTTCACAGAATTTTTTTCAAAAGCCGATTCCAAAGCAACTAATAGAGCTTTGCGATCGCAATCACTTCCAGAATCTGCCCCACGAAGTCTACTTTCATAACAGAACAGCAGGGACCTGCCAAAGTTAAACCATTTGGCCAGGAGAGCCCTTTTATGAAGGCATGTGCTCGATATCGTCGCCAAACTTTTTGGTCGAATTTTACGCC
>CAWVNO010000121.1:0-33000 GCA_963930645.1 Salticus scenicus | reverse complement strand
AAACTGCTTGTAGATGCATAATATATCCTCGCTATACATTTATTCAAGCAAAATAACTTTTGATTTAATTTTAAATAAAAACAGATAGTATGACCATAGCCTCCTTAACTAGATGCCTGTCGCGTAGCTCGGAAGCTAGGCAACAGTTGAAGTGATAGACAGCGCCACCTAGTACAGATTATGGGACTTTTTTACTGAACTGTCACCAATAATTTAAAGAAGTGATACATATTATATAAAATCGACGTTTCTTTGATTGTATTCGCCTTTTATGTATATCATATCCCACTTTTAAAATTTTTTGGTATCTGTTGAATAAAAAAGTCGCGCAATCTGTACCAGGTGGCGCTGTCTACCGTTTCAACTGTTGCCTAGTTTTCGAGCTACGCGAGAGGCATCTAGTTAAGGAGGCTATGGTATGACGTACCAAAAAGTGTAAAATACAGTGTATAGCATTACAAGGATATTTTTATAGTTAAGGATGAGCGACAACCTTGGTGCTATTTGAAATTTAAATGATGCCAACTGAACGTCGTATTTTTTTCCTCGTGTGCGATTTGATGAGAAAAAAAAACACAAAATTTCACGTGCTTATCGTACATTCGATGACCGTCGGTCATTCTTAACAAGACCCTCAAAAACTTTTGAAATTATAGAAATTTTTCAAACTTCTTTGTTTTACATAATTTTAAAAGGTAGAGCTTTAGTATGGAGCCCCTTTGGTGAAATTTGTAATTTGGCACCGAAGTAGCTCGGACATTTCTCGCCAAGGTCTTTACTTACGCAATTCCGATAGTCCTTTCAATTCATCGTTAAAAGAGCAAAAATTATTTTAAGTCGCAAAGTGGTCTCAGACTAAAGCTGTGCTTTTTTAACATAGTGAATTTTGAAATATCACAAAACTCTTAATTCATTTTATGAAATAATTTTATACAATCACTTTATGGTCATAAAAAAGTCATTAGGTTAATTTAACAAAAAGATATCGGTACAGCATTAGTATAGAACTCTTTTTTCGGTTTGTACATTTTCTTCGTCATTTTGAAGATGAATTAAAATGGAATTCGCAGTTTTGTAAATAAAGAGCTTGGTGAGAAACATCCCAGCTACTTCCGGGCCGAATTTAAAATTTCGCTAAGAGAATCCTATACAAAATTTGTTGTTGCTTCTAATCTCAGATGATATAGCATAGACTAGACCATCTCCATGAATCCAAAATCTTTCAAAAAAAAAAAAAAAAAAACTTAAAGCTGTATTGGTATGGGTTCAAAGTTTCTCCTAAAGTGGTGTAACTTCCAAGGATAAGTCAAAATAACGCCAATTGGCGATTTACTAGTTACACACGAAGCTGTGACGTGCCATAAACTCCTTTTTACTTTCTTCTGTATTCAATAGAAGAAAGTACTGGATTCGTAAAAATTTTCGACTTCCGGTTTTTGACAGATTTACACGTTTTGAGAGTTCTAGAACATGATTTGACCATTTTTAGACGATGTCTGCCTGTGACAAAAATTTTGTGGCGATTGTATCTCCGGAACTACTGCTCAGAATTGCATATAAATTTATACATGTAGATGCACCTTTATCTAAATTAGTGTCTATCAACTTTTGGTGTCAACCGCTCAAAAGGTGGCACTGCTACACAGCGATTTCCGCAATTTAAAAGGAGGCTATATCTCAGGTTCTATTGGTAAAATTAAACGAAACGTGATATGTGAGAAGGCCATTATGAGATAATAAGCTGATTCAATTTGAATGCTTATCGGCCAACAGGTGACGCTGCTATACAGCGATTTCTACAATTTAAGGGAAGGCTATATCTCAGGAACTACTGCATAGAATTGCATATAAATTTATATGTAGATGCACCTTGACCTAAATTAGTGTCTATCAACTTTTGGTGTCAACCGCTCAACAGGTGGCGCTGCTAATTAGCGATTTTTGCAATTTAAGGGTAGGCTATATCTCAGGTTCTACTGCGTATCATCAAACAAAACTTGATGTGTAAGAAGGTCATGTTGATTCAGTTTGGAGGCTTATCGGCCGATAGGCAGCGCTGTTATACTGCAAATTTTCCTCGATAACAGGAATACAACTTTTTTGGCACATGACTGTACAAAACATGATATGTGAGATAACCATTATTAAAACGCATTTTTTAAGATGTTATTTATGAACAATAAAACTCTCTTTCTTTGGATATTTAGTGTTAGTTTCCTCTAAGATGAAAATCATTTGCATCCATCCTGTTAGATAATTTTAATAAATTATTTGCACTTAGTGAATTTGTATAGGAAGATATAGAAGAAAATCTTGTGGCGGCCACAACATACTAGATCTTGCAGTTTTTCATCGTCCAGCAGTCGCGCAGATTTTTTTGCATGAGCAGGCGCGTGTCGTATTTTTTACGACAGAATATTTTTTTCTGGTTTGCGCTGCTACAAATGCGATACATTTCACAATACTAATATGAGATTGATTAGAAAATAATTTTTACATATCAGTGGAAAAATATCAACTTTAATAATGGTTGAAAACAGAAAAAATATAGAGAGGGAGAACAGTGTAAAGATTATTCCGTAAGTCGTAAAATTTGCGCAGGCGCGCCCGGTTTAATGTCGCGGCAGGTAAACATTTACATATTTTTAAATTTTTAGGATTTGCCTGATTTACACGTTTCAAGACCCCCCTGAGTCCAAAAAAGTAGTTTTTGGCAATTGATCAGTGTGTGTGTATGTATGTGTGTGTGTGTGAATGTATGTGCGTAATCTTCTGCCTATCATATCTCCGAAACTAATAAAGATGAAACTCCGATACTTCAGAATTGAAACAGGTCTGGTGTACAGATGAATTTCCCAAATATTGGTGAACATTGGAAAACCTGAATTGGGTCATCGGAAACTGGAAGTCCTTATCTCAAAAACGGCTCTAACGATTTTCTTCAAAATTGCTATATAAATACTCTACTAGATGTCCTTTCAAATAATACAGCTGGTTAATTCAGGAAAATTGATAGGCTTCCTGTATAAATAGCCCAATTTCAGGCCTCGCAAGTGCGTTCCTTTAAAAATGGCTGTATAGATCTTTTTCAAACTTGCCATATTAACTCCCGTTTAAATACCTTTTTGGATGTAATTATTGTTTTCCAGTCAATAATTGAGTATGCCAAGTTTTAATAAAAGTTGATGTCTCAAAAACGGCTCTAATGATTTTCTTGAAAATTGTTACATAAATCCATTTTAGATATCCTTTTTCACGTATTATGTGGTTATTACAGAAAAATTAACGGTTATTCTGATTATATAGTTCAGATTTAGATCTCGGAAATTGGTGTTTTAAAAAATAACTATCATACATATATGTATATATATATATATATATATATTACTTTCTTCTATTTTCAATAGAAGAAAGTATTGGATTCGTAAACATTTTCGACCTCGGGTTTTGATGGATTTACGCGTTTTGACAGCTGTAGAACACGATTTGGTCATTTAAAAAAAATGTCTGTCTGTCTGTGTGACAAAATTTTGCGGCGACTGTATCTCAGGTACTACAGTACAGAATTTCATACAAATTGGTATGTAGTTACACATTGACATAAATTAGTGTCTATCAACTTTTGGTAAAAATTGTCCAACAGCTTGCGTTGCCATCCCGCTTTTTCTAAATTTTTAACATAGTGGTATAGTACAAAACTTTCTATAAATGTGCATAAAGATAATTATTTTTATAATCAATATGAAAAAAAAAAAAAAAAAAAAAACTAGTTGGCATAGGTGGACTCTGCTCAGTTCCCCATCATATTTATGTTCTCATAAATTTCTAGTGCGTGACATATTATAATCATGTTAAAAAAATGAATTTGACCAAAGCTTGATACAGTGACAGAAAGAAATCCCCGCCTAATAGGCTATCCATCGTTCACTTCGATATATTTATCTTATCTAATCTATAAGATAAATAATCTATATCTTATCTAATCTATAAGATATCTAATCTATTAATTTATTTTATCAGGGTCAATTCCGTTGTTTATGTTTCATGCTACTATTTCCAATGCAATAATCCTCAAAATTTATATTTATATGAAAAAATTACAATTTCGCTATGTTGATAAAAACGTAAATTAAGAATAATTTACGAAATTTTCCTATTAGAATATTTGTATTCAATCATGTTCAAAAAAATGTCATAAATGTAATTTTGAAGTTGTCTAGTGTATTTATGATCTTCAAAATGGAAGTTTATGCTCAATTTTGCCTTATTCTGGCATGTTAAGAAATTCGTAAATTTCCAATAACTTACGAAATTTTTATATTTGAAAATTCATAGTCATTAATATTGATGCCAGTGTCCTAAATAATATTTCAAAAGTAGTCTGACATCTTTACGATGAAAATATCGCTCAAAATTGACGTTTATGTGAAATTTTGCCCTATACTGCCATGTTAAGAAATTCGTAAATTTCCAATAACTTGCGAAGTTTTCAAAGTAGCATATTTATAGTTACTGATGTTTATTACGGCATCAAAACTGATATTTTAAAACTGGTCCGACATTTTCACAGTAAAAGGTTTCCATTTAATGCACGTTTAAGTGAAATTTTGTCCTATTCTCCCATGTTAAGAAAATCGCAAATTTCTTATAACTTACGAAGTTTTTTAATTCGAATGTTGCAAATGAATAGGGTTCTTGCCAGTATCGAAAGTAATATTTTAAAACTGATCTGACCTCTCTGCGATAATTTGTTCGTGAGATATCGTGTTAACAGACTAACAAACTAACGGACTAACACACTGACACACTAACGGACTGACACACTGACACACTAACAGACACCCTACAGACAGACACCATACAAATTTTGTCATTTTCGGATTCCTCACACCTGAAAACGTGTAAAAAAGTAAAAAAACCGAGGTCGAAAATTTTCACGATTACCTAAGTTCCCCATACCTATAGTATGATGGGGAACTAAAAATTGTAATAGAGATAGTCAACTGCGGAAAAAAATTTTGTATATAGGAGTCTCACCTCCCCCCCCCTCGAGGGAAGTAAATTTCCATGATGGGTATCTTTCAGCTGAGCTCACCAATATCTTTAAGACGAGTGGTTGAACCATCGATCTGCGATAATTTAAAATAAAGTTATCGATTTTTTCCATTTTTAACAACTAAAAAAAAAAAAAAAAAAAAAAAAATTAATGTAATATTGAGAATAAAATTGACTTTTTTAAAAAATATTTAGTGTTATACTAATTCTCTAATATGGAAATCGTCTGCATTATTATGAAAGATAATTTTTTAAAATAATATTTTGGAGTTTCTCATGGTTTTCTCCGAATCTCTCATAAATAAGGTAACACTTGGAAACTATGTAACACTTAGAAAGACTTTTTACAGAGAACACACCACTCAGGTCTAGGACCCTCTTTTAGTCAACTGGCTTTAGCCCTAACATTACACATTATTATTATTTAAACTAAAATCACTCAGAGTGTAATATTATTTAACTTGAGGGAATTATATCCGTAAGTCTTTTAATTATAGAATTTCAAATGTTACAGTAAGGTTTTTTTATCTTAAAAAATAAATAAAGTAAACCTTAACCAATTTGTAAGAAGTTATACTGAAATTTAGAAAGTCATGATTAATGTAACTTGAATACATATTAGAAAAATACCATGTTTCTCCCTTTAAGAGCTCAATTTTAAATAACTTAAATTAAATTTCAATAAATAAATGAGACCGCCTATCTCGTTTAAAAAAAGAAAAGAAAAGAAAGAAAGAGAAAAGAAGCATTGCAGATGCTTCTATTAAACCGTATTTAAAAGAAAAATCATTTAATAATAATAATAAATTACAATTTTATGCAGATATTTAATCCATATCCAAGTAAATCCATTAATTATTTATCTAAAAATTGTACATTCCATTTGCATAAAAGTTTTAGCACACTATTTTGAAGGGGGGAGGGGGAGATCGCATTTTCTTTCATTTTTTTTTTTTTTCGTTTTTCATTTACATTCAAAATACTTCAGTTAAAGAGGTCTCAAATTCCTATACGAGCTTTTATCTCAAAAGCTAATCTAGAAAAATATTTCTGAGTATTACCAGATTTCTTTTTTAAGCACCGAAATTATAGAGTCATACTCTAAAAAATGCTCCGAAAAATCAGTGAGGAAAAAAAAAAATGTAATGCAGAAGCCGCCAAGTTTCTGTAGTTAACATATTTTAAAGAAGACAGTTTTTTCCTTATAGTTTTGTTTCAATGGGCCAGCTTTCACGGGTCCATCAACGAAGAAATTACAGCTTGCTAACACTTATAACGCAGTTCGTCGCCAAATCTTTTAACCCGCTGTTCTAATAGAATAAATCTGTACAAATAAACACGCCAATCTCGGACCGCTTGAAAACGGCCCGCTATTGCGGCCCATTCTCTTAGACAAGGAAAAGGGTAGTAGCGGTCGGTCGGTGAATCATTAAATGATTTATGACAGCCGAAAAGACTATATAGACAAATAAATGATTAAGAAAAGAAAGAAGATTAAGAAAACGTTAGATGGGCGTTGTTATTTCGTGTATATTTTTTTAAACAGTTACGAAAAACAAAAGAATTATTATTATTATTATTATTATTATTTCAATCGAGAAAAGTTTTAGGCGGGGCCGTGCCAACTGGCCCTTAATGACGGACCACCACTGGATCTAATTATACAAAATATCACCATATTATGCGGTTCCGTTCTGTTTATTATCAAAAAGAAAATGTCTAATACAGTTTTTCCTGTATTATTGACATTTCTATAAATCAAATTAAATTAAATTATCCAGTACCAAGACGTTGCGGTAAAGAAGTCTCTGCCAAAGTCAGCGAGGGCCCGAAGCGAAGTTTTTAAGCAGTTTCAATGTATTTCCTTTTTAGTTTTAATTTGCAGAACGGTATAAAAAATATTGATTCTTTTTTTAATTCATTTAAATATAGTGACCAGCGAAGCAGGCAAAGCCTGCTAGTAAAAAATTTAGACATAAAATATTATACAGCTATTTCTATACAAAGCCTGAACGTGTGTGCCAATTTGCAAGTTAATCGCAGGACTTTTGTAGCCGCTATTGCGGTACATACGAACTCTGCTATAGGCCGTAATGATAAGAAATATTTTGGTGTGTCCCTGTACACGAACTACAAATGAAATACACGCCCGAATCTATACAGATAAAATTGAGTGTGGCTCATATATATGTGTACCAAATTGCAAGTCAATAACGTGATTTTTGCAGTCGCTATCGTGGTACATACAAATTCTTCCCACAGGCCGTAATGATAAGAAAACCTTTGGCGTGTCCCTGTAAACGAACTACAAATGGAATACACAACTAAAAATCTATAGAGCTCATTCCGTCGGGCTCATGAATATGTGTACCAAATTCCAAGACAATAGCATGATTTTTGCGGCCGATATCGCGGTACATGCAAATTCTTCAAATAAACCATAATGATGAGAAAGACTTTGACGTGTCCCTGTACACGAACTACAAATGGAATGCACACCCAAAACTGTACAGCTGATTCCGTGGGGCACATGAACATGTGTACCAAATTTCAAGCCGATAGCGTGATTTTTGCGGCCGCTATCGCGCGACAGACAGACGGACAAAGAAGCAAACACACCGACGGAACCCTAAATCATTTGAGTCTCAACAGGGAGGCCTCCACTGACGTTTCGGCAACTAAATCTGCCACAAAATTTTGTTGCATACAGATGCAGAGACAGCCGTACATTTCATTAAAAATGGTGAAATCGTGTTCATGACATCTTAAAACGTGTCAGTACATCAAAACTCCGTTACTGTGTTCATATAAATCGCTTTTGAATATAAAATTTGAAAAACTATAATTTTAAAACGAAATTCCACTGAATTCGGCCTAATCCTCGGTATGGGTCACAGCTGTCTTTGACAGTTTTTTTTTCCCCTGCATGCCGGGTTAAACTTCAGAATGCCTGCTTTAGCAGTGTGCTCAGCGCCCACGCAAAAAGAAACCAATGACGAATGAATCTCGATTGCGGTCTCCACTGCCTTCGACAGCGTATTTCTGGATTGCACTATCCCGCTTACGTAAGTAAAAAAAAAAAAAAAAAAAAAAAAAAAAACGTGGCTTAAACACATTATTGTGATAAAGGGGTAAGCTTTGGACAAAATCTGAGAGCGATACGTTCAGTAGAATGAAAGATAGGCACAAGAAATGAAATAAACTCCGGGGTATAAAAAGATGTTATTATTATGATAAATAGGGAAAAGGAACCGCTTAACAAAATTTTAAAGTGTTATGGCCAGTTGCGATTAAAACTAGTATGTTGTGCCACCACAAGACTTTCTTCTATATTTTCCTATATACATATTAAATCAGTAACAATATTTAAAAAAAAAAATACGATTTTTTTGTAAGTTCTTTTTTTGTTAAAAGTAATACATATTCAATCAGTAACAATAATAATAAAAAAAAATATATAAGATTTTTTTTCAAAGTTTTTTTTTTTTTTTTTTTTTTTTTTTTTTTTGTTAAAAGTAAAAAAAAAAATCGATAACTTTGAATAAATTATCACAGATTTATAGTTCAACCATTCGTTTAAAAACGTATTGACGAGATCTTTCGAAAGATACCCATCTTGAAAATTCCCCCCTCCCAGGGGAGGAAGCGATGTCCACATGCACAGTAATTTTTTCCTAGTTAACTATTACTATTATCAAAAACTCATATTAATTTTACAATCGCGAGTTAAAAATAACTCTCATTATGTACATTTATACGAAATTTTGTCCTATACTGCCATGTTAAAAATTTAGAAAAAATGCGATCACAGCGCCACCTGTTGAGCTATTGATACCCAAATGTAATCAGCACCAGTTTATGTCGGAGACCAACTAAATACCAAGTTTGGTTAAATTTCGTTAAAAAAAAAAAAAAAAAAATTTTTTTTTTTTTTTTTTTTTTTTTTTTTTTTTTTTTTGTTAAAAGTAAAAATAATCGATAACTTTGTTTTAAATTATCACAGATTTATAGTTCAACCATTCGTTTTAACGGTATTGACCACATCTTTCGAAAGATACCGATATTGAAAATTTACTCTCTCCGGGGGGGGGGGGGGTACTTCACCTCCAGAGGGGAAAGCGATGCCCCCACATGCACAAAATTTTTTTATTAGTTAACTACTACTATTATCAATAATTCATACTAATTTTACAATCACAAGTTAAATATAACGCTCATTATGCACGTTTATACGAAATTTTGTCCTATACTGCCATGTTAAAAGTTTACATAAAATGCGATCACAGCGCCACCTGCTGGGCGATTGATCCCCAAATCTAATCAGCACCATGCACCGTCAGGTTCCAACTATATACCAAGTTTGGTTGAATTTCATTCATTGGTTCGTGAGATACGGTGAAAAATACGAAATTTTGTCCTATACTGCCATGTTAAAAATTTACATAAAATGCGATCACAGCGCCACCTGCTAGGCTATTGATCCCCAAATCTAATCAGCACAATTCCCCGCCAGGGTCCAACTATATACCGAGTTTGGTTGAATTTCATTCATTGGTTCGTGAGATACGGTGAAAACAAGAAACCACAGACACACACAGACAGACAGACAGACATTTTTTAAAAACTATCAATTCGTGTTCAGGACACCCCAAAATGTGTAGATCCGTCAAAAAACGGAGGTCGAAAATTTTCGCGAATCCAATACTTTCTCTATATTTCTAATAGAAGAAAGTGAAAATGCACGGGTGATGAAAGAAACAAAATGGTGGCCTGAAAAAATTCTTATATTAAAAACATACCCTAACTTTTTTTCTACTGGCCATATTGATATTGAGGATTTTACAACAGCTGTAAACCTTCACCGACAACATGAATAATTTTGTAAAAAATCACACATCAATCATTTCAGTAGTTTTTAACAGAAAAAATATTTATGACTTCAGTTTGTCTGTCTGTCTGCTCTGCTTTTAAATATCTTCAGAATTTCTTCAAAAATTCATATGAGTTATTCAAATTCATTATTGCTTTAACACGGCTAAAAGGTATAAATATCACGACTGATTTGTCTACAGGGACACCCTAAAAAATGCTAATGCATTGCATTCTAGGATTATTTTATTAATCATATTTTGAATACTTTTACACTGCATAACTCATAATGAAACAGTTATTTATTTTTCAAATGCAATATATCTATATACACTCATGTCCAAAATTATCTTTACATGCATAAATTCACGGATTTCTCAGAAACTGTGAACTATGATCTCGTGATTTTTTTTGGAATGTTATATAACACTATGTATGACACATAAATAACAAAGGAAAAAAATCAAGGGCATTGCATATAATATAAAATTGTAGCATGAAACATTAAAAATGGTAATAAAATGTGAAAAAGAGAGCTCAGAAAAAAAGGAATAACGCAGAACAGAATTAAGCCTTACGAATTTAATATGGAATATGATCTCCCCTGACTTGTACACACATATCACAACGTGTTTTCATGCTGGCAATAACATTGTTAACCACAGTTTGAGGAATTAAGCTCCACTCTTCAAGTAATGCCATCTTCGGAGCATTTACATTTCTAGGAGGAGGATATCTATGCGCAATTGTTCTTCCAAGGTAGTCCCATAAGTTCTCTATTGGATTAAGATCCGGATACTTTGCTGGCCACGGTATTCGCTCAATGCCTTCACTTTCAAGGAATTCGTCAACAAGCTTTGCTCGATGTGGACGAGCATTATCGTCCATAAATAAAAAGTCAGATCCATATGCACCTCTGAAAATTCTGACTAAGGCTCTAAGACCTCATCCGGAAACCTCTCGCCGGTCACAGATCCACTGTCGAAAACGTGTAGGGGCGTACGTCCATTGATCATTATTCCCCCCCATACCATCATACCTGTATTACGGTCATGTTCCATTATGTTTGAGGGATAATTTCGTGTTCCTGACTCCCTCCATATGTAAACACGTTTAGAATCACCTGTAAAACTAAACCTTGACTCATCAGTAAGCAGAACATGGGACCATTGGTGTTGACTCCAGTTCTGATGTTCTTTGCACCAATTAAAGCGATCCCTCCTCTGTTGTGAAGACAGTGAAACACATACCCTTGGCTTTCTAGCATAAAGGCCTCTTTCATTAAGCCTTCTGTATATCGTTTGCTGTGATACAGCAGTTCCAATGGCGGCTACAAGCTCTGAAATTAAATGGCGAGCAGTAGATTTCCTGTTACGACGGGCAGTTAGTGCCAAATATCGATCTTCAGAAGCAGTTGTCATTCGTTTACGACCTAGAGACTGTCTGACTTGAAATATTCAGACATCTGGCTACTTCCAAGATAAGCTGCCCTACTTCTAAACGGCCGATGAGCCGCCACTTCATAGATTCTTCCAAATAATACTTCGAAGCCATAGCAAACCGATTTGAGTCCTTACACAGTAAAATCAAACGCTAAACGCAGAGATTCACTAAGTTATTCCCTTTGCGCAAAGCGCTTGATTCAGCGTCGGATAACGTAAGCCTAGATTTGCATATCACAGAATCGTTTGATTACTTTTGAATGGATAATGCTAATTAGGTTTGTTTTTCACACATTTTCTGCAAAAAATGGATCACATTGATTGGATATTTCATTGAATATCATTAGTTTTGGATATGTAAAGATAATTCTGGACATGAGTGTATATAAAAGAGTACGTCCTGACTGAGTGAGTGAGGGGGTCATCATCGCCCAGACCAAACCCCTGGACCTAGAAGAATTAAATTTTGTGACAATGTTTTTTCTATGACGTAGGCATCCACTAAGAAGCAATTTTACAAAGTTCGCCCCCCAAGGGGGGGAGGGGGGGCAAAACGTGATTTCACAAAATCCTTCATATCTCAAACAAAAAAGCAGATATCCGTAAAATTTTTGCTTTAAAATATAGCTAATACAAATGTCTAAACACCAATTTCTGGAATTTTCAAAATTCGGTCCCCAAGGGGGGCGGTGGAGGGAGCAAATCGTGATTTCACATGCGTAAAACGTGATTTCGCATAATCCTATATATCTCAAACAAAAAAAATAGATATACGTGAATTTTTTGCTCTAAAATATAGCTAATACAAATATCTAAAAAACAATTTCTGGAATTTTAGAAATTCAGCCCCCAGGTGGGGCAGCAAAGGGGGGGGGGGGGTAAACAAATAGAAATACAGTTAGGCCGTTCAAAATTGGTACAGATAGGTTTTAAAGGTCTGCAAGTCGAATGGGGATATTTTCGAAAGTGTAAAGTTATTAGGAGGGGCGAGAAGGGTGGAGGGGAGAGGGGGGGGGGCAAAAAAATAAAAATAGAGTTAGATCGTTCAAAATTGGTATACAGAGGTTTTCGATACTTTCAAATCGATTGCGGATATTTTCGAATTTGTAAAATTATTAGGAGGGGCGGGAAGGAGGGTGGCGCTAAGGGGGGCTATGGGCAAAAACAAATAGAAATACAGTTAGGCCGTTCAAAATTGGTTCAGATAGGTTTTAGTGGCCTGCAAGTCGAATGGGGATATTTTCGAAAGTGTAAAATTAGGAGGGCCGGGAAGGTGGGGGTGGGGGCGGAGGGGCAAAAAAAGTAAAATAGAGTTAGATAATTCAAAATTGGTACATAGAGGTTTTAGATACCTACAAATCGATTGTGGATATTTTCGAATTTTTAAAATTATTGGGAGGGGTGGGAAGGGGGGGAACGGAGGGGCAAAAAAATAAAAATAGAGATAGATAGTTCAAAACTGGTGCATAGAGGTTTTTGATACCTACAAATCGATTGCGGATATTTTCGAATTTGTAAAATTATTAGGATAGACGGGATGGGGGGGCGAAGGGGGAAAATAATAGAAATAAGAGTTAGAGCATTTTGGGAATTTTTTCCGAAGGCAGTGAGAACATGGTGCGACATTTTTCCTAATCAGATTTTGTTTCTCTTTTTTTTCACGTGATATAAATGAATGCAATTTTGAGAATTCAGTAATTAGAGTGATTCATTTAAAAATAGGGATCAGCGAAGCGGGCATTGCCTGCTAGTATATATATATATATATATATATATATTATGGTATGATTAGCATTAAGGTTTGCCGGGCCACATAGAAATATTCAAATGCATTTAAGTCTATAATTAGAAATTCTTCAATTATATTTTCGTTTGCGTTAAGAGTTTTAATACTTCCCAACAATCTTTAAAAGTACAATAAACTCAAATTCTCCATATGTTATACGCAATTTTCATCGGCGTTCACTGTTATTACACTCAGATCATTGACTCATTGTTGCTTTCAGTCCAAACAATTTGCTTAATATCGATATGTAAATCAACGTGACAATTTCACTACGTCCGCTGGCAACGTCTATTCAACTTTCAACTTTACATATTTTGTTACGTTGAAATCTTATAATTTTTTTAAAATAATTTTCTTGAAATAATATTATAGGAATGCCGTTTTTTGCCCGACTGTAAGTTATATTATTTCTCTTCATACATTTTTGAATAATTTTTTTTCTGTTAAAGTATTTTGTATACATATTTAAAATGTTACACAATTTAAAACGTTAAGCCTAATTCAAAATGGCGGACCTATTTGCGTAAAGTGATAAAAAATTAAAACCACGTTTTTTAGCTTGAAAACTCTTTGTAAATATTATTTAAACTATCAACAAATATGGCTTAACCTAATTTCATCGCAATACATTAAATAATAAACATTTTTTCTAATATTCTGCTCTTCGATATGTCACAAAATGCTTTAAGCCTAAATTTAAATGTGAGAAAGTTATTTTGTAATGAGCTGTATATATCTACCATTTTAGCTTTTCTAAGTTAAAGAATGTATAAATTTATAAATTTATCGAATTCTTTTTCGTATATTGCTTAAATAATTTTCATTTGTTTTCTTAAAAAAAAAAAAAATAATAATAATAATAAATAAAATAAGTGAACTATTGTATCTATAAAAAGTGTTTTGGTTGGAATAAAGTGTATAAAATATAACTTTGCGTTTCCGTTGGCGATTAACGTGCGAAATAACTGCCATGATGGCGAATTTCGTGCCTTCATAACGCGCGATCTATTATTTATTATTTCAATTGGATCTGATTTGGTATATGTCGCCTTGTAGAAAAAAACTATCCTTGAGTTATCTGGTGAACATATTTAATTTTTTTTCAATTTTTTTTTTTTTTTTTTTTTTTTTTTTTTAATAAGATATATTAAGAGAGCAGTCAGGAATATAAAACAATGTTTCTTATAATATGTAACATGAAAATATAGATCTGCCGTGTATATTTTCCTATTACGTTCTTGATTGCCAAATCCAAAAATCGCCATGGATGTCAGAAATCAAAACTATACTTTTAATTTTTTTACTTAAGGGGTTCTATGGAGTTTTGATTAACCTTCAAAACACTGACTTTTCGGAGAAAACATATTTTGAAACATGAACAAATCTGAACATGTCGATGCTTCATTTATTATTCTACGTACTTTGCTTCAATTGTGATGATCAAAACTGTAACTGATGCCAGATTTCATTGCATTTCCAAACTTTAACGCTTCTTTTCCGAAAACGACTATTTTGCCATCATGCCATAGATTTTACCTTTTGCTATAAAATTTTGCTCACACACTTACAGATAGGATATCTACAAAATGAATTCCTTTTTACTAAAAATGTGTTTTTAGTCAAATATGTTTTTCAAAATCGTTTGAAATTTTAGAAAAAATTTTCAAACTTTTATGTTTCACCTAATTTTAAAAGGTTAGGTCCTTTGTGGACGTATGTGTAAAATCAAATAACCTATCGTTTTCGCCAAATCAGAAAAATATCGCCAAAAGATGTGATGTATTGCCAATAATAAAAAGCGTGAAATCAATCACAACAGATGAATAAAATGCATTATAATAAGTTTTACAGATAATAACTTATAAATATTAAACTACATCCAAATTAATATGTGAAATAAACAGAAAGTTAACGTTTAATAACTTCTAAAATTCTTGTATTTGGTTTCAAGCTTCTCGTATCAGTATAGTATTACGCCAATATTTAAGGTGGAAACTGATGTTTTATAAGAAGAAAAAAAAAGTTTTTAAACAGCTTTAGTATAGAATCTTCTTGGCGATTTTTTTAAGTATGTCACCAAATTAACTTGGGATCTTTTCCATCAAGGACTTTCCTTTTGCGACCGTGTGAGTCATTTTAACTTAAGACAATTTAATACATTTACGAAATTACACATACGAAATTACAATTTAATAAAATGTGACCTTTTTTTTTCTATGTAATAAGTATAAAATTCTGTATAAAAAAGGCTGTATGAAACATTCTTCTGTATATATAGGCAGACAGCAACTGTTTTGTGTCCTTTATTAATGGTTACTATATACATTTCTTGAAATTTCTTTGTGCAACTTTAGTAGGATACCCTTGACGAGTTTTATATTTTTATTACCATTTTAGCGATGAATGGATATGGCTATCACAAGTGCGTCAGTAAAGACCTTGGCGAGAAATGTCCGAGAGACTTCGGTACCAAATTTCAAAATTCACCAATAGGATCTTATACTAAAGTTGTTTCATTTATTTAACACGATTTTTCTCAATTTTATTTTGAATATCTTTTTAACGTAATGCGAGAGGAAGAAAAATAAAACATTAATTGGTCGAAATACATAAAAAACTTAATAAATAAATAATATATATATCGATTGATTTTTTACCTTACATATGAAGTTCTGTTATTGGTTACCAATTCATTTCTTAATTTATTTATTTATTGCAGGTTTTATCTCGATATTATTATTATTTTTTTTTTAACTTCTTGCTAAAGGAAAACTAGTATGTTGTGGCCACCACAAAACTTTCTTCTATATTTTCCTATACAAATTCACACAGTAACAATATTAAAAAAAAAAAAAAAAAGCGATTTTTTTTTTCCAAGTTTTTTTTTTTTTTTTTTGTTAAAAGTAAAAAAATTGGAAATTTTGTTTTAAATTATCACATATTTATAGTTACGCCATTCCTTTTAAAGGTATTGACGAGACCTTTAGAAAGATACCCATCTTGAAAATTTACCCCCCCCCCCCGGGAGTACTTTCCCCCCGGGGAGGGAAGCGATGCCCCCACATGCACAATTTTTTTTTCATAATTAACTACTACTATTGTCAATAATAAAGTTGACAGGCACTAATTTATGTCAAGGTGCAACTATATCAAGGAACGCGGTAGCGTTCCGCCTCGCCAAGCTAAAACAAACATTAAGAGAAAAACAAATGAAATTTACAAAGTAGGAAAGTCAATAGTGAGCGCTACAAGTGTATATTATGTCGGCATACCATCTCGGACTTTTCGACTACCTGTATCTCAGCTCCCTGATCCCCAAGACCTATGATTTTTTGCACAGACCTTGAGCGTATCCTTAAGACAAAACATGCCTGATTTATATAACTTTGAAAACCCGAAATTTGCGGGTTAGATTCTTCTTCTTCTTCTTCTGGTAATTGTTAAGACAAAGAATGTTGACGGCGATTGAGCCTAGAGCTCTGTAGCTATTGAGGTGAAAATTTGCATGGACATTCCTTCTGACCTGTGCTAGTGCCTTCTGCAATCAAAAAATTTTTTGGTGAATATACGGGGTAGTTATTTTCAATTTTGTGATATTTAACCCAAAAATTTCGCGAATTCGTCAAGAAATGGCGCTCGCATTCAATGAATTTAATTTTGTCATTTAAGAAGACATTACATAGTAATAAATTCTGTTTTTATTTTTCTTTCTTTCTTTACAAAAATGGATTGAAATAAATTAAAAGACACCTTTTTCTTAAAATTTTTACAAGAAACATGTATATTAATAAAAAATAAAAATAATAATTGATAAATTTGGATTTCGTAATAAATAAATGCTTAAAGAACGCGCTAAACAGAGTTTTAACAAAAGTAATGTGGCTGATTAAATAAAAGAGCGATTCGTTAACTTTATAAAATTGCGGATGATGAAAGAATACATATAATTAAATTCCGATCATATATTATATAAGAGAAATATTATCATGGAAAAATTCAAATTTGACATTTTTTGTGTTTCTATAAGTTCTTCTGAATTCATTTTTCTTTTTTTATAATAAAGAGGTATGCATGTCTGTGTATCAGTGAATACGATAGCATCTAAACGCTGCATTTGATATGTATGCTGGAGGTGACCTACAACTAATGATTTTAATGATGTAGAACTCAGGTTTTTCTTTTCACCACGTTTTTATTAACTTCGATTCTTGTTCGTTTGTTTGTTTTCCAGTACAAATCTTGCAATCGATTTTTAACTAACTTCCCGACTAGCTAGACATTTGAAACTTTCAGGATAGCTCAGAACACGGTGACAATACATTTTTTAACACTTTTAGTCAACTGTTTCATGTCCCTACTGCCTTCGGCAGCGTTTATACGATTCGACAGAAAATTTATTTAACTAACTTCCCGACTACCTAGACATTTGAAACTTTCAGAATAGTTCTGAACACGGTGACAATATATTTTTAATGCTTTTAGTCAACTGTTTCGGGTTTCTGCTGTCATCGGCAGCGTTACCAGTACACATCTTGCAATCGCTTTTTGAAACTTTCAGGATAGCTCAGAACACGGTGACAATATATTTTTACCAGTTTGAAAATCATTTGAGGACAATTATTCTCGAATTTATAAATTTGTCCTCAAAAGTCCTCAAATTAAAGCATAGTTTAACTCTGTCCTCAAATGACCTTTCAATTTGAGGACGCTGCGATGATTTGTCCTCAAATTGGGTTTAAAAAATTTAGTCGCCTTAGTTAAACCCAGTATCAACTTGAGTTTCAGCAGAAAACGCAGCTTCAATAACAGCTGACAACATATAAATCACACCACACACAAACGATACCATAGTCATAACATACAGAAATAAACTACAATTCAATGGTAGAGACTTAGTCAAGCAAAACTTTCTATTCCGTACAGTCTTAAGTCCGGTTTCCACTGACGGCTCTTTCGACGGCTTCTATTCAGAATCCTTTGATGTGGTCAGCCGGGCTCAAAACCCTCGAACGTAGTTGGAAGTCCCTGGTTCTAACCCCCAGCTGAGATAATTGAGGGGCCAGAGGCAGTTATCTTTGTCAATTTTGCATGCTTTCCTTTGAAGTAACTGCGTAATCTAATGAAAAAAGGTTACAACTGATGACAAGACATTTGGCTCTTTGTGCGCGGAGCGTGATTAATGGGTTTTTGGACCTGGAAGCTCCAACTCCAGTGGAAACCGGTCTTTAGCGAGAAACTCATCTCAGTGGTCAGAACGGGACTTCTTTTATAGCCTGCCATTAATCCTGAATTTTACAGTAACTTCTGTAATAATCGAGTTACAGCTTGGACAATGGGTCTATGGATAATAAAGGTTTTTTCACCAATGTCGTCAAAATAGTTGTCAAGGTGCGATAAAGTCGCCAAATTCATCGCCAAGTCCATTACCTGTCCTGATAAAGTGTGTTTTTAACGGAGAAGGGTCTTTTTTTTACGCGGAAACAAGCTAGAAATGCGAAAAATTGACATTTTATAATGTGACTAAACCTCTTAGAAAGAAATCACATAAAAATAACTAGTACTATTTAGAAATCTGTAACACTATATTTACATCTATGCATAACACGCACGATTTTTAATGATCTATTACACAAATATATTCATTATGCATACGTATTATATTTATAAAAGCACATACATAACCTGCAAAAAGAAGTGATATCTCATAAAAAAAAAAAACAATACTATTGTAAAAGTCACCCCGTCCAGTAAAAACTCTTACCTTTCTTATGCATACGTATTATATTTATAAAAGCATAATAATAATATTTGCGTAATAATATTTTAATCTTTACTAACTAAATTTTTTATTAATTAAAACTTCTACATAGGGGACGCACCCCACCCTAAAAATACTTTAAATTATAACTTTATAATGCAGCGAAAAAACTAACACAGATAATAAAGAATGTTGAAAGGGATTAGGATTTATTAGAAAGATACATGCAGTGTTATTGACAGATCTTCATTAAGCTAGGCATTGAGTACCCGGGATTACATAGCGGCGGCGAAATTTCATATAAATCCTTTTTTTTTGGCTGCTTAAGAAAGGTAAGAGTTTTTGCTGGGCGGGATGACTTTTACAATAGTATTGTTTTTTATGAGATACCAATTTGTATGAAATTCTGTGCAGTAGTTCTAGAGATACAGTTGCCACAAAATTTTGTCACACACGCACTGACGGACAGACATTTTCTAAAAATGGTCAAATCGTGTTCTACAGCTCTCAAAACGTGTAAATCCATCAAAAACACGAGGTCGAAAATTTTTACGAATCCAATACTTTCTTCTATTGAATATAGAAGAAAGTAAAAAGGAAAGGAAAACAAATAACATGTATGTAGTTGAATATGCAGATATATTTATACATATATTCATAAAGAAACATATTGCGAAGTATTTTTCAAAGATTGAAAATACTCATTTACTATGATCTGTTTTCATGTTGCATTTTTTATTTTTATTATTCAATTTTCGAAATCTTTATTATTTTCATTTTTGCTTTATGAAGATTATTTTGATTTATTGCCCTTTTATGAAGAATTTTAGCATCATTTAGAGTACAAAATTTCTGTGAAAATAATTAATCTCTACCCCACTTCCACGCTCAAAAAAAAGTACAAAAGATAATTTTTCCTGAACGGGGACGAGGCACATTATATTATTTCTAAATTTTACTCTTTTATCAGTGCTAACTTATTCTCCTTGGAAAAGATGGTCCGAATAGCCTGTACACTAATCGCACCGACGGTCCGATTAGCCACTTCGCCCACTCTTATGCCAAGTTTCAAATTTTAAAGGTAAATAACATAATTACACGATGAACAGATGATTAGAGAAACTTTTAATATACCACGCTTTTAAATTTTCTGTTGAATCATATAAACTTGAAAATTCATTATGTATTTTAAATATATTATATACTTTACATATACTTTTATATATATATATACTTTTTATTTATTTATTTATTTATTTTGATGAATTATCGCATCAACTTGAAAATGATCAAATGCGTAATAAAGAGAGCAATTATAAGAAATTTTCAAACATTTATTAAGGAATAAAAGTATTAAAAGAATGCCTTTTTCGTATTCTGAGCTATTGTGAAATATTTAAATGCCTCGCTAGTTGAAAAGTCAGTTAAAAATCGATTACAAGATTTATACTGGACAAACAAACAAAATAGCAAGTTCATAAAAACATGTTAAAAACGAAATCTGTACTGATAAGTATAAAGGATTTAAGTCCAAAAATGTCGATTTTGAGTTAAGTACATAGTCAGACTCAGAAAAAAATTCTCTATCGATTGGTATAAAGGATTTAAATCCATGTCATTCAGTCTTTCAGAAAATCCATTGGTAAAAAAAGATTCAAGTCGGAAATTTAGCATTAATCTTTGTATAAAATAATTAATTCAAATTTTTCCCGTTATTAAATGAAGATTGACAATCACTGAATGGTATAAAGTGTATAAACCAACATAATCCCTTTTTCCTAATTGATTCTGCTCATTAGTTTTTAGTTAGTTTAACTTTATTTTTCGTCTCCTGAAAAATCAAGAATATGGACTTAAATCCTTTATACTTATCAGTACAGAAATATACTGCAAAGATTTCGCATGGGTTTGCTAGTTATATATGTATTACTTAGAAAAAAAAAATTTAATGGTGTTTTATTTATTTATTTATTTTTTTTTTTTTTTTTTTTTTTTTTTTTTTTTTACGAGGAACGTATGCTATATTTCTAATTTTGCTCGCAGATGCTTAGTGAGAATATCTTTTAAGGAAGATTTCTTACCTTTGAAATGCTTCATAAATGAAATGCCAAATCTATGTTATTTAAATCTAAAGTATCGTACTATCATTGTTTTTGTAGTTTTATTTCACTACAGGCCAAAAATTGTTCAGTGGTACAATTAGTTTTGCAGATTAATGTATTTTTTAGTACCTAAAAAATACATTTACTGATATAAAACTTCAATGAGGTGTTCGTCATAAAATCTAAATAATATTTCTGTTAAGTGGACCAGTTCCGATTATATTTTGTCAAATTGATTCGATAGTGATGTAATTAATAAAATACGCGAGGATAAAAAATGATATTAGTCAATGGACAATGTTTAAGCACGCGGACTCAGCTCCTCAATGATCTAATAGGGGGAAAATGACAACATTTGTCTGGTGAGATTTATTTATTTATTTTTTATTTTTTTAAGGCAAAATGTATTTTTAAAACTTGCACCTTCATAATATTTTCAAGCACCATTTAAAACATAACAATGCTTTAAAGATATATATACAGAATATGAATTATTATCATAAATTGACTAAAAAACAAAATCATGAAAAGTATAATCAAAAGTCTTAATATATCCGAATTATTTTGCGTAGACATGTAAAATAATGGTGACTGATTTTCATGCCATACACTTACTAAACATGCTTTAGTGCTATAAATAATATATATTCGTTTCATTTTTTTAGGGCTGTCTAGAAATGTTAAGGTGTACTTACTAAAACTTTCACCTACAGACAAAATGCCATCACAACTCAGGGATCTCTATTGTATGTCCTTGTACACGAACTGCTGGTCTGATAAAAAAAAAAAAAAGTTCCTAGTATCATCCCGTATGATTTACGATATCGTGTTTGGATTTCGTATCTCTTTTACTTGATAGTTTTAGAAACTGTTTTACAAAATTAACACTTTCGCGACCGCTGACGTGAATTCACGTCATTTGAAAATCTGTAACACCGCCAGTGGGAGTTTCTTTAGGTAACGCATATTACATTATTTCTTTACAATATATCCTATATTCCCATTTGTACAGTTAATGCACTACGGATACAAATACTTTGATTAGGAGGAGTATTATTGTAATACATATTCATATATATTATAAGTATGATGCAGGAAACAATGATTTAAAATGAATGATGTTATAATGTGATATACAATAATAACGTCCACAGGCGGAGCTTACTGTCAAAAACACAAAAACATGCGGTCGCGAAAGTGTTAAGCAATCTTTCCATTTACTCTGCTAAACATATTTTTCTATTTGTGGGGCAGCCGTTTCCATCACCCCGCCCCCTTTATCATATACCTACATTCCTAAAACATTTGAGACTGTTATTAAATTAAAAAGAAATATTTTAAAATATTCAGGTAACTTTCACTCATAGTACTATTTAAGCAAACTTAGAAAAAAAAATGAAATGGCATCCAGGTATGGTTTAATTTTTCTTTTCTTATGCTGACAACACGTACAGACACCACACGCTAAAGCTCTGTAGAGTTAAAAAAAATAAAAATAAAAAAGGTGCCCTTTTGCGTTAGACTACATTGATTAAAGCAACATGCCCTGAAACATCCAGTTATCCTGTTAGTAGTCGCTAGTTGGTCGATTTGCCGCCCATCCTTCAGTGTTGTCAGATTTTTTTATTCAATAGCCACCAAAAATGTTTAAAAGTGGCATTTGATACTAGCGTCTCGCCGCAGCGCCGGCTCCCTACGAAAAAGTTGAATAAATTGCCTTGGCAAGTTTGGCATGCTGTAATTTGGCGATGCAATGCTACAATTCTGAAGGGTTGTAAGATTGTTTACTTTTTGTGTTAATGTGTGAGATGTGTATGGTAGTTCATATTGAATTGAATTATTTTCGGAAGCTGTTTAATAATTGTTGATAATGAATAATCTAATTTCTTATTCACCTTGTGATCAGATTACTCATATTTCTTCTCGTAAAGATTTAATCAGAAATGGGCTACGTCACAGGAGCCTAAATCAGTTGCCCCTTATGGCTCTGCCTTAGTCAGATCCTTATCAGAATAAGAATATATGATTTAAAATCTTGATTAATGTAATACAACATAAATGTGAAAAAAATTACATATATGTATATTTGTTCGAAATAAAACCAATATCAGATTGTAAAAGTCTTGAAATAATTTATTATAATCTTAATACAATGTCTTTTTTCACATTTCTGTTCAGTTTGTTTTTTTACCTATGTGACTTGTTTAATCCACCTTCTTCTTTTATTTGTGAAACTTTTCATACCTCTACCCCTTATTTTCCTGCAATAATGTTTATGGGGGAGGGAATAATAAATAAAATACTACAGTATTTTTTATATCTTTAACTTATCTCAAATAAATTAAACACTGCTTTTAAATTTAGAATAGACTACATTTATATGTTCTAAATTATATGTATAATAAAGTTACAAAATAAAATCTGCTATATCAAAGTGCATGCCAGAAATAGAAATTTTGTGGTCTAATAATATAAAATGGTAGATAAAGATTAATATAGTATATATACAAGAGAGCACTTTTTATACTTATTTTTACTGCATATATCAATTCTCTTAATGAAAAACAGCGTAAACACTTTGAGTTTACATAAATGCAAATTGTCTAACTATTTATACATTTCTTTATTATTTAATACTAATTCCTGTGAAGATTAATAATAATAATAAGAATAAAAAACATTTTTACGCGAGTCATTTAAGTTAATTTATTAATATGAAGATAATTAGAAAACCCCTCAAATTGTAAAAGCATTCAACAATTATTTCACCTTTAATAAAGCATGACTCACCATCAGACCAAATGTGCAGTATGAATGCATCAGCACATTGCAGCAACTTTTCTACAGAATCTAAAATTTTGTTTCTGAATGTGGGATTATGCCTGAGTGATCTGTTCTCTGAGCAGTCATTTTAAGGTGCCCTAGCACATTCTGATGCGAGTTTCTGAGAAGACCATGGAAAAGTCGCACAGCCAGGTTAACAAGTGTGTACCTGATTCAAACCTAGCGCATACCACCAATCAGCTTGGACGACAGAATCTCTTTGCCAGTGCAATAAATTTAGAATAAGAAACTTGTTTGAAATAAAGATTTTAAATTATAAAAGGACTTTTTTTTAATTGATATTTCGGTAGTATTTTTATTTATTTATTTTTTTCCATATAAATAGAAATTTAAAAAAGGTTTTGGCAACAAATTTTCGTCTAAAGTGAAAGTCTGACTATAACACGGGAACCTGGGGTCCCTGCTCTGAGCACCAAGATAAAGTACTAAATTTCCTTAAAAATGCATTCATAAATGTTTGTTGAGACTAATTTTTTAAATTTTAAAAAGAAGTAGATTAAATAAAATATTTAATAAATTTAAACAAGTTTAAATAATAATTAAAATTTAAATAAAATAATTTTTGTTTACTATTTAAACATAAAAATTCTATTTTAAATTTTTATTGTAATTCAAGTTTTTTTTTAAGTAAGTAAAATAAAATGAACTGTATAATACATTTAAAAAAAAAAGCAAAAACTTTAAATCTGTATTGAAGATTATTTAGGCAGTAAAAAAAATAGAAATAGATATAAAAGGCAGTTTCGTTTTTAAGGAATTTTTTACCCCCCCCCCCTTTTTTTTTAATTATCTATTAATTTTCCTAACAAAAAAATTTTGCTATTTTTTAATAAAACTTTTTTACCTGGTCTGTTTTTTAAATTCTCTATGTAGTGTATTAATTCGTAAATTGCAGTTATTTAATAAAATATGGAAAGAAATATTTAAGGGGGGGGGGGGTTGTCATTTGAAACATCTTTGCATCAAAGGAATTTTAAAAAGAAATATATTTAACAAATTTAAACAAGTTGAAATAATAATTAAAATTTAAATGAAATAATTTTTGTTTACTATTTAAACATAAAAATAAATGTTTTACTGATTTAAAAATTCTATTATAATTTTTTATTGTAATCCACAATTTCATTTTTTTTTTTTTTTTTTTTTTTAAAGCTAAATAAAATAAAATAAACTGTTTAATAGATTAAAAAAAGAAAAAATGCGATAAATTTAAATTTGTATTGAAGATATTTTAAGAAAATGGCAGTTTCGTTTTTAAAGAATTTTTTTTTAATTATCTATTAATTTTCCTTTAAAAAAAGTTATTTTTTGATAAAACATTTTATCTGGTCTATTTTTTTAATTCTCTTTGTAGTCTATTAATTCATAAATTGCAGTTATTGTAATAAAATATGGAAAGAAATATTTAGAGGGGGGGGGGGGCATCTTTGCATTAAAGGAATTTTTAAAAGAAGTAATTTAAACAACATATTTAACAAGTTTAAATAATAATTAAAATTTAAATAATATAATTTTCGTTTACTATTTAAACATAAAAAAAATATATTTTACATATTTTAAATTTGTATTGTAATGCAAGTTTTTTTTTTTTTTTTTTTTTTTTTTTTTTGGGGGGGGGGGGGGGGTCTAAGCTAAGTAAAAAATAAACTGTATAAAAGATTTAAAAAAAAAAAAAAAAAAAAAAAAAAAATGCAATAACTTTAAATCTGTATTAAAGTTATTTAAAAGGAAATGACAGTTTCTTTTTCTTAAATTTTTTTTAAAGTTATATATTAATTTTCCTAAAAATACTGAAAAAAAAATAGGGGTGGGGATGTTTTTGTTATTTGAAACATGTTTGTATTAAAGGAATATGCATTTATTAGAAAAATGTGCCAAAAGGGTGATGCCTCTCCAAACTCTGTTAAACTTGCAAAAATCAAAGTCTGTACGCATGCTCAGTTAGCATTTTTGTAGGGAGCCGGCGCTGCAGCGAGACGCTAGTGCATTTGATATATATAAAACGCGAATAAAATCGAAGAAACGTCGATCACATTACTTCTTAAAATTATTGGTGAGAGTTAAATAAAAAGTACGCAATCTGTAATAGGTGGCGCTGTCTATAGCAACTACTAACGGGTTAAAATATATAGACCTTCCGTCCAAAACTGAATTTTTTAAACAAGAATTTTAATTTATGAACCAGAAGAAAATTTCATGTGTTTTAGTTTTCGGACAACATCATCGTTTTGTCTCACTATGTATGAATCGCTAAAAAATACAGCAAACAGTATATCTGTCTTCAAACGTAAAAGTAATTTATTTATTTTTTAAACTATATATCTATCAAATATCTGCGTATTCTACCTCAATATGTTTTTCTTGTTATCAGATCTCGAAAGAGTATTGTTCTCAGAGAAATTTTAAAAATAAGTAATTTTCAAACCGATTATTCTATTGTATGTTATTTAAAGCAAAATTTACATAATATTAACATTAAAAATATTAAAATTATATTTCGTATGACAATCTCCAAAATATTCGCGTATTTATTATAAAGAAAAAATACTTACATTTCGTCAGAATTTTTGTTTCTCATGTGATTATATAATCGCGTGAGAAAGGAAGGAATAAATAATGTTGTGATTTATTATTTTATTTTATGTATGTGAATTTTAACTTTTTGTTTAATTATAAGTGTAATAATAAACCCTTTTTTTTCTTTTTTTAATATAGGTTGGGGTTCTTCAGGAGGCGCCCTGCAGGTAACAAGGTGCCAGAGCCTGACGCTGGGGTCGCGGTTCGGGAGGGTTTTGGGTGTTTTGGATTCGGTTGTTGTAAGCATAGGCGTAGGTTGGGCACGCGTGAGGGGGATGTTGAGGGGCGGGATGGAAGAAGGGTTGTTCTGGTTGAGGAGGGAGAGGGGGATTTTGTTCCGCGTAAATTTGGAATATGGGTGGTTTCAGGACAGGAGGGAAGTGTAGGCCCTTCAGGGCAGGAGGGAGAGGGGGGTTTTGGGTCGCGTCAATTGGGAGTGAGGGAACAAATTCGGGACCATTTCCGAATGGTCCGTAATGCATTGGCCGAGGAATGGGCTCCATCAAGGGCTCGCGTTGTACACTGGTATGGACCTAGTGTACGCCCTAGGATCCCAGGGAATGGGAGGTGTCAGAGGGGATCCCCCGTAGGAAGTGAGTTGGGTTCCCAGGTGGGTAATGAGGTCGGTTTGCAGTACCCGATCGCCATTCTGCAAAAACGCAAGGGCGATTTCGCAATATGTGGGGATTTCGCGATGGTTAGGATTGGAAGCGAGCAGTATTTTGGGACCTTAGAGACCATACTGCTCGTTTTCGAGGAGGCGCGTTTTTAGAGGGTGTTGTAGCGGGAAAAACAGAAAAATATTTTGAAGAAGGAGGGGTATCAGTAGTTGCAAAAGGGAATATGTTAAAAGAGGGGTTACTGTCTTTTAGGAAGAAGAGGAAATGGGGCAGAAAGGGTATTATTTTTCACGAAAATATGAATAGATATTATGGGTATTGTTAAAGACAAACATTTAATGTAGGATGTGTTCTTAATAATAAAGTAGGTGGTCACTTAAGTTAAAATATCTACGGGAGATGTAAAAGCTTTTTAAGGATATAGTTAAACGAATTTAGGATAAGGTTACGCGTAGAGGTTAATATTAGGGTTATAAAAGAATGTTGGAGCTATATTAAAGGGGGGGGGGGTGTTTTTTCTAAGATTAAAAAAAAATCCAAAAAAATATGATATAGAATTTAATTTATTTGGAATCTTCTTAATTTTGTTTGGGAAATTCGGAAACAAAGTTCGTGGTAAGATAAATTAGCGTTAAGGAGCTCTAACAAAAAAGTTAGGTAGAACATTTTAAGCGGAAGGGGAATTAAGAAATAGAAAGTCGAAATAAATAAAGTTTGCGTGGATGGAAGTTAAGCAGCTGAAGGTGTTTGGCATCTTGATTACTTTATTCTCATGTATATATTAGTTTTAGGTGTAGTTCTTTAAGTGTAGTTTAAGTATAGTTTTAAGTGTATTAACTAAGTCTGATATCTTAATGCAACGAAACTTTGATATCTAAACTCACATTTCTGTTTTTAAAAAGTGTTTTCATTAGATTGACAGAAATATGTTTGATTTTGACGTAGTAACACAATTCTTTGGATTTCTTTTTACTTCAAAATTTTTATCAGTTTTTTTTTATTTATTTATTTATGTATTTATGTAAAAAAAGTGTTCGTATTCTTGCGTTATTTAATTAAAATTTAAATTTTGAAACTTAATGATAATTATTTTAAATTAAAGAAACTTGTATCTGCTTCGAGCCTAATTTTCGCGAGAAGATCGATTACAGAGTTTGGTTTTGCAATTTTTAGACGCAGTTTAGGTTATCGAAATTTCGTTGCATTTTGATTAAAGTAAAAATGTATATTTCGGCCATTTTGTATATAGTTCAAAATTCTAATAAATATGTATTAAATAATTTAAAAAATATATATTTCGGCCATAAAATCAAAATTCTTATAAATGTCATTTTAATATGTTACAATATATAATTATTTTGGCTAGATATATATTCAAAATTTCCATGCAATAACAATAGTTAACACACAATAGTAAAGTAGTTTATTGTCAATAATTAAATAATTTCATTTCAATAGTTATAAAGTAATAAATAGAATAGTTTTTTTTTTTTTTTTTTTTTTCTGAAATAGACTAATTTATAAATGTTTAGATTATTTCAGGTGTTCCAGGATGTGAGTGCTGACTCCAAAGATTGCGTGTCATTTCTGGTTTTCTTCTACTTTCTGCTTCTTCGATTCGTATTCTGTCTTATGTTTTTCGATTCCATAAAATTAGCTTTCACTTTTTTTTCTTTTTTGTTCTTTGTCTGTTAGGCGTTTTTCCGTCATCGTACAATCTATCGTCATCCTTATCTCCTTTTCAGAGAGATCTGTATAAGAAACTTCCGTTTTCTGTGCAGGTTTATTTTCTGCTTCTTGGTCTTTGAAGTTTTCTTTCTTTCTTTCTTCCTCTCTTTCTCTCTGATACACACACTCACATACACAAACATAGAAACACACTTACACACACAAACATGCACAAAGAGAGAAAAGGGGTTGAATTTGTTTTCTTTGTTCTTTACTTTTTCAAAGAAAGTTTATGGAAGTTCTGTTTTTCATTTTCTTCGTTTGGACAGTCGGGACGATGACGGATCGCGTTTCAGTGAGAAGCCCTTTGTATCCTCCTCTAAGTAGAGCAGGATGGTTTCTCTCTGCTTTACGGGAGAGGAAACGGGCCAGTTGTTGAAGGGGATGGAGGAGACTGGCAATACACTTATAAAGATATATTTAGTTTTTACTAAATAAATATATGCATATATATTTATTTAGAAAAAAAAAGAAAGGCGGCTTCTTTTTTCTGTAAATAAGTCTAAATTATCATAAAGTATACTTATCAAAATTTCGAATTTAAAATTTCTTGTTAAAGTATTTTACAAAATTGTGATACGTCTCTTTTGGCTTTTTTATCAAAATTATCTTTCAATAACAATAGTTAATATAAATATTATTTGCAATAGTTAAAATTGATCAATAGGTAAAAATAATACTAGAGATATTCAATAGCTTACAACAAATAATTTTTACAATAGCCATCAATAATCATAATTATTTCATAGTTAAAATAGAACAATTGAAATATTCAATAGTAAAAATAGTAAATAGTTGAAACATTCAATAGTTTAAAACAGTTTAAAATTCTCAATAGTTTAAAATAATGTACAATGGATTTTTAACCCTGAAATAGACCCATTCAATAGTTATCTTGCAATAGTCACAGGAAGCATCTGTCTGGTTGAGGTGGTTGAGATCTTAAAGAGTGGTTGGCATTTATGACTTTTGTTTCCTTCTGTCGTTTCTCTATATTGTGAGACTGGTCGCGTTAAGGGCTTGCTCTGCATTTCATAAATTGCTGTCGTTTCAACGTTCCATAGATTTCTGTTTCCATCCCTTATGGTGTCGATTCCCTTTATTTTATTCTTTCTCTCTCTCTCTCTATTACACACACTCACTCACAAACACACGCACACATACAAAGAGGCATAGAGAGATCCATTTCTTTTGATTTCTGTTTAGTTTCTTAGGGCGCTGAATGCCATTTCTTGGAGGAGTGTCAGTGGAGAGGAATCGGGCCAGTTTTTATGGGGAGGAGGAGAACTGGCAACAAAACCATTCAATAATTTATTTTATCCGAAGCAATAATGCCTTGTGCTGGCTGGAAAACATCAGCAGGTCTCTCCAGTTTTCATTGTATTGTTTCAAAGGAATTAGATGCCTTTTCTGTATTAGATCTCTTGTTCCAGAAATAATAGATATACAGGCACAGGGGAAATAAAAGCTTGGAATTGATTTCGATGGAAGTCTTCCTTGTTAGTAAAATTGGAGAGTTGAGAATAAATTTGGCTTCTTGACGAACCAATTTGCTGAAAAATTATAATCTATATTGCCAAAATTGGGAAGCCCTATATCAATTCGGATCGAAGTTCCAGGCGTTTTTTTTTTTTTTTTTTTTTTTTTTTCTAACCGTCGCGAAGTTTCGTTTAAACCATAGGTAAGACAATGTAGGAGATCCATGCTCGGATACAAGTCAGTTAGTGCTTAAACATTTGTGCTGAGCGATAGATGTGATTTGTGTGATTTGTGCTGAGTCAAGAGACTGTGCGATGCACTGATTATTGTTCCTAAACACGTGAATTTCTGCTGTGTGGTGCATAATGCTGTTTATTGACTAAACTGGTCCGAGAAACAGTTGCATTAGAGTATCTTCAGAATATTTGTTAAATAAAGGGATTCGTCGATAAACACCTGTTTATTTTAGATTTATTTTCTAACCGTAAGAATATCGACATTTTCGTAATCATTATTGTAGAGTAGGTGAAAGCAAACGATGGTTTGATTAAGGTTGTCGCTCTGTGACCATTTTTCGCCCACTAGTAAGCATTTCTCAACTGATTGATATAGTATCGATAAATCGTACATAATTGTCGTACACGGCAGCAGTGTCAAACTGCATTGAAATACTCTATGCATGCGCTTTTTTATTTTCCAGTTTGATGACGTTTTTGTCACTATTGGAGATATTATAGTTCCTTCTAGACGCTTCAAAATAAATAGTTATGATTTTTCCGTTTTCACTTCGCTTTGAATATTTTTGGATTCAACGCGCAAAATATATTCTTGTGTGTTTTAGAACTAAGATATAATTTTTTTTTTTTTAGTGAGGAAAAATGCCAACCACTCATAGCTTTTTATACGGTTTTTGGCTTAAGGAAAATTAAAAACCGGGATCACTATTTGCTTTTTATACGGTTTTTGGCCTAAGGACAATTAAAAACCGATTTTCTCATTGCTTTTTATGCGGTTTTTGGCCTAAGGACAATTAAAAACCGATTTTCTCATTGCTTTTTATGCGGTTTTTGGCCTAAGGACAATTAAAAACCGATTTACTCTCTGCTTTTTATGCGGTTTTTGGCCTAGCGACAATTAAAAACCGAAGTACTGTCTGCTTTTTATGTGGTTTTTGGCCGAGGGACAATTAAAAACCATATTTTTCCTATCCGAAGTGGCACCACCTTGTCGTGGTGGATAGGCTTTATACCAAGAGTGCCACAACAATTAAATTAATTTTCATTCGTTAATTTTTTCGAATAAATAAATAAATAAATAAAATGAAAATTAGATAAAAATATTACGAATATCCTAGAGACAATTATAGGACTCCTAAAATTAGATCATATTCATACAAAATTTTTACACTACTTGGTTATTACTTTTGTAAATAAACACACACACACACACACACACACACACACACACACACACACACACACACATGCCTACCTACCCGTAAATGTGAGTAACCCAACTTTTTACCGACATAACGAGTACCCATTGAAATTTAATTCGTATAATTAAAATATTAATACTGTATGTTATAGTAGATGAAAAATACACGTAAACATAAAAAAATATTTATTTTAAGAAAAATTGCATTTTTTAAAATAAAAAAACTGAGTCAGCACAGTACCATCTTTCCGAGTAAGACTGAGTTACTCGTTTTGAAAGTTTACAAACTCAATCCGAGTAACTTAATCTCGAACTCAGGTTTTCTGAGTGGTTACTCGTTTATTCAGAGAATTGCTTGACAAATTGTGTTAAATAAGCGTTAATGGAAGGCTTGTGAATAGTGCCTATGGGAGATGGTGAGAGGGGAAAGAAAGTACTGATGGTACTTTCACTTTTCATTACATGCAACTATGCATATGCATATATGCCTTCACAGATACCGTGAATGATATTATCAAATATTTTTAATTTAATTTTTAAGCAAGTGTTTTCGGAATTCAAGGATGTTTTTTGAGCAGAATGATTAAATTATATAATTTCTTTAGTTAATTGAATGCTTAAGAAAATTTTCGTCAGAGAGAACGGAGAGGGTGGGGGATTAATGAGGATGGTCCCCATGGCGCGACTGGGTTCGGTTCGGAGTCTGTCAGTGACAGGTATAATTCAAATGAGGATTTGTATGAGATTGAAATATCCAGTGTTTCAGTGTGAATGGCTTCAATGATATTTTAAAGTGTTTCACTGTGTCCCCAGATAGTCAAAATTGGAATTTATAATTCATTCTGAATAAATATTATTTTGTGTACTTGACTACGGATAATCATTGTTAGAAGTTAAATTAGGATTTTAATTATGTTAAAATGGTTTACAAAGCCCTCGATAAGAAAATAATAATAATAATAATAAATATGTTGTAATGAAAGAATTTGTATGAGATTAGGACATATTGTGTGTTTAAGCAAGTAAATAATTTTAATGATATATTAAAGTATTTCACAGCACTCCCTGCAGGTTAAAATAGGAATTCGTAGAATATTATAAATAAACAATATTTCTTATAAAAGGAGTCAATGTGTTGTTGAATAGCTGAGAGCGCCCCAAGCGGCAAAAGTATTATGAAATGTCTTCTAATAAAAGGATTTTTAGGAGATTAGGATGTAATGTGCGTCTAAGTGAGTGAATGATTTTATTGATATTTTAAAGTGCTTCCCAGCGCTCCCTGTTGGTTAGAATAGGAATTTAT
>CAWVNO010000120.1:0-164399 GCA_963930645.1 Salticus scenicus | reverse complement strand
AGAGTTAATCCGTAGAGTAGAGTCCTGCGCGGGTCGGGTTTTACCCGACCCGAACCCGACAGATGAATTTTAAATCAACCCGAAACCCGACCCGAACCCGACAAAAAAATTTTCATCAACCCGAAACCCGACCCGAACCCGACAAAAAAATTTTCATCAACCCGAAAACCGACCCGAACCCGCAACAGAGAATTTTTTGCGACCCGAACCCGACCCGAAACCCGACTTATCTAACCCGAACCCGACCCGAAACCCGAAAAATAAATCAACATTACTTATTCATCTAAAATCATGCAAAACAAGGTAAAATGATATAATATGATATAAAATAAAGTAAATTTTCATTGTCCACACAGTTGGTAAATTATAAAAAAAAAACTAGTATGTTGTGGTCACCACAAGACATTCTTCTACATTTTTCAGTCAAATTCACTAAGTGCGAATAATTTATTAAAACTATTATTAAAAAGTTTAACGTGATGAATGCAAATAATTTTCGTCTTACGGAAATCTAACACTAAATATCCAAAGAGAGACAGTTTTATCGTCTATATATAACTTCTTAAACAATGCGTTTTTATAATGGTTATCTCACATATCATGGTTCGTACAGTTATATGGCATAGAAGTTGAGATATAGCCATCCTGTTATCGATGAAATTTGCAGTATAAAAACGCCACCTATTGGCCGACAAGCATTCAAACTGAGTCAGCATAATGTCTCATAATCTCGCCTTCTCACATATTAAGTTTTGTTTGATGATACACAATAGAACATGAGATATAGCTTTCCGTGTAATTATAGAAATCGCTGTGTAGCAGCGCCACCTGTGGAGCGGTTTACACCAAAAGTTTACAGGCGCTAATATATATTAAATGGCACCAACATACAAATGTATATGAAGTTATGTGCAGTAGTTCTTGAGATATAGCCTTTCCTTAAATTGCGGAAATCGCTGTGTAGCAGCACCACCTGTTGGCTGATAGACATTCAAATTGAATCAGCATAATATCTCATATTGGTCTTCTCACATATCAAGTTTTGTTGGATTATACGCAACAGAACCTGAGATATAGCCTCCCCTGAAATTGCAGAAATCGCTGTATAGCAGTGCCACCCGTCGAGCGGTTGACACCAAAAGTTGATAGAATCTAATACTTTCTTCTACTAAATATAGAAGAACGTAAAAAAAAAAAAAAAAAAAAAAAAAAACCTTGTAAACTCCGGAATCTTTTCAATTTCCAGAATGCAAATGCGAGGTTATATTGTATTTGTATTTCTTTAATTTATATATTAACAACAGTCGAGAAAGATTTATAATACTTTTCTAATTTTCATACAATTTCTACAAAAGATACATATTAGTTCCGTTGAAGAAAAGATCACAGATCCAGATACAAATACGGATCTATTTTTCTGGCGGATATCCGCGGATACGAATAGGGAGCTCCGGTACATGTCTCCCCACCAGAGGCCGAGCGGTTCTGCGCTCGAAGCTGGTAGATGGGAGGTGTCGGGTTCGATCCCAGGTCGCGCTCATCGGCGTAGCCGTTCGGAGTTTTCCGTGTTTTCCTCCGAAACACGCGTAAATACGGGCTAGGACCCCTTAGAAAAACTCAAACGGAGGGCAATCCCCCTATAGGCCTAGGACACATCTGGAGTCAATCGGCCTTCAATCCTCCAACTGACCAACCAACCAACCGATACATGTCTAGTATGTGCAGAATGTTTAAATTGGTTACATAGTTGTAAACATGCATAAAATTTATGTTTATAATTGTAAAAAATATTTTGAAAGGTGTTCTCAAGTCTACCCGACTTCTTAAAAACCAAACCCGACCCGAACCCGAACCCGACCCGCAAGAAAAAAAATTCAGTCAACCCGACCCGAACCCGACCCGCACGAAAAAAAGATCAGTCAACCCGACCCGAACCCGACCCGCAAGAGAAAAAATTCTGTCAACCCGACCCGAACCCGACCCGCGGGTCGGGTCGGGTTCGGGTAAAATCGGGTTACCCGACCCGATGCAGGACTCTACCGTAGAGCACTAATTGAAATATATGAAAAAGAAAAAAATCTGTCAGAGCCAGAATTTAATCTAGTACGATAGGACTTTTTTGTATATTAGAAACGTTTTTCGTCAATTTTTCCATGTAAAGGCCTGTGATTTGTGATAACTGTGCATGTGCATACTCGTATCAGCCCCCGATTGCATACCTTTATTGGAAGAGATAGCGTCTATTGTAAGTCAAGTCAACGAGGTGCTTCGAAGCGTGTATTCCCAAATTTCACAACCTCAAGTGATCGATGACGATTAATGGTTTTTTTGCCCTTTTCTCTAAAGAGATAATGGATTTTTAACGGAGAAGAACTTGACCCTATATATTCTCCTTTTAAAGCTATAGAAAACCCCTTAAGAGGCCTCAGGAGTGATTTGACGTTTTTCTTTCTCTAGCGTTAATCTATAGTGTTTTTTGCTTTACCAGTTCTTCTAATATCTCATAATGTAATTAATATTTCTTTAAAATTTCAAAAGGATTATTATTTTGTACTTCTCTTTTCTTTTCGCTACTTTTCACTTTTTTAAAAAACTCATTAATTGTATTTTAAAAAAAATATTGAAATTTGTTTGTCAAAGTAGAGTTGAAAAATTGGACTTTGAACTGCTTTTTCTGAAAAAATATTTGGTTTATCGAAATTTGATTAAGATACGAAAAATGTTCTTTCAAATGCCTATTGATAGACTTAAAAATATTTTGTATGTGTTTAATATTAAATCCTCCAGTAGAAAAATAATCAAAGAGAGATGAACGCAAAGTCATATATTTCCTACCCCCTCTAGTAGGGAAAAAGAAAATCCCTATTTCTAATGGGCGTTACACCTGTCAGCGTTGATAGATGTTTATCTTATCTATTCTTTTTCTTTCAACAGCTGCAGGCACTTTTGGAGTCTCTGAAATGACCATTTGTGGTCGTAGCAGCACCTTTCATGAAATGAAATACCAAATAATAGTTTGCTTTCGTACGTTGTCAGGGGTTGATCCAGGTTTTAATTTTTGGGGCCCATTTTTGTGAAAAACAAATTGTTTTTGTGAATTTTTTATTTATTTTTGTGAAAAAAAAAAAAAAAAAAAAAAAAGAATTGTCGCTAGAAACCTTTCATTTTAGCAGATACTCTGTCTAATGTTTAATTTCAAGTTAATAGCATTTTATTAAAAAGTATAGACACTCATTAAAAATAATGCTGTAAACATGGAACAAATTTACAAAAGTATTACTTTTATAAAACAAAATTTTGTGAAAGGGCTGTTTTTATAGATTTGAATTTTGTGAAGGGACCCATTTTCTGAATTTGAATTTTGTGAAGGGGCCCATTCAAAAGGATTATTATTTTGCACTTCTCTTTTCTTTTCACTTTTTTAAAAAACTCATTGTATAATAACCTCGCCTGTTTTGTCACATTCTCTCCCCTTTGCATCTGGGCACAAAGCTAAAAGAATTGAATTGAAATAATTCTACAGTTGTTCGAATTATTTCTCCCATCGCTTTTTGTGATTGTTTGAATACGCCTAGTTCAAAAACCTTTATAATGAAAAAATATTATGTGTATATATATGTCTATAATGAAAAAATGTATAATGAAATTTTTAACGCTCGAGTTTATGATAAAAGTATTTTTTCATTGGAAATTCGTACAATAAACACTGGATTGATGTTTTGTAGGGAAAACTTATTAATATAAAAATATTGCATAAATACTCAACGATTATAGTAATATCTAAATATTTTGGAAGTATTTTATATAAAATTAGATTATTTGTTAAATTAAAATACATTGCCAAGGGAATAAATATATTAAAAATGCACATGCACTTTTTATTTATTTTTTTTATTATTATTATTTACTAGCACGCTACGCCCGCTTCGCTGGTCACTATATTTAAATGGATTTTCAAAAGAATTGGATCAGTATTTATTTCTTATATCAGTTTATAAATAAATAAATAAATAAAAACTATTGAAATTGCTGTTAGAAGTCTGCACGGGCGGAAATTTTGAGGCCCGAGCCCGGCCCGTTTATTTTTTACCAGTGTATGGCCCGGCCCGGACAAAAAACGATAAAATCAGGCCTGGCCCGATTTAAAAATATGTAAAAAAAAAAGCATGTTTTTCTATGAAAAAGATTTTTAGTATGTATTTTGCAGAGGTTTTATACAGCCAAGCAATAGTATGTTCTTTAACAAAACTGTTGAACATCTACAAGATATTTATATATAAACAGAAATTCATTATTACAGACAAGACGCAAACAGAAAGTCAAATCGAAAATATTAGCATTCATCAAACAATATAGGAAGGTATTTAAAATGTTTAATACTAATAAAAATGCACTTTCAACCATTTCCTGTTATATACCGTAATGTATCCGAATCTTTCATGTGATCTGGTAAACAAAACTTTAATGCTAATCCAATTATATTCAATAGAAAGTTGCGTTTGCCCATGCTAAAAATTATGCTACTTTCATCCACTGGAAAAGAGAAAAAGTTACAGCGGAAGGATTTTTATAGCTTTCATACCATCTAAACTCTACAGACCATAGGAAACAAAGCCTTATACACAGTAATGTATATAATTTCCTTTGTTTGTACATGTGCAGAAACTGGTAGTGACATGCGTACCATTTTGAATAGGAAACCATCTAATATTACTTTAAATAAAATATATTAATTTCGAGACATGCTAAAAATATTTGCTGAAAATCCGATCGCAAACAGACATACTGATAGACAATTAAATTGAAGTTACAGACATTTTTTAATAAAATAAAATTTTATGTGACATACCAGCCTGTAAAATTATGTAAAATAAATGACTGAATAAATATTTTATCATTTAACTCAACTTATTATTCAGGAAATAGAGTAATAGTACTATACAAAATACTTGTAATACGTTTTTATGATTTCATAAATATATACAGTAATGCGTTATGCATTTACTTCTCCTTTATTTTAACAGACACAAAGGGGAGTATTTTTCATATTGTCTTTATCTATCAGCAAATGTTCTTTTTACGAAAATTGAATTATGTATTTTTGATGGTGTTCTGATAATTCATAATTGCAAATGCTTAGTGCTTATAAATTTGAAAAAAAAAAAAAAAATGATTTAAATAGTAATTAATATAGAAATTTGCCTTTAAATAAAAAAGAATGAATAATTGTCTTAATTATTTAATTAAACTAGTACCTAGATGACTGAGTTCCCTCGTTTTCACTGTAAAACATCATTTGCAGTGATTTGTTTTCGGGGAATATATTTCTTATTTGTTTGCCCTGTATGAAGCTTAAATATATTTTTCAGTGATTTTAGATAATTAAAAATATAATCGTTTAAAATATTCCGCATATAATTTACATACATATATGTATATTCCAAGTGCATTTTCAGTTCTCAACTGCAAAATTAATTATGTGCTCAAATTATTATACACTGTTAAATGATTAAAAAATAAATAAATAAATTAAATAAATAAATAAATAAATAAATAAACAAATTTATTTAAAGTAATTGAAAAGAAAAGAAAGAGAAAGGAAAGAAAATTAAATTGATTACAATTTTTCCTTCTGTCGCAGGTCTCTTTTGAAAGTACGATGTAATCAATTATTTTTTTTCCTTCTGTTGACACAAATAAATAAATAAAGCTTTAAGATCATTTATTTTAATTTTTAATTGTTGCCAAAGAAAATTACGCGTTAATTTATTTTTCGACGTATAATAAAATATACTTTCACGCGAATAATAATAATAATTAAAAAAAAATCTTTGTCGGTACTGTACGTTTTGGAATTGATTATTATTAATTTTCTTTTCTTTAGTTTTTTTTATTTCAAAAAGGAAAAGAAGGAAAGAAAAAAAAAAAGATTTTGACGAAATTCTGGCAAAAACAGAATTTAGTTTAGTACGGAGACTATTAGTTTATTTATTTATTTTCTTTCTTTCTTTTTTCGAATTATAACACCGCTTTCAAATTATTCGATAAATTTTCGATTTCGATAAATGTTCAACCATCGTAAAACTGGCGACAACGTTTTATCCGTAGATTGAGAAGACATAGTCCTCCGTCCTAAAAATCTGGTACATTCAGCGAAAATATCTTTATTAAATTATTGAAAGTATTTCATCGCTTTTAAAATTTGATTATCTACTTAAACTTTTTCCTGACACCTTTATTGAAATTTAAATAAGTAAAGAAAAAGTAAATCATAGTTGTCCATCACAAAATTAAAAAGACAGTTTATCCCATAATTATGGATTATATACGATAAAAATAAATGAAAGAAAGTAAAAATAAAGACTAGCTTCACTAAATCAATCCATTTTCCTTTTCTTTTTTCTTTCTGTCTTTTTATATTTTTGTCAATACAAATAGATACCATATGTTTGGAAAGATATTTAACGGGTGTTTGAAGAAGGGGAAAATTGTGTGGTTATTGGGGAAGATTCTCTTGAAATCCCCCAGAAAAAAGGGATTGTCTCGTCTACAAGCGGAATGTTCGCTATTGGATGGGGGAAGGCAGAAACCATCCTTTTCTTTCGCTAACCCTGAAAAATGAATTCCCACGTCACTCCTGGGAAGCCTTAACATGCTTACAGGTGCGTTCTTAGAAAAATGAAACAGATAAGAATCGCCACATGTATGAAGGATAACAGAGACAAGTCATTTCTTTAGTTTGAAATAACTATATACATTTTTCAAGGAATTGGCATAAAACGATATTTAAAAAGACTTAAAATCAAAACATACGTGTTTTTATTTATTTTATTTTATATATATATATATTTATATATATATATATATATATATATATATATATATATATATGTATATGTATATATATATAATGTATGTATGTGTATATATATATATATATATATATATGTATGTATATATATATATATATGTTTATTTATTTATTTATCTTGAATATAGTAAATAAATTTTTAAATAAAAGTAATTATGATTGCTTAACTTGAACACGAATAAAAATATATTATTAATAAATATTAAGCATTGAAGATAGGCATTAATTGCAAAATATCTTTAATAAACAAATTTCTGACTCACTGATTTTCTACGGGTATTAAATTTAGCATTACGAGTAAAGTTATTGCTTTTTTTCTCCTTAGAGCGACTTAAAAAGAATAACAATAATAAACATAATAATGAAATTTCTCACAAAATGTAAGATAATTAATAACTGAAGAAATAAGAAATAAGGACTTACGTAGAAATTTCACTAGTACTAGAAAGGAGAAGAAAAGATTTATAATCGATATTCGAATCGTATAAACCAAACAATTTTGTATTATATTCAACAGGAAATAATTTTAACTATACCTGTACAAAATAGATACATAAAAAGTAAAAGACTAATATATAAAAGATGTAGAAACGACATTTAACTGTGTATAAAAATAGATATATAAAACGTAAAAGACTAATATATGAAAGATGTAGAAACGACATTTAAGTGTGTATAAAAATAGATATATAAAACGTAAAAGACTAATATATGAAAGATGTAGAAACGACATTTAACTATGTATATGTATAAATATATACAGTAATCTCTTTTTTTTTTCCCTTCAAGACAGACAGAAGGACTGAAAGGCATACATAATGAGATTGAATTCATAGTCACTCTTAAATATTGTTTTAAAATGTTTAACGCGAAAGAAAATGCAGTCTTCAGATTTTAACTGAAATCTTTAATAGATCTGAACACTTTTATGCAGCCCTAAAAATCTCGAGGTCTACCATATTATATTGTATACAAAGCATTATTTCAGTATACTGGCATTAAACGTTGATTTCTTCATGATTTTTACGGTAGAAAGTTATTTAAATGAGGTTTATAAAAATCTGTCTTAAAACGCAATACATTTTATTTATTATTTATTTATTTATTTATTTTATTTATTTATTTATTTATTTTTTATTTTATTTTATTTATTTTTTTTTTTGGGGGGGGGGGGGTGGCCTTGTACACAAGCCTATGTACAGGACCTATTAATACCATTTTAAACGGGGAACATTCCATAGTGAACTTGAACAACAAAGTAGCGTTATTTAAAATTTTCAAAAATATTTACAGGAGCTTGGAACGTACATATGGACAGTCAGATAGATATATATACAAATTAGAATCATATTCACACTTAAGAATTTTTAGAAAGGGTTAAACTTGCTTAATGTTTAACGAAAATGCAATTCCAGTCAATTTCCAATAATAGCCCATGTCGGGGAGGAGGGGAATGGAGAAGGTGCGCACATCTGAACTGATTAAGATCGGCGCTGAGCAGTGTTGTTTTCAGTCGCCTTTCGAATCCGGACGAGGTACGAGGTATCTCAAGACTTTAAAATAAAATCAGAACTATTAAACCATTCTAATCGTATTCATTATAGTTCCAGTAATAATTCTTAAATATGAATAAAAATTCGTAATTAAGTATTCAAGTCAAATAAACGATTCTTCAAATGTCAAATTATAGTCTACTAATTTAGTGGTGTGTTGTTAATATTCGGAATACTGGCAGAGGGGGTAAGTAGAATTAAACTTATTCTCATTTGATTAATATGCATGTTATTCTCATTTGTGATAGAGTAAAAGTTGCAGAATTTGAATTTAAATAAATGAGTTAGAATTTCTTAATATGAGATTCTAAATTTAATCAATCCTAATTCGAAATTCATAAATTGATACTTAGTCGAAAATTCTTAGTGGCTTCAAAGCCATAGTGGTCCGTCGATTCACGGAGCCTTAATTATCTATTAATTAGATAATTAATCGTAATTCGTTAAATTAAAAAAAAAAAAAATTTGTAAATTGAAAAAATTCTTTTGTTTACGTAGGATTAAATTATCTGTATAAGAACTTTAAAGTAAATTAAAATTAATTTGTTGAAATAAATCATTAATACAAGGTTAAATTGTTTTGATATAAAACGTAATTCAAAGTAGTTTCGCTTTCATGCTTACGTAGAAGTTTTGTTTTGAGAGAAAACGTAATTAAAAATAGTTTGGGTTTCAAACCGAAAGTTTCGGTTTGGAATTTCAGAAATAAACTTTCATATTAAGTAATTGTTGAATAAATGAGTGTATGAGAATGAAAAGGGTGCATTTAATATTTTATTAGTTTATTTATTTCAGTAAAAAAAAAAAAAAATCTATTCTATTATGTGTTGTTTCTTTTCATTTGTTCTTATATTTTTGTTTTGTTTTACTTCCTGATCTGCAGAATAATAATTTAATTCAATCGATTAATTCATATTTAAATTTAATTGTTTGTAATTAGTTTGCTCATAAGATGGGTAGAAAGGGAAAAACAAGGGCGAATGACGCCGAACAGAGTGCGTTGTTCCCAAAATCTAATGAAGTGATAAAATTTGAAAATGTAATTAAAGAAATAGAATTTATAAAATCGAAAGTCAATGATTGTGATAAAGGCGATCAAGCCAGATTAAAAATCTTAAAAGATAAGGTAAATGCACTGGAGGTTAAATTCGAGGATATAGTTACAAATTTTTCCGAAGAGGAAAACGATGAAAACTCTGAAGAGGTGTTAAAGAATAGGGACATTCTGTTAGAATTATCCGTTGTATTAGAGAGTAAATCGCAATCAAATACTCCAAATGTAAATAATGATGCACGTACCAAACCCGGGACTTCTGTTAATTCGCATATTAGTCTCCCTAAACTTGAAATTCCTTATTTTTACGGGGATAATGAATCTTGGTTGTCATTTAAAAATTTATTTAAATCATCTATTCTGGATAATGACAGCCTTAGTGAGGTTGAAAAGTTACAATACCTCCAATCGTGTGTAAGAGGTAGTGCATCAAAACTTATTCGTGGATTTTCGTTACAATCGGAAAATCTTAAACACTGTTGGGAAATTCTTACTCAGCGCTACGAAAATAAACGTCAATTAGCTATAACTCAAATAAATAAAATCTTTTCAGTAAAAGTAAACAAAGCGGATGATCCTAAATCGTTTTTCAATTTAATAGATACTTGTAACGAAGCGGTGCGAAATTTATCGACCCTCGGATTGGAATCTAATCCTCTTAGCGATCTGATTCTTATAAATTTCATGATTTCAAAATTGGATTCATCCGTTAGGCATAGGTGGGAGCTGTCTAGAGAATACGCAAACTATTCCCGATTTAAATTCGTTTCGTACATTCATAGAAAGGGAGGCGTCGAGTCAAACAAAGCTTGAAAATAAACCAGGGATGTTTAAGAAGCCAGTTGAAGGTAGTAGTGTAAAAAAATCTTGTGTCAATAATTCAATAATAGTCAAAGAAAATAAATGCGTCGCCTGTTCTCAAGTACATCAATTGTTTAAATGTCCCAAATTCAATCGAATTAGTGTTCAGGAGCGATGGGACTTAGTTAAATCAAAATCACTGTGTGAAAATTGTTTGCGAACTAATCATCAAGTGCGTCAATGTAGAATTAATATTAAATGTAAAGTATGTGCAGGTTCACATCACACTCTTCTGCACATTTATACACAGAATTCTGCAGATCAGGGAGGCGGCCTTGTTACTACGTCGGTGGCCAATAGTTCCCAATCTAATGCAAATTTTAGTAACCTAAAGGTGTTATTGGCTACTGCCCTTATAAAGGTTAGGTCACCTAACGGCAAAATTATTCAATGTCGGGCGTTAGTTGATAGTGCCTCACAAAATAGTCTCATAACAAAGGAGTGCGTTGAGAAGCTAAATTTGCCTTTGTTTGGCACTTCTCATCGACTTATAGGCATAAACGGTCTTTCCGCAGAAACTGTTTTAAATTTTACGGAATTCTCATTCTCGCCATATTTCGCTAACGAGTATAGGGACCTGAAAGCGCTAGTAGTAAATAGGGTTACTACCCCTCTGCCAAATTTCCGGGTAAAAACGACGTCTTGGCCACATACAAAAAATCTGAATTTCTTCAAGCAACAGCCAATCGAAGTATTATTAGGCGCAGATATTTTTGCGTCCCTAATTTGTGGCACACCAGTATCGGGAAGGCCAGGAGAACCATCTGCCATTCCCAGTTCACTTGGGTATTTACTCAGTGGCCCCCTCTCAAGGGATGGAATGGAACCAAAATCAACATATAGCTCCTCGTTACACTGCCTTAACTTGAACGATTTTTTTGACAATCAGCCCATAATATCTCCTAAGAGTGAAACCGAAGCCGATCCGGCAGAGGAACTATATAAATCTTCCACCAAGCGCAACCCCGAAGGCCGCTATGTTGTCAAATTACCCCTCCATGATGAGATAGATTTGGGTGAAAGTGCCAATTGTGCACTAAAATTGTTTAAACGGCTTGAAAATCGATTTATTCAGAACCCTAATCTTAAACTGGAATACTGTAAGTTTATGTGTGAATACTCTGACTTAGGTCATATGACTTTACTAAGGGCTGAAGAACTTAATCGCCAACCCAATTATTATATGCCCCATCATGGAGTTATAAATGAAAATAGTAGCACTACGAAACTACGGGTAGTGTTCAATGCGTCGGCCGTAACTACAAATGGCAAATCCCTGAACTCTAACTTGCATAAAGGGCCAAAACTCCAGTCCAGTATTTTCAGCAACTTAATCAGATTTCGTTTAAATAAAGTCGCCCTCTCGAGTGATATCGAAAAGATGTTTCGACAAATTCTAGTCGCAGAGCCTGATACAGACTTTCAAAGAATATTTTGGAGGGCCAATGTTTCAGATCCACTCAGAGTGTATAAATTGAACACTGTTACTTATGGCACAGCCTGTGCTCCATTTTTAGCCCTGCGTACCATATTACAGCTATTAAACGATGAAGAACCCAATTTTCCCGTAGCTGTGCAGGATGCCCGCAACAACCTGTATATGGACGATTTCCTTGGAGGGACTGAAACAATCGAAGCCGCTCAATCTTTGGTCACAGACCTTCAGGCATTATTTAATGCTGGGGGCTTCAAGCTGCGAAAATGGGCTTCAAATTATGTGGAAGCTCTAGTTCAGGTCCCAGAACCTTTAAAATCAACAAATCAGGAATTATCCTTAAACCCCGATCAATCCCAACGTATTTTAGGACTAAACTGGAATTTAACATCGGATACACTGCAGGTTGGCGTCAACACAGAAGAAAACGTCAAAACCAAAAGACAATTATTGTCTGTAATTGCACGCATCTTCGACCCTTTGGGTCTGTTATCCCCTGCCACTATTCTTTTAAAATTGCTTCTACAAGATGTTTGGAAGCTAAAACTTGGTTGGGATGATCCTTTACCACCAGACATTCAAAACAGGTGGAACGAATTTTATGAAAAAATTGCTTCCTTTACGGCCATGTCAGTACCCAGATTTTTAGACCTGAATTCCGAACCTATTTACCAGATTCTGGGATTTTGTGATGCGTCAACAAAGGCATATGCTGCCGTAATTTATATACGCCCAAGTCAGAACTCATCTTTAAAATTGATTGCAGCTAAAACCCGTGTAGCTCCTTTAAAACCCATTACCTTGCCTAGGTTGGAGCTATGCGCGGCTGTATTACTCTCGGAACTTTTGTCAGTCGTCCAGAGCTCGCTGGATTATCAGGTTAAGGAAATTCTCCTATGGACAGACTCAACAATCGCCCGTAGTTGGATCTTAAATCCGCCCTTAAAGGGCAACACATATGTCCTACACCGAGTAAACAAAATTAGAGCTCTCACAGACATCTCATCATGGCTCTCACACCTCACACATCTCATCACATCTCAGCTCTCATCATGGCATCACTTACCAAGCAAACATAACCCAGCAGACTGTGCAACCCGTGGGCTGTTACCCGACAAATTAAACCACTTTAACTTGTGGTGGTCTGGACCTGATTGGTCAAAGATTCCGGTCTCAGATCACGAGTCCAAGATTGCTACCTCAGTCCCATGTACAATTGTGGGAATTCCTGGACTAATAGAGTCAACTCCAATGCATGAATCCGTTATAGAGGATTTGGTTTCAAAATTTTCATCAAGTAATAAACTTTTTCGAGTAATTGCATTTATGAAGAGGTTTATTAATAATATTAAAAATGCTACAAAATTGAAAGGACCAGTCTCAGTACAAGAAATTTCAGAAGCTAGGAAAATTGTTATTAAATTCGTCCATTTGCTTCAGAAATCGCCCTTTTGCAGCGCGGCCAACCCGTGGCAAACAGCAGTAAATTAAAAAATCTCAATGTGTTTCTTGATTCAGAAAATCTATTGAGAGTGGGAGGTAGAATTGACAAAAACATCACTCTGCCCTATGATACTAAACATCCAATACTCATACCTAAAAATCACCCTTTTACATCGACATTAATAAGACATTTTCACACGTATAGTCTTCATGGAGGTGTCGACCTAGTATTAAATCTCATTCGCCAGTCTTACTGGATTCCTGATGGTAGATCCACTGTGAAAAAAGAGCTTCGTAAATGTGTCACGTGTGCCAAAGTCCAACCGACCCCCATTCAACAAATGATGGGTGACCTTCCCAGTGCAAGAGTCAACCCTTGTAGACCATTTCAACATGTTGGCCTTGATTATGCAGGCCCTATTCAAACAAAGTGTGAACATAAACGAACAAAAACAAAATTTAAGTCCTATATTTGCCTATTCATCTGCATGAGCACCAAGGCAATTCATCTCGAATTAGTCACGAGCTTATCAACTGAACATTTTTTATATGCCCTACAAAGATTCATAGCGCGTCGAGGCTATCCTACTGACATTTACTCTGATAACGGGCGCAATTTTGTGGGTGCCAATGCCCATTTAAAAGGGCTAGTAAAGCTTTCAAAAACCAATACTATCCAAGACTTTGCCACAACTAGACAAATTCATTGGCATTTTATGCCACCTTACGGGCCTAACTTTGGCGGCCTATGGGAATCTTCGGTTAAATTGGCCAAACGCCATTTACTTAAAGCGTGTAAAGGCAGTTGCCTATCGTTTGAGGAGTGTGCTACGATTCTCACTACTATTGAGTCTTGTTTAAATTCACGACCCTTAGTCCCACTTTCCACCGAGCCCAATAATTTCTTAGTACTTACACCAGGACACTTCTTAATTGGGGCTCCGCTTCTCCAGCTTCCTGAACAATCTTTTAACCAAACTAATCCATTTTGTACCAGTTTTTCTTCCAGATGGAAACTCCTCCAGCAGATCAAGAAGCAATTTTGGAGCACATGGGCAAAGTCTTATTTGACTTCACTCCAGTCAAGAGAAAAATGGAAGAGTGGTAATACACATCTGCAACCTGGTCAGCTAGTCCTGGTGTTGGAGCCTTCTATTCAGCCAGCTCAGTGGAAGTTAGCACGCCTTCTGGAAGTCCATCCGGGTGAGGATGGAATTATTAGAGTGGCTACCCTAAAGACGCCATCGGGAATAACCAAAAAACCCGTCAATCGAATCGCCAGTCTGCCATGCTCAGCCCCCCCCCCCGGAGGATGTCGGGGAGGAGGGGAATGGAGAAGGTGCGCACATCTGAACTGATTAAGATCAGCGCTGAGCAGTGTTGTTTTCAGTCGCCTTTCGAATCCGGACGAGGTACGAGGTATCTCAAGACTTTAAAATAAAATCAGAACTATTAAACCATTCTAATCGTATTCATTATAGTTCCAGTAATAATTCTTAAATATGAATAAAAATTCGTAATTAAGTATTCAAGTCAAATAAACGATTCTTCAAATGTCAAATTATAGTCTACTAATTTAGTGGTGTGTTGTTAATATTCGGAATACTGGCAGAGGGGGTAAGTAGAATTAAACTTATTCTCATTTGATTAATATGCATGTTATTCTTATTTGTGATAGAGTAAAAGTTGCAGAATTTGAATTTAAATAAATGAGTTAGAATTTCTTAATATGAGATTCTAAATTTAATCAATCCTAATTCGAAATTCATAAATTGATACTTAGTCGAAAATTCTTAGTGGCTTCAAAGCCAGCCCATAATGTAACTGAATATTTTTGTGTGGCCCTACAAATCTAATGCGGATCATACTATACACTATAGAAAATAGTTTTGTGTCCATATGAATAATATATTTCAATTTTATTAGGATATGTGAAAAGTAAAGTTATTAAAATTTTGGTGTATAGAAATGCCTCTGTTGTTTATTGGTCTAATCTAAACCTGTAGATGGCGCTGCGCGCCGATATTAATGTTCTGTTTCTTCTTTTCTCTTTAGTGTGTTCTTCGTGTTCGTCATTGTAAGTGTAATAAATGTATGTCTCAAAATGATATCATTAATTTCGTTTAAGACTTCAATCGACTCCAATGTATAGAAAGGAACCTTCAGTGGCCGGCAGTCCCCACGAATCTGGACCGATAAGGTAAGATATTTACCTTATTTAAATATAATATTCTGAAATGTTTATTAAGATTTATATATGAAACGATATATCTGAAATGAGTCGCCAAAGTAGCGACATGTGCTTGAATGATGAATTTTATAAGGTCGTTAAGAATTTTAGCAACATAATTATTGGCGCCCGAACAGGGACTGCCAGGCCCTTAAATATGATTTATAGCTGTTATTTATACTATAGTCCAAATTTGTAAATTAAATCAATATGGCTACCGAACTTGAAAAATTGAAGAGAAAAAGATCTACCCTAAAAGGATTGTGTACAAAATTGATAAACACGATAAATATAAAATTAAATGAACCCGACGAAGGGTTAAATGTTTTTGAATTAGAATCACAGTTAGAAAAACTGCAAGTAAAGAATAACGAAATTATAGAAGTTGAAGATCAAATTGAGGCCAAAATCACGGATCTCAACGAGCTACAAACGGAAATAGAAACGAGACAAGAATACAGAGATTCAATTATTGATGTAAAAGCTCAAATTATCAATAAGATAGAGAAAATTAAAAATTTAAACGTTACTCCGATCTTATCGCAGCCAAGAAATGAGCAAACAACCAATCTGCATTTAGAAAGAATTAATGATAGTTCTGTGAGACTACCCAAGTTATCAATTCCTGTTTATGACGGTTCTCCAGAAAACTGGATTGAATTTTGGAGCCAGTATGAGATTACAATACATAATAACAACAACATTTCTAATGTGCAGAAATTTGTGTATTTACGCAGCTTTTTAAAAGCCCAAGCTTTAACAGCTATTCAGGGTTTAGCACTTTCAGATCAAAATTACAATACTGCAATTGATTTATTAAAATCTAGATTCGGAAAAAAAGATATTATAATAAGATATAAAATTGACGCGTTATTAAATTTGAACCCTGTTAAATCTCCAAATCAAATTAAAGAATTACGCTTACTGCACGACGCCCTTGATATTAATATTAAATCTCTCGAAAATTTAGGTGTGGATTTAAAATCTTACGGAAATTTGTTATTTCCAATTGTTACAAAATTAATACCTACCAGTATTATGATAGACTATAATAAAATGAAAACAGAATCCGAGGAATGGGATGTACAAGATTTGTTAAAACATTTAAAATTAGAAGTTCAGACTAGGGAAAAAACCTTTTTATTTTTAAAACGCGAAGTAGAAACTCACAATAGCGGATATAAAAACTCAAATTCCAGATTTGATTCAAAATCATCGGAAAATAATAATAATAATAATGCTTACTACCGGAAATCTGGTTCGGGATATAAAAATTCTAACACAATGCAAAAGGCATCAGCCTTTAAATTAACTGTTAGTAAATGTATATTTTGTGTTGATGCAAATAACGATCATGACAGTAAAATGTGTAAATTAAATTTAGAGGATAAAAAATTGTCTTTACGCAAACAGGGAATCTGTTATTTATGTTTCAAAAGAGGTAAACATACCGCAAAATTCTGTTTATCGGGTCTCAAATGTGACACGTGTTCAGGAAAACACAATACATTAATTTGCTATAAGCAAAAATCGGAAACTCCAACGGCTCATATGAAAGATAAAAATCACATCGAACATACCCAAACAAATAATTCTGAGAACAGTGTTTGCGAAAATGATAATTCTGTATTGTCCTATAAGTGTCCTGTACAAAATCCGCTTGAGAATAATGAAATATATTTACAAACTTGCTTCGCAAGAATAACAAATAGTTCTAATTTAAACTCTCTAAAGTGTGCCGTATTATTCGATAATGCATCCCAAAGAAATTTCATAAACATATCACTTGCCCGTGAATTAAAATTGCCGGTGATTAGAAAGGAAACTGTTATAATATATCCGTTTTCGTGTAAACAACCCCAATCTAACGAATATTCAGTCGTAAATTTCGAATTGTCTCATTTAAAAAACCACAAACAGAAATGTTATGTAGAGGCATTGGTCGTAAATCAAATCTCTTTTACGAAGTTACAGATTCTGGATGACGCATCATTTCGAAAACTTTGGGTTTCGAGAGAGGGGGAAAGAAATAAAATTCCGCAATTGCATTCGAAGGCTCCAGACATTCTAATTGGCGGCGGGTTATTTTGGAAACTGCAAAAAAATAAAAAGAAAATTAATCGTTCGTTGTTTGCTGTAAATACATTATTCGGATGGACATTGTCAGGAAACAATAATTCAGGAAACGATTCAGACAACTTAATTACTGGCGCCAGCGTGTTAAAGATTGAATGTGGTAACTCTTTTTGTTTACATGAAAACCATCCATGCATGAAAAAAGATGAATCATCCGATTGTACGGGTAATGATTTGCAAAGGTTATGGACTTTGGATTTTTTGGGAATAAATGATGATAAATTGATTTCTGCTTCCGATCAGGAAATAATAAATAAATTTGATAAACAGTTAGAATATAAACAGGGTCATTATGTTACTCATTTATTATGGAATGATCATGGTATTGACAAATTTGAGAATAATTTTGAAAACGCTAAACGCCAATTCAATTATTTGAGAAAAAGATTAAAAGCGGATAAATGGATTTTCGAGCAATATAGGCAGATAATCACAGAACAAAAACAATTGGGTATCGTTGAAGACTGCGGTCGTACAAAAAAAGAGTATTTCGCTCCACATAGAGAAATTGTAAGACGGGAAAAACAAACATCAAAGGTACGAATTGTTTTTAATTGTTCCAGTAGAGTATCGGGGTGTAAATCTCTAAATGATTGTCTCGTAAAAGGGCCATGTCTTACACCTCCAATTTTGGATGTAATTAATAGATTTCGAATGTTTAAGATTGCGTTTTGCGCAGATATTGAAAAGGCGTTTTTAATGATAGAAATCGCGGAACCCGATAGAAATTTTCTAAAGTTTTCATGGTTTGACGAGGATACCGAGAATTATAAAATAATGCGAATGACCAGAGCTACATTTGGTTGTACAACTTCTCCTTTCTTTTTAACGGCAACAATTAAGAAACACATTAAGGAATATAAGGAAATTTATCCGGATAGTTATGAAATGTTAAATTCAGCTCTGTTTGTGGACGATTTGCTTTATGGCTCAGACACCGCAAACGGTGCCTATGAATTAACTTCTACTGCGGTAAATATTTTAGCAAAGGCTGGAATGAAATTAAGAAAGTTTAGTACGAATTCACAGAAATTAAAGAACATGTGGGATAAAAATGATTCTTTTTCGGAGGTAAATAATGAAAATGTAATAAATATTCTTGGATTGGTGTGGGATAAAGATAGTGATAAATTAGGATTAGTTTTGAAATCTATAGTTGAAAATTTGGATATATCGGTATGTACGAAAAGATATGTATTACATACAGCTGCAAAATTTTTTGATCCTATTGGGATTATATCTCCCTTTTTAATTAGGATAAAGTGTTTTCTTCAAAGAATGTGGGAAAGAGGTATGGATTGGGATCACGAATTGCCGGATGATCTTAAGGGAATTTGGATAAAGTGGTGTAACGAAATTAAGGATTTATTAGAAATTCGAATAGATAGATGCTATTTCACGTATGTTGATTTGAAAAATTCGCGTGTAGAACTACACATTTTTTCAGATGCTTCACCACTTGCATATGGTTGCGTTGCATATTTTCGGGTTATCAGTAATGATAAAAAATGTTATGTAAGTATGATTATGTCAAAGGCTAGAGTTGCGCCGCTAAAGAAACTAACACTACCAAGATTGGAGTTAATGGGAGCGGTGATAGCAGCTAGAGTAGCGAAATATATTTGTGATATATTTAAGGAAATTAACATCGAGAAATTTTATTGGACAGATTCTACTATTGTTTTACACTGGGTGAAGGGATCGGCGAAACAATGGAAACCCTTTGTTAAAAATAGAGTAGTTGAAATTCAGGAATTGTCAGTACCCGAAAATTGGTCATATTGTAATACAAAGGATAATCCCGCAGATTTAGTTACTCGTGGTATTAGCGCAAATGCGTTAGTTAATAATGATTTTTGGTTTAAAGGTCCAAAATGGTTATCTGAGCTAAATGGTAAAGGTAATGATATTGGGGAAAAGGTAGACACGCAATATATTACCGAAGAAAAAAGGAAAACACCTGAAAAAATAATTCAGTTTAAAATCTGTATAGAAACAGTTGAACCAATATTGGATCTAGAAAAATATAGTAACATTTTAAGAGTCCTCAGAATTACGGCATGGATAAAGAGATTTCTTAACAACGCGAATCCTAAAAACGAGAAAGTTAGCGGTCCATTATCGGCAGAAGAAATTGGTAGTGCGCAAACAATATGGGTTAAATATACACAGAAAATTAGTTTTCCGAATGAATTAAACTGTTTGGTAAATGGGGAACCTATTTCTAAAAATTCAAATTTAATTGAGTTCTCACCATTTTTGGATTCCGTAGGAATAATGCGCATCGGAGGAAGGCTTCAGAAATCAAATTATTCCTTTAACGAAAAACACCCGATCCTGTTGCCTTCAAAGGGTAAATTAATTGATTTGTTAATAAAAAATGCGCATGAAAAAGTTTTCCATTTTGGAATTAATGATACATTAGTACAATTACGGGAGGAATTTTGGGTAATCAAGGGCAGACAGGCAGTAAAAAGCGTATTAAGAAGATGCAGAATTTGCATAAAATTTAATTCTAGAGCTGGAGCCCAGATATCAGCTCCGTTACCTGCAGATCGTATCAATGAACAAAAGCCATTTGCAGTGATAGGCCTTGATTTTGCAGGCCCTTTATACATCCGAAATACGGATAGCAAAATATATATTTTGTTGTGCACATGCGCTATCACAAGAGCAGTGCACCTAGAATTGGTAGAGAACCTTTCTACAGAAACATTTTTATTGGCCTTCAGAAGAATAGTAGCAAGGCGGGGTCTTTGCCATACGGTTTACTCCGACAACGCACGAACCTTTCATCGAGCTGATATTGAGTTAAGGCACATCTGGAAAATAATCACCCATCCCGACGTTAAAGATTACTATAGTAGTAATAAAATAAAATGGAAGTTTATCATGGAAGTGTCGCCATGGTGGGGAGGCTTCTATGAACGACTTGTGCGATCTGTAAAATCTGCCTTAAGAAAGGTGGTTGGCAAAACCACTTTAACACACACACAACTACATACAGTTATATGTGAAATTGAAGGGTCAATTAATTCCCGACCCATTACATATACATATGCAGACTCAGGAGAACCTTCCCCAATTACGCCAGCACACTTCTTGGTAGGTCAGCGACTTACTACCCTACCTATCGTGCATATGAAACCACATGTGCTTCCTGGAACTTCGGCAACATATATCAAACGTTTTAATCAAAAGGAAAGAATATTGGACCAGTTCTGGTCAAGGTGGAAGAAGGAATACCTTCTACAGCTTAAAAACGCCATGACAAGTCGACACTCCAGTATTCGTGAATATACTCCAAATGATATTGTGTTAATCCACGATTCCAAATTGCCACGGCACTTGTGGAAATTGGGAGTAATAACACAAGTGTTTCCTGGTAGAGATGGAAAGGTTAGATCTTGTGAGATAAAAACCTCTACAGGAACATTGAGACGTCCTTTCCAGTTGATTTATCCAGTTGAAATTTTTGAAAAGGACTAAACAAACTTTAAAAACTTTCATTTAAACTATGACATTTGTGTGAACTTACAATTTGAAAATATATTGGATTTAGAAATGTCAGATATAATTACAATGGGAAAATGAACATAAAGTTAATGTTCATCCGGGGGCCAATGTGTTGTTTATTGGTCTAATCTAAACCTGTAGATGGCGCTGCGCGCCGATATTAATGTTCTGTTTCTTCTTTTCTCTTTAGTGTGTTCTTCGTGTTCGTCATTGTAAGTGTAATAAATGTATGTCTCAAAATGATATCATTAATTTCGTTTAAGACTTCAATCGACTCCAATGTATAGAAAGGAACCTTCAGTGGCCGGCAGTCCCCACGAATCTGGACCGATAAGGTAAGATATTTACCTTATTTAAATATAATATTCTGAAATGTTTATTAAGATTTATATATGAAACGATATATCTGAAATGAGTCGCCAAAGTAGCGACATGTGCTTGAATGATGAATTTTATAAGGTCGTTAAGAATTTTAGCAACAGCCTCTCATAGAACGGAATGCTTTGGAACACTTTCGGGTATTCTTGTATACAAATCAGTGGTGGTATGTACTCCACTTTTTTTTTTTTAAGGAAACATCTGATGGTAAACGTGAATAACATATTTCAGTTTCATGAAGATTTGTGCAAAGTAATTAAAATATGGTTTTTAGAAATACCTATCATAGAACACAATGCTTTGGAATGTTTTAGGCGTCCCTGTAGACAAACCAGTAGAGGTATTCACACCATTTTAAATAAGAAATGTTCAATAGCCAACTTAAATAACATATGTCAGTTTCAAGAAATTTCATGAATATTTTCGAAAGTTAGAACGCAGACAAAAAGTCGGACACAGAGAGACAAACCGAAGTCATTAACACTTTTCAAACTTGTTGGGAAGTATTAAAAGAGAGAGAGACAGAGAAAATACATAAACATCTATAATGCTATTTATTTATTTTTCAAGAAATGAAATATAGATCTACTATAATCGCACTGTAGGTATTAAATTAAGGCGAACACAGACATTAAAACTTTAGTCTCTTATTTCATGTGTGCGTTATTTCTCCTTTTTATATAAAACTATCAGCTCGCTTCGTTGCTCATTATTTAAATGAATTTTCAAAAGAGTTGGATTAATATTTATTTTTTACATCCCATCATAAATAAAAATTAAAATATATATATTGAAATCGCTCTAAACCTCGCTTCGGGTACCTGTTGCCTACGGCAGCTCTTTCACCACCTGCACTACAGCGGGTCCAGGTTTCCACTGCCTGCAGAAATGTTCTCGGCCATTTCATTTTGGATATTTATCGATAACAGGTGGATCTGCTATTATTAAAAAAAAAAAAAAGAAAACTACAATTTTAAAGGTAAATGTATCTCAACGTCTATAAAATATTTTAGTTTTTGAACCATGTATTTTATAGCCCCCTCTATTTCCACTATATTATCATATCATTCCGAATAATATAATAAATGAAATAAAAAGCATACTTTTTTTTTAAAAGGAATTAAATTCATAAAAACATTACTTTAATCGTTTCTACGGTATACAACCATTTTTCCCGATAAATACTATTTAAAAAAAAAAAAAAAAGAATGAATGAAAAAAGACAGAGAAAGAAAAAATATATTATATATATATTTTTTAAGGAATAAAATAAAAAAATTAAAAATAAAAGGTTGTTATACTATAAAAATTATGCATAAACATAACTTTTATAAATAAGTTTTTAAATTTTAAATTTCATATACTTAATTTTTTCTACTGTATTGCCATTTTATTTTCAATATATATAATAAATTAAAAAAAGAAAAACGATTTCACTTTCAAATGAATGTATTAAATAAATAATAAATAGCATAATAGCCGTTGCTAAGCTACGCAGACGATTACAATGGAAGAATAAATTCATGAAAAATGAAACATAAAAGTCAATATTTCAAATAAACAAATAAATAAACAAATAAAAAAGTTCAAATTTGAAATTCGAAAAAATCTCGATGAGGTACACACCTACAGGGTCCCAGGTACCCATATGACAAGTTTTGTAGCTCTGTGATCGGTAGTGTGAGCACCAGAGTGAAGTCAGACACACACACACAGACACTTCTCTTTATTTATATAGATAAGCGTCATTTTGCTGAAAATCAGTATTTATAAATCCTAATAGTATTATTTTAGGGTAATTTTTAGTTAAATGTTGAATTATCAGAATTCTGGGATTTTTTTTTTTTTTTCTTTTTTTCCGTGTTCGAATTTTCAAGATTTTGAGTATAATTTAGACAAAGAACTACATATTTAAGAACAATTTTCATTCTTATATAGCTATTAATCTAAACATGTTTAACAAGGCATTGTACAATAGACTTTTAAATTGCGCTTTCTAAATTTGCGAATTAATACCGATTGACAACACTTATTCCCACGCCTGTTTGTGATGCTGTCATGGAAATCTAGAGGAACTTAAGCCGTATTATAAGCGCGTTTCGTAGAAAACCACGGAATAATGGCAGCAATTAACATCCAATAAACTTCAATATTGATTGCCCAGGTAAGGCGCTGCCGCATGCAGTGGTGACCGAGATCCGACATAACATAAGCGATCATGACGCTGAAAAAATTAACGGTTATCAGAATCGAGGTTTAAAAACAATCTCTTTCTTTCTTTTTAAGCTATTATTACTTTCTTCTGTCTGTATATATAGAAAAAGTATTGGATTCGTGAAACATTTCGATGTATTTTCATGTTTTGGGATGTCCTGAAGACGATTTGACTGTTTTTAGAAAATGTTTGTCTGTGTCACAAATTTTGTGGATGTTGTATCTCAAGGACCAATGAATAAAATTTAAACAAAGTTTGTATATCTCAGGAACTACTGTACAGAATTACATATAAACTTGTATGTAGGTGCATCTTAACAAAAATTAGTGCATGTCAACTTTTGGTGTGAACCGCTCAACAGGTGGCGCTTTTCTGCAATTACGAGGGAGGCTATATCTCAGGTTCTATTGCGTATAATCAAAGAAAACTTGGTAAGTGAGAAAACCATTATAAGATATTATGCTTATTCAATTTGAATGCTTATCGACCAACATATTTTGTACTATACAGCGATTTCCGCAATTTAAGGAATGGCTATATCTCAGAAACTACTGCACAGAATTGCACATAAATTTGTATTTAGATAGATGCATCTTAACAAAAATTAGTGCCCTCAACTTTTGGAGTAAACCGATTAACAGGTGGCGCTGCTACACAGCGATTTCCACAATTTAATGGAAGGCTATATCTCGGATTCTATTGCGTATCATCAAACATAACTTGATATGTAAGAAGGCCATTATGAGACATTATGTTGACTCAACCTAGATGCCTATCGGTCAATAGGTGGCGCTCCTATGCTGCTAATTTCATCAATAAGTGATGGCTATATCTCAACTTTTGTGGCATGTAACTATACGAAACTTGATATATGAGATAATCATTATAAAAACGCATTTTTTAAGATGTTATTTATAGGCGATAAAACTGTATTCCTTTGGCTACTTAGTGTTAGATTTCCTTAAGATGAAAAGGATTTGCATTTATCATGTTAAATAATTTTAATAAATAATAGATTTAATAAATTATTCGCACTTAGTGAATTTGTACAGGAAAATATAGAAGAAAGTCTTGTGGTGGCCACAACATACTATTTTTTCTTGCGATTCGGGTTTAGGTCAGGTTGACTGAATTTTTTTCTGCGTGTCGGGTTTTGTTTTCAAGAGGTTGAGAGATTTCAAAACACCTATTAAAAGATTTTATCATAATAAGCAGAAATTTGTTTGGTATAATTTTAACTATTATAAACATATTTCACATATAATATTCCGTGATTAAATATACGCATTCTCAAATTATTATATACAACATACATTACCGCATAAGGCACTAAACAAAGAAAATCAAACATATGCATACATACAAAACAAATTTTGAACAATAAACTACAAAAACTATATTTTAATCATATTTTTGTACACTCGAAGTAAACAATGCACAATGGTTAAAAACTATTATTAATCTATTTTTCAGGTATTTAAATTTTTAACTTAATGTATCAGTAATTGCATTTTTAATATTTTTTTAAATAATTATTAATTTTATTTTGTGACGATAAAAATTTATTTTATGCTAGTTGCCTACGGCGACTTGTTGGTTCACGATCCTTGAAAAATCTGACCATATTAAAGTTTCTCTCGGTGACGACTCGACGCCTTCTACTCGTTACTTTCTACTCTTACTACGACCAGCAACAGCTTATTGGTTTTTAGTGCAAGCACCTTTGAAAATTTCAATTGTAGCAAGTCCTGTTCGATGGCTCCAGCGCCGCCCTTTTCTCGATTCATGGTCTGAAACAGCTTGTTCTTTCATCGTGCAAACAAACTTTTAAACTTTTAACCGTAATAAACTCCGGGTCGGTGGCGCCTGTAACTCTCTCTTTAAAAATAGCTTGTTCGCTCACCGTGAAAACGACCTTTGAACATTTTGATCGTGTTACATAGTGTGTATGAAGTGTGCTATGCTGTAATTTTCCTTGTTTGAATGAAAGCTATAGCTCAAAGTCTAATATGCACATTATACTATATTTTCCTTAATCGGAATTAAATTTGTGTGTATATTTGTCGAAAAGTGGCCTGCTGTGCTGATATTTTTTTTTTTTTTTTTTTTTTTTTTTGGTGGGGGGGGGGGGGGGAGGTGTTCCTGTAGAAAAACAAGTTGTACAGGACCTATTAATTCCATTTTAAATAGGGAACATTCCTTATAGTAAAAATGAATAATATGTATAATTTTTTAAATTCCGAAAATATTTACGATTGCTGGAGGCGAGCAGAGGAACAGATAAAATATGAGCAGTCGGACAGACAGATACACATATTCAAATCATATTTAAACTTAAAAATTGTTAGAAAGTGTTTAAAAAAAACCCTTAATGTGAGCAGAAATACATTTCTCGCAAATTTTCAATAAAAGCCCTTAATGTAACTGAATATTTTTTGTGGTCCTGTAAATTTTAATGTTAATCATACTATTCTATAGGAAACATTCGTTTATGCATATGAATAAATTTCAATTTTATTGAGAGTTGTACAATGTAAAGTTGTTAAAATTTGGTTTATAAAAATACTTCTCATAGAATACAGTGCTATGGAATACTTTCGGGTGTCCCTATACACAAACCTGAAGAGGTGATGAAACCATTTTCAATGGACAATATTCCTCCCTTCGGTTCGAGACTATAGGAAAACAGTCCTCAACTCTACCACAGCAAAGCATTGTGGTCTGAAAATTTTTATCTTGAAATATTATTTATAAGAGTTACAGATTATATGAAATTGAAGTAAGAGTGATATAGTGATACCTTTGTTATGTTTTTAATCCAGTTTTTATAATATACTTTAACATTAATCAACATATGTAATATAAAAGTTGCCATGTGAACTGTGGCGATGTTAACAAATTTAAATGGAAGTTCCATTTATTAAAATCCTTTATTAAAGTAATTGAAATTCTAATTATTTAAGCTTCGATGTCTATATCCAATGTAATCAATGACATCTTTTTTCTATTTATTAATTTGTAATGTGATTTGTTTGTAACCTTTAATTTTGTTCGCAATAGGCTTCGCTATTTTCGTTTTAAACATTGATATCAGTTTCATAATTCATAAGTGATGATTGATTTACTTTTTACGCATTTTTTGACGCGTTTAATTTTTATTCTCTTTTATTCATTATATACATATGTGTGTATATATATAAAATGTTCTGAAATTTTACGATATGGAATAGTCTTAACTTTACCATTCGATTCAGTTGTTTACATTTCTCTTTTGTTCTTGTTTGAACAGATATCTGATTATTAAGTTTCACTGGAGAAATATTTAGAGTGGAAAATGTTATGATTAACAATAAAACGGCATCTTGAATCTAATTTGTTTACAAAACATCGGACACGTGTTCGGCTATTTTACCTACTGTGACGTCACAGGAATATTGTCCATAGAGAATATCCGATAGTGAACTCGAATAACATATATCAATTTCAAAAAATTCCATGAATATTTACGAGAGTTTGAGTGGGGACAGACAGACGCACAACATATATAGCAGGCTACGCCCGCTTCGCTGTTCAATGTATTTGAATCAATTTATAAAAGAATTAAATCACTATTTGTTTTTTTACATAATATTATAATTAAAAAGTAAAAAAAAAAAAAGTCTAAACCTTATCTCGGGTATCTGCTGTCTACGGCAGTTACTTTTACGCTCTCACTGCATATAATGTCCAGGTTCCAAAAACGGTACAAAAAATCTTTCCCGGTCACTTCAGTTTGGGTATTTATCGACGACGAGTGCAGTTGCTATTATTGAAGATCTACGATTTTAAAGATGACAATATCACAGCCTTTATTAAATATTTTAATTTTTAAACTATGTTTTTCATAACCTTCACTCTTTACACTCTATTACCATATCATTCCAACCAATATAATAAATATATGAAAAAGTAGATTTTCACTTCAAAGGTTTTTAATTAATAAAAACTAAATACATTTTAATTAAACTAAAATTTTAATAAGTTTAATCCTTTCTATCATTTATCACATACTATAATTTTTTTTCCAATAAATGCTGTGTATAAATATTTATTTATATAAAAATTATAAGACCTTTCCTTTTAAAGGAATTAATTAAAAAATAAAAATAAACAACTGTTATAACGTATATATATATACAGTGAAACCTCTCAAGTTGGACACCCCTCTAAGTTGGACGCTTTTTCTCGGAAGGGAATGTATCCATTAACATTATGTCTAACCCCTATAAGTTGGACACCTCTCTAAGTTGGACATTTTTTCTTGGAACCGTAGGTGTCCAACTTAGAGAGGTTTTACTGTATATATATATATATATAGCCAATCCTATAATAAACATTTTTCCGACAATAAATAGATAAGACTTCTTCACACACCATAAATTTTAAGCCAGCACAACCGGTTTCGAAAGGACGTAGCCTTCCTTCACCAGGTGCAAAAAACACGTGCTACTGCCTTGGAGGCAAAAGCAAGACAAGATCTAGATTAAAGCTAGCAAGACAAGACAAGATTTGACTTTCAAGATCTTTTCAATAATATTGAGTTATGAGATCTTAGTAATATCATTTACAGTCTTTTTCAGTCTTGCTTTTGCCTCCAAGGCAGTAGCACGTGTTTTTTGCACCTGATGAAGACAGACTACGTCCTTTCGAAACCGGTTGTGCTGGCTTAAAATTTATGGTGTGTGAAGAAGTCTTATTATCTATTTATCGTTTGTACACCAGTTTTGCATTTAGGTTTGATTTTTCAGACATTTTTTATGATATTATAATGTACAAAATCAAACAATTTAATTTAAAAATTAATAAAAAGCCCAACAAAATTAAAACAAATACTCAATTAATTGTGACTTTTACAAATCAAATATTGAATAGTATTAACATTACGTCTATCATTAATGACAAAGAATGTTTGTTTCCGATTAAAGATTTAAATGTATCTCAGTAGTGTAAAAAGGGTGATTCACCAACAGGGTGGTGAATACACCCTTTTTACACTACTTAGTCATCATCTTGGACGAGGGGGTGTTGCCACCGAAAGAATAGAAACTTTGACTATCATCTTGGATGAGGTTTGGTGCTGCCATCTATCGGGGAGAAAGGGGAATTTTGAGGAGTTAGATTTATTTTCCTAAATTTCGGACTTAGTATTTTTTTCACAATTTTGGGGACTTCAAAATTTTTTCGAAGTTTTGCGGGAAGTGAGATGACGTCACGATCTTTTGGGACTTAACCTGAAAAGAGATACATACAAAATTTACAATTAGAGAAATAAGTGAAAGGAAAATGTATAGAAAAGAGTTAGAAAGAGAATACAAATTTAAGAAAAAAGGTAGAAAGAATAAAGTTAGAAAAAAAGAGAAGAAAGAGAAAGATAAAGAAAGAGTTCACCTTGAGCGCCTGGGAGACTGCCCTCCCGAGGCCCTGCGGTGCCCCTTTTCACTTCGTAGAGCAAGGCGGGAGTTAGTTCCTTTTAAAAAAAAATAAAAAAAAAAATAAAAAATATCAACCTGGTGAACTCATCACATAGTTTTCTGAGGTTGTCTTCAAAGCATGGGTTCAGATGATCTTCATAGGTGCGAAACAATTGATATATACAGGGTGCAGGAACAATCTTCATGGATGCAGAAACAATTGATATATACAGGGTGCAGGAACAATCTTCATAGCTGCAGAAACAATTTAAAATATATACAGGATGCATGAACAATCTTCATGGATGCAGAAACAATTGATATATACAGGGTGCAGGAACAATCTTCATAGGTGCGAAACAATTGATATATACAGGGTGCAGGAACAATCTTCATGGATGCAGAAACAATTGATATATACAGGGTGCAGGAACAATCTTCATAGGTGCGAAACAATCTGTACAATTTTCATAGATTCGAAACAATCTGTACAATCTTCATGGATGCAGAAACAATTGATATATATACAGGGTGCAGAAACAATTGATATATACAGGATGCAGGAACAATCTTCATAGGTGCGAAACAATTGATATATACAGGATGCAGGAACAATCTTCATAGGTGCGAAACAATTTAAAATATATACAGGGTGCAGGAATAATCTTCATGGATGCAGAAACAATTGATATATATACAGGGTGCAGAAACAATTTACATAGATGCAGGAACAATTTAAAAATATATACAAGGTGCAGGAACAATATATACAAAAATTTTCACTATGGATGCTGCGGTATTCTGTAATGGCCATAAGCCAGACTGGTGATTCCATCATCTAGCAGATACCTCTTGTCATCAAAAGGAGATAAACACTTTTTGTTTTGATTAACTGTATAGAGTTGATGACGTTCTTGTAGGATTCTGGTTTGTTGCTCATACGTGGCTATCTCCTTTTGAAGACATTCTTGATAGTCTTGAACACTTAATTTTTTCCTTACGATGCAGGTTGATATGCCTTTTGCTGTCTTCTTTTCACCACCAGCTGACTGTATGGCATACATTTTTGGCTTTAATCCAATGAATTTGTAGGCAGCTTGACTGTGGAGTTCGTCTTTAAACTTTCCAAGGACCTTTTTGTTAGTTGTAGAATATAGCGGATGATTTTCTGGATACTCTGAGAAGTCAAAATGGTGCTGATCTTCCTTCATATCTTGATACATGTCTGCTGTCTGGATACAGTACGTCAAGGAGTCTGTATCCGTGAACAACAAAGTTGCACGACTTTCATACTTTTTCATAACGAAATTGTAGTGGAAGTCGTACATGAGCAACTTTGCTAATTCAAGGATACAGAAACCCACGTATATCGGCCTATTCATCAGGATGGTGGGTTTTGATCTCTCCACAGCTACGAGGTTATTGCAAAATTCTTTAAAAGTTGTGAAATTCGGTGATGCAACTAATTTTTGGGCTCTGACTTCATTGTTACACAGTTCTATGTTACGACGTTTTCTCAAATTTTCGATGGTCTTTCCATAGACGCTATTGTTCAACAGTTTAAAGAAATCTTTCTCAAAGCTGTTCTTTGCAGATTTTCGTTTATCTGTGTTGAACTCGACATACTTTTTAAGCCAGGGTGCTTGGTGAAATTTCAAAACCTTGTTCACTTTTAATAGCTTCATTCCGAGTTTTAGGTATAACTGTAGATTTCTGTAATGTACAACATACTCTGATTTATTGTGAAGATTTGGAATGAGTTTGGGTGTTCCTGAATACTTTTGGTTCTGCAACAAGGACTTGGCATAGGTGGAGAGCATTTCTTCTGTCACGGTCATTTTTTCAGGTGCAAGTGGGTAGCTATTGTGGAGGTCATGCAGATTTGTCGGGTACTCCAAATTCACTTCAAAAATGAAGCCTTCAGCTGCATCTTCGGGTATGTTCATGATGAAATCTTCAGTAATGTGAGAGGAGTCCATCCATTGAAACTTGCCATAAGGCATGTACTGGGACATAGCCCAACCGTAAAGGTTGTTCGCATCCCAGTACATGATATAACTAGAAGGCTTACTTGAGTCGTAGTGAGGAGTGTGCGGGTTGTTTGCAACAGCGAAACGGTGTGAAATCTGCGACACACCCCCGCGCACCCCTTTTTCAATAAACAGCAGCATGTTGATATCCGTGAGCAGCTCTAGCTTGACATCAGTCATCTTCAGACAGGCTTGCCAGGACAGTCCAGGAGAGGTGTATAAATGAGCAGCATCGATGTTATAATAGTGTAAGCAAAGACTTCTGAAATTTTGGAAGACATCGGCAAGGAGTAAAACATCTGTCTTCACATACAAGTCATGATACTCGCCGAGGTTTCTTATCTGGAAGACTTCCCATATGTTTTTTGCATGTTGATAATCAGATTCTTCGACGGCTTCGTTCGTGAGAGAGTTGAAAAACGCTGATGGAGGCGGCAACACTGTTTCTTGGAATTTATCAAATCCAGTAATGTAGTCATAGGGGTATACTCCTTTTCTGGTGAGGAGACTTAGATCGGTACTTGACCCAAACTGGTCTTTTAGAATGTTAAACTGACTTATATCCAAATTCTTCATCAACTTTTCTAACGAAGCAGGCAAAAATTGGAAGGAGTCAAGAAAGACGAGTTGTACAGGATTGTCAGGTTTCTTCAAAGTGAATGATATATATTTTTCTAACGTTGTTGCGATAACTTGTATCTGATGGTCTTGAAAATGGCCTAATTCTGTCATAATATGGTGGGCATCATAATTCTTCAAGTTGTGGAAAACCACGGGAATCTTCATAGGCTGCTTAAAATTAAGGTTGCAGCTAGCATGGGCGGCATCTCTAAAAACTCCAGTTTCGTGATTGTGATCCCGAACTTTAATGCATCCAGGTAACAGGGGTTGAAGACATATGCTGCACCTTGTAGCATTTTGGAACGCCTCCTCTTCTTGGGTAGAGAGCTTCATCGGCTTAATTTCTCGTAGTTTGTCTTCAAGGATATCTTTTTCCATGATGATATTTTCTAGAAAATGCTTGAATGCATTCTCTCCTCGATAGCTAAAGATGGGCTTGACGGCTTTGCCATCAGACCCTACGATTACATAAGCGTAACCGCAGGGTGTATGGCGGGCTGTATGTTGCAGGTAGGAGTTTGATGAGGATGGAGCAGCTGATGCAATAGGTTCTAACAAACTTTCAAAGTCTGCATAGATGATATAGCTGATAGGGTGTTGAAGATGGGTTCCCGTGAACTCTAGTATATTTTTCTCCTTGCTGGGCATCTCAATGGCTTGAGCAGTGTGTTTTTTGCAGTTTGTTTCATGATCTTTTAACAAAAGTTCTGTTGAAAAACCATGCAGACACCTATAACAATAATACTGTTTGCAGCAGTGTTTTGTGCGGTCTCCCATCAATCTGGAAAAGTTCCGGATTAAACAATAGTGGTGAGCACCTTCCTCGTTCGCAAGGAGTAATAAGTTGATAGCTTCAACATCTTCTACTTCGGAAATTCTTAGAATTGTCACTTTAGAGTTTTCGTAGCCGAAGACGTTGATTCTAAGATTGTTCAGTTTTTCTATGAGACCTATTTTTGAGATGGGAACAGGGTACTGAACATTACCCATCTTGATTTCATTTTCATGAGGTAAATAGTGGGAGACTCGATGAGGTTGGGTTGTGTAGTCTAAATTCAGTTTGTGTGCTAGCAGACACCATAGGAAGCACTTGTTATCCCTGTTCTGTATATTTAAGATGGCTTTCTTGGCAAGCAGTTTAGCTGGCAATTCTTGGTAACTGCTCGCTCTCAAGGGGTTATATTTAGCAGACTTGAATTCTAGGTAGTAGATGTTTCTCAGCACCCAGCCGGAACCTCTCTCTAAGAACTCTTCGTAGTTTTGAATAATCTTCATGAATCCTACACTTATTTGATCATCAATTAAATCAGGAGTGTGTTGCTGGTAGCAGGGTGTTCTGAAGTACGCATCCATAATTTCCAGTTCTCCTTCGGCTGTCTCTCTTTCAAAGCAGACTTTTATTACCAGGTACCATTTGATCGAATCTTTCTCATACAATTCCTGTAGGATGTTTTCATGTATCTCGGCACGAATAGACTCTAAAAAGATTTTCACATCGTACCGAGTGGCTTCAGTAGGTTCAATGAGCACCGTCTTAAACGTGTTCAAAGCTTGTGTATAGGGTCGTCTTCGAGAGAGTGGTGGAGGAGTCGTTTTCGGTTTCTTCCGGCTCTCACTTAGGCTATTTGAATGCTGAAGTCGCATATGGTTCATTAATGATGACTTAGAGGAGAAGGTGGACTGGCATTCTTTGCAGGGGTAGTTATGACTCTTTAGATGAGCGTTGTATTTATCCAGGTGGTTAAACTTTTGATCACGTGTAGCACATTGATAGGTGGAAGTGTCAGCATCATGCAACTTCTTATGTCGGTTTAAGGCATCCTTTCTGGAGAACTCCTTCAAACACACAGAACAGGAGAAACCCTATAAAAGAATAAAAACGATTTTTTAATTAAAGTGTTACAATTTTTAATCAAAGTGTTACAATTTTTTGAAATATCACAAAACAAAAACTTTAAGAAATAATACATACCTTAGAAGGACCGGGCTGAGGATCTACAGATTCTTGTAATTCACTCGTGGACTGATGCGATTTTCGGTGTCTATTTAAAGCATCCTTTCTGGAGAGTTCCTTATGACAAATGAGACACACGAACATTTTTTCTGTGTTGTGTGTTTTCTTGTGTCTAGTCAAATCCCGACTTCTAGAAAAAGATTTCCCACAAGTAGGGCAAACAGGTTGAACCTATAATAAGAAAGACAATTTTTTTAACTTTTGTAAAAGGGACAATTTTTAAAACTTTTGTAAAAGGAAACACTCTCATTTTTAATGTAAAACAATACATACCTTAGAAGGTTCAGATTGGGCTTCAGGTTGGGCCTCAGGTTGGGGTTCAGGGTCGGCTTCAGGTTGGGCGTCGTCGTCCCATTGGGGGTTTCGCCACTCCTCATCATTTATTTCCCCAACAGTACAAAGCATATGAAGTTCGTCATCGGGTATACCGAAGGAAATACCCAACTGAAAATAAACGAATAGGATGCAACTTTAAAAAATTTTAGAAAAATAAATTCTTCTAGTTAAAGATTTGATATACAAAAGGTTATACAAATCTAACTTTTATACAACATAAATAAATAAATTTAATCTATTCGATGAGTCATTAAATAAACGAATCATTTTATAAACATAGGATGCAACTTAAAAAAATTTTAGAAAAATAAATTCTTCTAGTTAAAGATTTAATTAATCTAACTTTTATACATACACGCTACCATTTTAATAATCCAAATACACTATTTTATCAAAACATAGGATTAGGTATGCAACTTTAAAAAATTTTAGAAAAATAAATTCTCCTAGTTAAAGATTTGATATACAAAAGGTTATACAAATCTAACTTTTATACATACACGCTACCATTTTAATAATCCAAATACACTATTTTATCAAAACATAGGATTAGGTATGCAAATAAAAAAAAAAATTTTAGAAAAATAAATTCTCCTAGTTAAAGATTTAATAAACAAAAGGTTATGCAATTCTAACTTTTATACAACATAAATAAATTGAATAAGTATAATCTAATTGATAGCTTATCAAACAATGAGTCATCCTAAACATGTCTGAACATGAATCTACTTGAACACTAACATTTTATTGTATAAGCTATGCGATGACTCATCAAACGATGAGTCATCCTAAACATGAGTGAACATGAATCTACTTGAACACTAACATTTTATTGTATAAGCTATGCGATGACTCATCAAACGATGAGTCATCCTAAACATGAGTAAACATGAATCTACTTGAACACTAACATTTTATTGTATAAGCGATAATTACTATATAAATCACAAAGTATAGGATGTTGGAAATTAAATAAACAACACTAGTTGATGAAAATTATAAGTAAACTGATTTTCTAGTTAATAATTAAATTTTTTATTTATAATGAATGCAAATTCAGTTTCTCATAAGTAAACAATAATAATAATAACTTCTGATTTGAATAATATAAAAAGCACCTTTAAACGAAGTATGAGTCATAAATTTTGTAAGGAAATAAATTATTAGAATAATAAATTTTTAGTTTAAACTTATGAGAATAAGTTTTAATTAAATCTTCTAATTAAAAAGTTTTTCACTTATAAAATAATTTCTATGTCATATGATTGTAAAAAAATAAATAAACTTATTAAAATTTCTATACAAAGTTTTTCACTTATAAAATAAATAATTTCTAAGCATAAACAAGTTTTACACATACTTAAATTTCACTTTATGTAGTTTATTGAATGAAATAAAATAGATTTCGCATTTATCAAATTAAAGATTCGAAATCAAATTTATGTTTACCACATTATAAATAAAATAGATTTTCACTTATAGAATAATTTCTATGTTATATGATTGTAAAAAAATAAATAAACTTATTAAAATTTCTATACAAAGTTTTTCACTTATAAAATAAATAATTTCTAAGCATAAACAAGTTTTACACATACTTAAATTTCGCTTTATGTAGTTTATTGAATGAAATAAAATAGATTTCCCATTTATCAAATTAAAGATTCGAAATTAAATTTATTTTAAACACAATATAAATCAAATAGATTTCCCATTTGTCAAAATAAAGATTCGAAATTCAATTTATTTTAAATACATTATAAATAAAAATAGATTTTAGCATAGTGTAAATCAAATTTATTTTTAACATATTATAAATAAAATAGATTTTCACTTATAGAATAAATAATTTCTAAGCATAAACAGATTTTACACATACTTAAATTTCTACCCATAAACAGATTTTACACATACTTAAATTTCACTTTATATAGTTTATTGAATGAAATAAAATAGATTTCACATTTATCAAATTAAAGATTCGAAATTAAATTTATTTTAAACACAATATAAATCAAATAGATTTCCCATTTCTCAAAATAAAGATTTGAAATTCAATTTATTTTAAACACATTATAAATAAAAATAGATTTTAGCATAGTGTAAATCAAATTTATTTTTAACATATTATAAATAAAATAGATTTTCACTTATAGAATAAATAATTTCTAAGCATAAACAAGTTTTACACATACTTAAATTTCGCTTTATGTAGTTTATTGAATGAAATAAACTAGATTTCGCATTTATCAAATTAAAGATTCGAAATTAAATTTATTTTAAACACATTATAAATAAAAATAGATTTTAACATAATATAAATAAAATAGATTTCTCATTTAACAAAATAAAGATTCGAAATGAAATTTAACACATTATAAATAAAATAGATTTTAAACTCATTCTATTTTTGCATAGTGTAAATCAAATTTATTCTTTAACATATCGTAAAAAGTAATAATAAGTTAAAGAATTCTTATTACAATTTAATATCTCATATTTCACTAAAAATGATTAAACACAGTTAGAAAATTAATTAAAATCAATGATTACTAAATAAATATACTTACTGCATTTTCAACATCCATAGCTTGATTGTCGTTGGTGAATCCTTCCATTATCCAAGTACGGGAAAATCACACTAAACGATACGGTAAAAACACAGCAAATTTCCGGGAAGAAAACTTCGCGAGCGTCGCTAAAGGAGAGAACTAAAAACGCGTGTTACCTAGGCAGTAGATAATCTACGAATGACCCGAGAATTGAGTTGCAGCGGCTTATCTAGATAAGGGGGTTTCCCCATGCGTCACCCTGACTCAGCTCTGTAGATCTTACGAGAAACTTCTCGAATTCTGATTCATCATAGAGGTTGATTCATTTGCATATTTCCCCTCGTGGATTTTCCAAGGTGAGTCATCCCCTCCGTGTTCGTACAGGTATAATATCTTACGGGAGATATGAAACATACTCATTTGCATATTTCTAATGAAGAGATAATGTCTACACTTTTAATTAATGGAAAATAACAATTATTATTTGAATTTGATTATTAAAAAATATTTTTCAAGTGGATTGTTTCATGAATAAATGGTTTTATTATATGTTTTACGAAATAAAATATATCTTTTCGAAACAATATTTTTCCCGAATATAAGTTATTAAATGCATAGGAAATGGTTTTATTATATGATTTAATAAATATATCTTTAAAATTATTAAATCCCTATAAAGTGAATCTCTTAAAAATAAATTGTTTTAAGAAATAGTCATTTCAAACTTATATGTTTTAAGAAATATATTTTTTAAATTATTAAATCCCTAGACAATGAATCTCTTAAAAATAAATTGTTTTAAGAAATGAAATAGTCATTTCAAACTTATAAATTCATAGAATCTTTTATGAAATAAAATATTTCTAATTAAATCTTTTAAGAAAGAAAATCAATAAAATATTTCAAAATAAGACAGAGAGACACAGATATTCAGTTTCAATCTATTTATTGAAAATCCATAAAATATATACACACATTACTTTTTGGATACAATTGTTTAAAGAAGTCGTTTTCACAAACACACACATTACTTTTTGGATAAAGTATCTTCAATATATTTTTCATACAAGGTCATATTCAATTGTTTAAAGAAATCGTCATTGTAATGACAGGAACAATTAATTTTTTTAACAATAGCATGCATATTTAATTTTAAAAGTATTTCTTCACGATATAATTGATATTTTTCAAACATAGATTTCATTAAACACTCGTGTGAATTTTGATCGTCTGAATTAAAAACACACCCGTCACATTGAAATAAATTTTCAATTCCTAACTGAATTTCATACACGATAAAATCGAGTAAGATTTCCTTAGCACTTTGCTCATTTTCATGAGAAATACACACAAGGGGTTTATTTAGAATTAACATAGGAAGTTGAACGGTGAATATTGCATCAATAATAAAATGAGTTATTCTCATTTTGAGTTCTCTAAGCCTAAAAATTTGATCCTTGGACAATTTAATGACATTCGGTTTTAAATAAAAGCCAGAAGGATTTAAAGAAAACATTTGCTGTAAAGTACAATAATCCTCATCTATGTAAGCCATTATTAATTGATTGTTAGAAATAAAACTATCATTTACTGATTCAAAATTAAAATTTTCAATCTTACTTTGAAAATAATACCATGTCTGAGCTGTCATTACAACGCCTTCTTTAGTAGGTATCCATTGACCTGTATGTAATTCTTTAAAATTACGAATGTGGATTCTCACATTAAAATTCTTTTCTATTACAATTTGTAAAAAACTGCTAAAGTTTAAATTAAATTCAGCTCGTATAGGATCCCAAGATTGTTCACGTACCCATTGGTTTAACCAATCATTCACATTCAATTCTTCACACATGTCTTGAGAACAGTTTTTAACAGAAGTATCACAATGAGAGTTTTTCGAAGTATCACAATCAGAGTTTTTCAAAGTATCGCATGCACTGGACGAAGCATCACTTATATCAAGTCTTGGTTTCTTTAAAGGTGGCATGATAGGGTTAGGTATTAAGTGACGAAAAGTCAGGCTGATTCTCATATCTTTGATGATAGGATTCGGTGCAATACCGTGGGTAAACAGTTCGTTCGTAGGTTTTAACATACTGTAGAGAGAACCATGTTCTAATGAAATCAAAGTAGAAGGTGTTTTAGGCTTCTTGAATTCAATTGTTCGTTCGGCACCAAAGCTGAGGACTGCGATGGGGAAAGTTGCATCTAATCCACTTTCGTTGTCTTTATGTTGAGGTATGTAGCTGTATCCATTGCAGTAGAGGTTTAGCAGAACATAGTTGAAGGTAGAAGCCGTCCATTTTTCCACTCGGTCCCGCAGCTCCAATATCAGACGTGTCCAAGGGTTAGCAGGCACATGAGTTCCGCTGAAGGCATAACTCAAAGTTGAATCGCCGTATCCCAGAACTTGTCTTTTAGGCTTAAAATTTTTTCCATGAATTCTAAAGGTTGGCGTGTAGAAAGGTAAAGTTTTTAACTCGGCAAAATACCGATCTGCTTGTTCCTTTTCGATGAAGTTTGAAACATACTGGACATTCAGTCCGTTTTCCGTGAAACTCACTGCAGACATGACGAGACAACCAACACACACGAAATCAAATGGTAGACTGAGCCGTGATCGCTGATAAGCAATCTCTGATAAGATAAGACTCTCGTCACGTGACCAGAGGTAGCCAATCAGATAACTCGTGACGTCACTCACCACGTGACTGAGCATAGCCAATCACATCACTCGTGACGTCATCCTAATCACGTGACCTCGCGTCGCTGATAAGAAGTCTCCTTATCATTCATTTCTCTCAAGGTAGCCGTTGGAGTAGGACGTGTTTTCAGTTAAGTGTATTTTATTCTATAAATAATCACACGTATGGATAGATACAAATTCATTTTATTTAGTATGTTTCCCAGGTTACAGGGTTGAGTTTAACAACAGGTTTTTTTACAATAAGTTTCTTTTTCGGTTTGACAATGTTTTTTCTTGAAGACAAATATCGATTCTTAATAATACTTTGGGGTACTCCCATATCTTTCAAGGCTTGCAAAAATTCACTTTGTCCTGTAATAGGTGGTTTTTTATTCACAGAAAAGATGAAATGAAAGAGTTCCGCTAAATTAGAATGTTCCATGGTCCTTCCGTTGTAAGTAATCTCTCCTTTCGGGTTCCACTTAAACTTGTTTGAATGAGACTTGAGAAAATTTAATAAGGCTTCGGCTTGTTTCTTCATGGGTTTAGCTACAGATGATAACACAAAGGTTTCATAGTCTTCTTGGGGTTCTTGTTTTATAGGCTCTACTTGTTTAGGTTCCACTTTTTCAGGTTCTTCTTCGAGTTGTTTAGACATCCAAGGCAAATTATATTCTTGCAAATCCATTTTTCTTTTTAAGAGTTCGTAGTAGTGCTGAATTTTTTCGTGATCCGGTAGAGAACTATTTAATATTTTAGCCATAGCTAAATCAAATTCCGTCATTTGCTTTTTAGAAGGCGTATGCTTAGAAAATTCTTCTTCCGGTACCAACGCATACTTAGCTGCGAATTCCATTGATGATGCCGGTTAAAACAGACAATGCAGCCGGGATTAAAATATTTAAAAATCCGCCGTGTTGAACAATCAATTTTTTCTTGTTGAATAAACTTCCTTTCTTGGTACCAATTTTTCGAAGAGTCGTCTTATATTTCCTTAAAGACCTTTTCTGATGAGAGGAGAGAGGCAAGTTTCCTTTTAATACGTTCAGGGTGCATTCGCAAATAGCCTTCACAGATCGAGTCGGTAATTTTTTTAACAAATGCTTGCGTAAGGTTTGAGGACAAGACTTTATAAGCTCCAAGTCTCGAAGTTGTTTCCTCGTTAACGTCATGATCACAACTGAATTAAAATCGGTAGGGCTTTCCTTTTAAACCTTTTTTGGGCTCGTACACAAATTGGGTTTCCCCCGGTAATATACGCGTTCTGAGTCGCATTCCTTCGGGGGTTTCATTCCTTAAATCTACCAACAAATAAGAGAAGGGTTGTTTGGTAGCATCCTCGAACACTTCTTGGAAAAACTGAGTTGATCTCGGGTATAATTGTCTACCCAAGTGTGTAATTTGACTCATGTCCCGACGCTTTTTAAAAAGTACTAAGTACTGACTGTTTAAGGAAATACCTCTCATTTCTTTACCTTTATGAAAAAGGTTTTGAGTAATAAAAATATTACTTAAATTTAAATGGTGACTTCCTTTGGTAAAGAGGTGGGTTAATCGTTCATCACCCCCACATTCCACCATCAAATCATCTAAAATCATTAAAGAATGGGTACCTAAATATTCCCGATAATTAGAAGGAAACCCTTCCACGAACGTCACGTCGGGAATTTCCTCGTAAAGCTTTTGAGAGATGCCGTAAAACCAAACGACTTTATCGGGAGGAGGGTTAAACATATGCCGTCGTTCTGCCAGTAAATCCCGCAGAAACCAACTCTTACCGACCCGCGTGGGGCCTGCTAAGAGCATTGTAAAAGGGTGTTGAAAGCGTGGAAACTCCATTCTAAATAAACACAGACACATAGGTTTACATTATAAATAGTTTTTTATTGATAAAAAGGAGCACGTGTGCGAAATCGTTTGGATACAAAATTATAGACTCTATGGTCGTTACATATATTTTCAGTTACAAACTGCTTTAAAAAATCTTTCAAAGTTTTGCCACGACATCGGCAATAAATATAATACACACAAAATTGAGCACAAACAGCTGTCACATGACTTTGCAGCGGAAGTGGATTAAACACCACTCGTGAAAATTGAGATACATAGTTCGATATAGGTCCTTTAAAAAAGTTCGGCTTGTTTCCATAGGAATCAAAGAATTCCGCTTCCGTAGGGGAGGATAGATAGAATGCCACCCAGTGGCTTCCGGCTTCTGTAGACTTGTCCACGTTGCATACAAAACATGCAGGATAACGCTCGATCTTCTTGGGTAATTCATCACTGGGGAAAACACCGGAAAAGTATTTCTTGGTTACTGGATCGTGGGATAAAATAGTCTCGATTTCTATAGAATTCATTTTCAGTTGGGGAAGTCACACAACACATGTCGTGTTTTACTAATTTCCATAATGTTTTCAAATTCCGCATACACCAATACAGTCGTGGTTCTTTCTAAGGTGTCCGCAAACTTGATTTCAATTCGTAAATTTCCTTGTTGCTGTAGATTCAGATGGGGTCCGTCACACATATCAGGGCTCAGGTCGAAAGCATACAAAGTATGTCCGTTCGCAAAGTCCTCTCGGGTCAGATAAATGCCGGTATCCCGGTTAAATCCCGAAAACAAACGATGATACGCTCTTATATAGTTATTTTCTTCGAAATCCAATTCCAAGGGTTTGCTGGGTACGGGTTGTCCATCCACGTAAACACTTAAAAAGTTGACCTTGTGATGATAGAAATAAAAGGGATTTAAATCATATTGTCCAGTGTAGGCACTATTTTCTAAAAGTCCAATAATAATTCTTTTCGGCATGGCTCCTAAAAACTAAAAACACATTGTCTTGCATAAAGGATTTACTTCCGGTTGAGATCGAATAGGTCTTGCATAACACTCGATCGATGGGATACTTTGCTGTACTTTTCTCTAAGGCCTTGGCATGACCCAGTAATACACCGGGGCTCACTTTCACTTTACGTATGAAAATAGAAGCATGTTCCAAAATCACTTTGTAGTTGGGAATGGGTTTCGCCGCATCGATTTTACACATTAAGGAAAATTCAGGCTTGCTTCGGGTCATCTTAATTTTCAAGTCAACCATATTCAATAGCAATCGATTTTGTTGAAAAATATCACAATGCAAAGGTCCAATCATATCTAACGTTTTGCTTTTATTCGTGAGTGCGTAACGTATCTTCAATCCGGGGTTGTCTCCAGCAGGATCTGTAGCAGCCAAATTCTCATCTTTGTAAAAACATTCGCAGGTCAATAAACTTTTCTTGGCATCTTCTCCATAATTCAACAGCGTTTCAATATAGGCGCGGTAGGGGTAGGTGTTACTCGACGAGGAGATCACTCTTTCGTTCAGGCTAATATCCACTTGAGAAAACAAGGCGTGTAAAAATAAATTCACGGGGGCAACTGCATCCGTTTCCGCTAAGGGTGATCCATCAAACATGGTAATTTTCACTTTCACATACAGGTAGGAAGCCGATAAATCAATATAGTCTTCACCATTTCCGGAAATATTAAATTCCACAGGTCCTCCGTCTCGAATATTCGCAAGAGGGTGGTATTCAACAAAGTATCCTTTTTCAATAGCCGTTTGCGTGGGTGGGATCAAAAATAAATCCAATTCGGATTTCGCACAGGCAGCAGAATCTTTATGGATGAGTCCAGACATCTTTAAGCGAAAATATCTTGTACCTTCACTTTCTTGGCTTTACGTCGAATGACTGCTTTGGTAGAACGCTTCCTCTTTTTATACCGACGGCCCGATCCAATAATCGTCTTCACTTTAGTAGCGGCTTTGTCGGTTAACGTCTGGCCAGCTTCTTTTAATCTTCGCTTGGCGGCCATTTTAATGTCTTCTCCGCGAGACAGGTCACTCAACCCGTTCACGCCTGAATGAAACAACTGCTTGCCGACCGCTTTCGCTCCCGATTTGAAGAGGGGTACTGCTGCACGAAAAAGGGATCGAAACAGTCAACCGAATCCATATCCCTTTTGTAAAGTAGTGCCTTGATAATAATTTAGACCACTACCCGACTGATGGGAATAGTAATCTTCAAAAGATTTCGCACAACACTGGTAAGGAACAAACATCACGAGAGGTATTTTTGACGAAAGTGAAGCTTCACGTACGAGCGCCCACGTTCAAATGGCGTGAGTTCGCCGAGGTGGTTCCTTATAACGATTTCCAAAGAGTCGAACGATTTTCGGCTGACAGGTAAATAGTGCGGTCGGTCGAATGTCTCACAAATCATTTCTCCATCTTTTCCTCTCACATTAACAATTCATAAAAGGGGTGCTAACACATCTCCGATAATTTGGGGTTCGACAATATCCGAATAAACCAGCAACACTCTATAATGCGCACAGGGATCTGCGACATAGGTACTAAAAATAGTTTGCTCGATATTTATATCCGGCGAGGCGATTTCACCTGGTTCGAATCCTAACATCTGCGCTATCCCCTCATGCAATATCAGTTTTGTTTTATCTTTCACGTTAATACACACCTTTTTCGTGTGCGGATCATAAGTGAAAGAAATTTTATTTTTAATCTCTTCAATAGACATCGCTTTTAAAATGTCATCGACCGATTCGTAAAAGCCAGGGGGAATTCTTCTACCAAACGGAGATTTCTGGTCCTTCAAATCGAAACCAAATAAATTATTATTTTGGTTCACATTATACCAGGTGTGAGGGTAAATAAATTCGACAAGGCCTACTTCCCATTCCCCTTTCAATTCAACGGGGGCGGGTAATCGCGTAATAAAATGAGAAATTTTATTCTCAGGAAAATAATTCAGGGAACTGTCCGAAGGTAACGTCACGTAGAACGACATGCTTTCAAATGATCTTTCAACAATCCAAACACTTGTTTTATAAGGTGAATAAATCAGAGGATGAAATCCATTGGTCAAATTTGCTAGGATAACCTTTAAATTTCACTTTGTATTCCACACGCTTTTTCCGTATCCGCTTATCTAAAATCTTTTCAATCGTATAATTCTCTTTTGGTTTCACTTTCTGAAGTTCTTGAGGGTAAAAGGTTCCTTTAATGGGTTCTTCTAACAGGTCCTTGATTCGGTAGACGGGAGAGACTCTTCTCACACATTCAGTCACCACAAACACTTCTTCAGTCCAGTTCGTTTCATATCCTTTTTCGAAGGTTAATTTCTGCTTGGAAACTCGTACAACATCTCCCGGTTGAAACATGCAGGGTTTTCTTTTCGCATTTTGCATGTCACTGTATAAAGTATCCCATACATCGCTTTCATTTTCAGCGGTTACTTCAACTGGAGCTCTCTTGATACTTGAATGGTAAGTATGATTATAACTGTGTAACAACTGATCCAACACGTCTAAATAGCAGTAGGTATGATTATGGGTAAAATATTTCCACATTTTCGTTTTCAAAGTTCGGTTAAATCTCTCCACGACAGATGCTTTCGTATTGTTATTCGTCGTAAAAAACCGCACGCCTTCTTCTTTCAAAAATTTTTGAAAAAGTCTGTTTTGATACTCTTTTCCGTCATCCGATTGCAGGGACTTGGGTTTCCTCGTCGCGAAAATAGAGCGGAACGCCTTTACAATATCTTCACCTCGTTTTTGTTTCAAAGGGACCGCCCACGCAAATTTAGACAGAATGTCTATACAAGTCAGGATGTAGCGGTACCCTTGATTGAACTTTTGCAAACTGCCGAGATCCACTAAGTCGGTCTGCCACTGTTGATCGATGGAATACACTATCACTCGATTGGTCGGGAACTTTCTTCGAACAGGTTTGTGCAACGTGTATGCATCGACTCCGCTCAGCCAGTCCTGAATCTTCTTCTTCGAGATTTTGCCTTTGGCAGCACGAAATAAGGCATTTACACCACCAAAACTTCCTGCGTGACTTGGGTTCTGATACACCTCCATCGTTACAACACAAAATTTTATTATGACTCACATTCACACGAAAGCGCATCATATCTTCCTCGTACGAAGAAACTTTTCAGAATGACTCACTAGCGCAACGCCTCTCTTTATATACCTTATAAGTGCACTCACAAGCATAGCTTCATGGTTTGATAAATAAAACCCTTATCCACTTATCAAGCCGTGAAACTATTTTACCTTCGGTTCGAATCTAACCCCCTGCAAAAATTCGAAAAAATTTTGAAGTCCTCGAAATTGTGAAAAAAATACTAAGTCCCGAAATTTAGGAAAATAAATCTAACTCCTCAAAATTCCCCCTTCTCCCCGATAGATGGCAGCACCAAACCTCATCCAAGATGATAGTCAAAGTTTCTAGTCTTCCGGTGGCAACGTTCTAAAAGTTTCTATTCTTCCGGTGGTAACACCCCCTCGTCCAAGATGATGACTAAGTAGTGTAAAAAGGGTGTATTCACCAACAGGGTGGTGGCGCGGTGGCGCGCTCCAACAGGGTGGAGGCGCGCGCGCCACAGCGCGCCACCGCGCCACCACCCTGTTGGTGAATCACCCTTTTTACACTACTTATCTCGTACCTACAAATATCCTCTTCCTCTTGGCAGAAAGATATTCAATTATAATTCTGTATCTAAGTCTACCTCTTTTACTAACACTGTAATATGTAAATGCAATGATCCTTCTTTCTCAGAATTTATTGACAGAGACCATGGACACATTATCACTGGTAATCTCAATATTATTGGTAATTATCAATTAAAAAAATTCATGGAATTTGGCACCAAATTTAGACTTCCAGTTAAAACTAGCATTCCACAAATCTTTCAACAGTTTTCTTATGACCTAGATTTATTTATTTATAAAATATCTATTACTCATAATAAACATATTGCCTACTTCACTCAATGGAAAGTTTTAGTGTTACAAAAAATTAAAAATGCATTATTTATCAATTCCTCAAATCTGGTGTTATTTAAAAAAATCTGTACTTCTTAACTCTATCAAATCACTACAGGATGACTTTGTGATCACTTATGTTGACAAATCACCTAATAATTAAGCCATTATTTGTAAATCCTACTATCTCTCTATTTTAAACTCTTCAGTCACTAATAGTAACATCTTCAGTTTAACTAATAATAACCTTATAATTAATAACCGAAAATTACATAATTACTATAAACTACTTCAACTTCCCTTCAATAACTTTTATTATCCTTATATAGTTCTCATACCTAAGTTTCACAAATCCCCAATTAAATTTCGCACTGTCACTATTGGATGTAACACTTATAACAACAATGCTATTCAAGCTCTACTGGATATTCTAAAACAAATTTACAATTGTACTTGCAAAGTTGATAATTTACACTGTCTTAAAAATAGCTTTCAATTAATTCAATACATCAAATCGCTCGATCGAATAGACAATATTATGACTTTTGACTTTCAAGATCTTTTCAATAACATTGAGTTATGAGATCTTAGTAATATCATTTACAGTCTTTTTCAAGAATATAAAGCTCAAATTAATCTTCCTCACAATTTAAAGCAGACAAATTTAAAACACTTCTTAACTTTGTTATCCATAATAATTATATCTTCCACAACAACGATATCTATTTGCAACAATTAGGCATCCCACAAGGAGGTTGTAGCTCCAGTATTTTGGCAGATCTGTATCTTTATTATTATGAAAAGCAAATTTGCAATGATAATGTTCAATTTTATCGTTACATCGATCTCAACAAGCACTCACAAAATGACTTTCCCTTCATTTATCCGCCTAATTTAAAGCTAACTCAAAATACTCTGACTAATCAATCAATTAACTTTTTAGATCTCAAAATAATCATCGATGGTAATAAAATTTACACAGATATCTATGACAAACGGCAAGATTTTAGCTTTAAAGTAAACTTATTAACACATTTTAATTCATGTCTGCATCTTTCGGTATTTAGAAACATCATCATTAACCATTTATTTCGAATAAATAATTTATGCTCTGCAAAGTTCAAAAACAAGAATATTAATAAACTGATCACTGCCACTGTTAAATTGGGTTTTCCTAAAAACTTTGTATTTTCTATTTTTTATCCTTAACCATGTCTCTGTCAGTACAATTAAAAAAAAAAAGCTGTGTACACTTTTGTGTATATCAACAAAAAAAATTATAAAATAATAAAAGACAATAAAAAAGGTGGTGGTTGGGTGGGCAGATGTTTGATTACAGAGGTGGGGTGGTGTTGTACGGCTGGATGGGTGGGTGGGTTTGTGAAATTAAATTTAAAAAAAAAAAAGAAGGCAGAAGGCTTGTTGCATTTACTTTGTATTACTATGCAAACTTTCTTTTTCCAATAAAATTTCAGTTTCTTCCTTTTTGAGTTGTCAACTATATTTAAAATTCTAATTATACTATTAAACACATTGTAATCAATCGATGAATTTCATTGTTGCTTCGTGGTTTCATTGTTATTCATCTGCTTTGAAATTTTGCTTTTTTAAATCCATATGATTCCTGTTCTGGTCGTGGCAGGCTGGGTGAGTGTTGCCGGCTTGAAACTAGTTTAACCCCACAGGCAAGTCACAAGTCTTGCCGCCTGCCTCCTTCCTTCCTATCTTGTGTTTCTTAGGTTATTTTTTCATTAATTTTGATAAGTTTATGGTTTTAAGTTAAGATTTGTTGTGTTACTTTATTGATTCGTTTGTTTTGAAGGCTGTTAATTAATAGATCTGGTTTCTTTACATTAGTGTATTTCATCCACTGATATTTTTTTTTTAAATCTTAGTGGTCATTGGTGTTTCAGTGATCTTGTATCTGTTGTTTGGCTTCTACTATGCTTAATAGAACATCTTTATTATATATATATATACACACACACACACATTATTTATAAACGTAACTGTGATAAATAAGAGTTCAAATTTTAAATTTAATATACATAATTTTTTCTACTGCATTATCACTTAATTTTCAATAAATATAATACCAAAAAAAAAAAAAAAAAAAAGATTTCGCCTTCAAATAAATGAGTTTAAAAAATAAAATAAATAAATACATAAATAAAAATGGATAATAGTTTCATGGCTAAGATTAGCAGACGATTGAATTGTAAGAATAAATTTTAGAAAATTAAAACACAGAAGCCAATGTTTAAAATTGAAAAAAAATAGTTACAAAATTTTAAAATTCGAAATTCAAAGAATTCTCGATGAGATGCACACCTTCAGTGTCCCAACTACCTTTCTGCCATGTTTTGTAGCTCTACGATCAGTAGTGTAAGTATCAGAGCGCAGACAAAAAAACAGATGCACACACACATACTTCTCTTTATTTATATAGACTAGCAGGCTACGCTCGCTTTGCTGGTCACATTTAAATGAATTTTTGCTGGCTATATTTAAATGAATTTTCGAAAGAATTGAACTAATATTTATTTTTTATACACCGCATTATAGACAAAAACTAAAAAAAAAAAAAAAAAAAAAAAAAGAAAGAAAGAAAGAAAGAAAAGAAAAAAAGAAAGAAACTGAAATTGCTCCAAACCTCGCTTCTGGTACCCGCTGTCTACGGGACCTCTTTTCCCGCCCGCACTGCATCAGGTCTAGGCTTCCCATGCCTACAGAAAAATCTTTCCTGGGCACTTCAATCTGGACATTTATCGACGACAGTGGGGATCTGCTACTATTTAAGAACTAGATGACTGTATCTCAGCATCTCTTAAATATTTTAGTTTTGAACCATGTATGTTGTTAGTTTTGAACTCATGCTATTTACACTATATTACGATTTGATTCCGACCAATGTACTAAAATAAAATAAAATTAAAAGTAGATTATATATATATACATAAACAAATAAATTTTAATCAATTTAATCCTTTTTACTATGCATATACTACCATTTTTCCCGTTAAATACTGTAAATATATAAAAAATAATAATAATAATAAATAAAAGTTTCTTCTTTTAAAGGAATTAATTAAAAAATGAAAAATAAGAGGTACTATATTTCTACTATAAAAATAATCTGGTGTGTCACTCACACGACTCTTACCCTGAAATTTAATACTATAAATATAGGTTGCAGATTAAGAGGTAAGATAACGAGAACTGTCCTGTAAACCTATGCTAAACAATTCAAATTAGGCTTCAGAAGAGTTTTATACGATAATTAGTTCTGTGTGAGGGGGGCTACCGCCCCCCTTAACCCCCCGTTTCATTAATGCACCTACATTTATATAGAATTTAATTCGGTTATTAAAAAATAATTCATTTTTTTAAACATAATTTATTAAAATTATTATTTAAAAAAATTATCTTTTATGATAATGCAGACGATTTCCATATAAGGGAAGTAGTGCAACACTAAATATCCAAAAAAAGTCCATTTTACTCTCAATATTTAAAAAAAAATCTATAACTTTGTCTTAAATTATCACAGATTTATAGTTCAACCATTCGTTTTAAAGGTATTGATGAGCTCTTTTGAATGATACCCATCATGAAAATTTATTCCCCTCGAGGGCGGACTTCCCCCCCCTGGGGGGGACGCAAGGCTCCTACATACACAATTTTTTTTTTCTCAGTTAACTATCTCTTATACAAAAAATATATATTCGTTTCATTTGGTTTAGTGCAGTCTATAGACGTTAAACTCTACTTACCTGCAATTTCCCCCATAGACGTAATGTATTAGAATTCTCTTGATTGTCCCTGTACACGAACCATTTGCTTGATCTTAACGAAAAGCTTACTGTAGCATCCCTATATGATACACATTTAGAATACCAAGTTTGAACTTTCTGCCATAATTTGTTTTTGAGATATGCTGATAGCAGACAGACACACAGACAGACACACAGACACACAGACCATTTGCTAAAAACATGATTTTCGTATTCAGGGGACCTCAAAACGTGTAAATATAACAAAATCTCGCGTTCGAAAATTTGACCCAAAAACAATACTTTCTCTACCTTATGGGTAAGAGAAAGTAAAAATTAAACATAACTATTATAAATACGTTTTTAAATTTAAAACTAATTATACTTAATTTTTACTTCCATTACCCTACTACCGTAGGGTAATGGAAGTAATGTATTCGGTCTGAAAATTCGATTTCGGGTTTTCACCTGATTTACACGTTTTAAGGTCCCCTGAGTCCAAAAAAGTGGTTTTTGGCAATTGGTCAGTGTGTATGTATGTGTGTGTGTGTGTGTGTATGTATGTGGAGAATCTTCTGGTTATTATAGCTCAGAAACTAATAAAGATAGAGCTACGAAACTTTAGAATTGAAATACGTCTGGTGTACAGATCAAAATTCCAAAATTTGGTGAAAATTGAAAAACCGGAAGTGGGACATCGTAAACCGGAAGTGGGACCGTTAGTCCGTATCTCAAAAACGGCTCTAACGATTTTCTTCAAACTTGCTATATAAACACTCTATTAGATGTCCTTTCGAATGATATAGTTTGTTAGTTCAGGAAAATTGATAGGCGTCCTATATAAATAGCTCAATTTCAGGCCTCGCAAAGGCGTTCCTTTAAAAACGGTTGTACGGATTTTTTTCAAACTCGCCATTTTAACTCACTTTTAAATATGCTTTTGTATGTAATTATTGTTTTTCGGTCAATGATTGATTTTTTGTAAAAGTTGGTATCTCAAAAACGGCTCTAACAATTTTCTCTTTAAGTCACTTTTATATTTTCTGATCACATTATCTCTCAAAAATGCATATAACACGTGGAAGTCGTGTGGAAGTCGTGTGGCTGTTTCACACCAGATTTTTTATACTGCATTACGATTTTATTTTCAACAAATACAACAAATTAAAAAAAAAAAAAAAAAAAAAAAAAAAAAAAAATTCGCCTTTAAATGAATGCATTAAATAAAATAAGTTGCGTAATAGGCGTTGCTAAGATACGCAGACGATTGAAGCAAAAGAACAAATCTATGAAAAATGAAACAAAGAAGCCAATATTTAAAATCGGAAAAACGTTAATTAAAAAAATTCAAATTCGAAAAAATCTCGATGAGGTGCACACCTGCAGGGTCCCAGGTACCTATATGCCAAATTTGGAAGCTCTGCGATCAGTGAGCCCCAGAGCGCAGACAGACACACACACAGAGAGACACTTCTCTTTATTTATATACATAGATAAAGATTACGATATTTCTTTTTTTTTTTTTTTCGTAACGCACACTAAATTCATGAATAATTTTAAAAAGTAAAACTTCACACTATAAAAAATTTATGATGAACTTAATTGGACAAAAATAATAAGTAAGAAATGAATGAATTGGATAAGAAATAATTAAAATGAAAAAAACAATTTTAAAATTAAGGAAATATAATTCTACTGTAAGTTATTAAAAACCTGATTTATTTCATTTATTAAGGCGACTGAACAGTTTTCCGGTGATTTTTTTTTTTTTCCGGGTGACTATTTTTCGGTGACTTTCTTTCCTCTTTCCCTTACGTACAAACAATGACTTTTATTAAAATTAAGATTATCGAAAGCAAAAAAAAAAAAAAAAAAAAAAAAAATCAATTTATTAAGAACTGCAAATGTACAAATTCATTCCTTAAAGCACGGGCAAATTCTTTTCTTTCTTTCTTTCTTTTTTTTCTTTTGTGTGCGTGTGTATCTATATATATCTATAATATTAAACCTTTTGAAACATTGTACAAAAGGAAATATAAGTGCTGAAATATATCTCATTAGGAAAGTGAAAATTTAAATAAAAAGAAATAATCAGAATTCAAATAATAAAAGCATATAATATGCCTAATACATCTACATGGGCATCGGTTGATTATTGTATGCAAAATTAGACGAATTTCTGTAAATCTGTTTATATATATATATATATGGGGAGGTGTGTGTTATATTTAATTAACAAAACTTTAGAATAGATTTATAGAAGTTTAAATATCTTGAATGAATTTATAAAAAGATATCAACTTGCAGTTCAGTTTTAGTATAATAATTAGTCATGTACGTCTTATTCATTTGAGAGAAAAAGTGTAAATGCGCTTAGCTAATCGAACTACTTAATAAATACATCATATTGAAATTAATAACATACTGTAAAATACTTATACATATATATATATATATATATATATATATATATATTGTATATTGAATAATTTAATTCCTTTGCAACATTTAGCAAATGAAAGATATATATTAGTAAACATAAATATTTCTTAAATGCATCGACTAACATTTACCAATACAGGAAACGATCCTCTTTAAAGAATGCGGGGTAAGAAGCAAACGTTTCGGGGGACGTATAGCAAATTATTTTTCGGCTTTTATTGGGTAAAGCTGTTTAAGAAAAGGAAGTCCTTAATGATATTTTTTGGCACCTGGTCAGCTGTCACAGCTGTCAAACTGTGCTATATGGGATGTAGCCGCTTCGAAGTACCCGCATTTGGTCACGGGCCTCTATACAGTGTTGCTAGATTGGGGACGTTTTTTATTCAACTACCACCAATAATTTTGAGAAGTGATATTTGATGTATGTAAAAGACTATTAATCTTCGAAGCGATTAGGCAACAGTTACAATTAAAAATTGCTGGTGGATATTGAATTAAAAAAGTCCCCAATCTGTCAACACTGGCTCTACAATAGTTTGAAGTTTGGATAGTTCCCCAAATGAAAAACAATAATTTTTAATTTTTCGATGAATTCTCTTCCGCTTTTTGAATTAAAATCTACATTAAAAGCTCCGTCAAGAAATAAACCAAATACATTAAACTCAAATTTATTTATTTATTTAACTGTAAGAACGTGTGAAAAGTAGTTTATTCCATAATTTTGAATCCGATTGTCTACAAAAGATTCAATTAATAAAAATGACGCGAAAGTAATATTGAATTATATTCATGATGCTGAAGCATGTAAGAAAAATTGCTAAAAATAATTTGAACTCTCTCTCTCTCTAAATCTAACTTTTGAACGGTTTGAACTTTTTCTCAGATATTGGTGAGTTTTGTGTAACTTAATCTTTTTACTAATTATTAATCCAACACATTAAAGTCGATTTTTAAGTATGTCAAAGTTTTTACAATTACATACAATAATTATCTTCTCTCTCAATTTAAATAAAAGAAAATTGTTACAGGTTTATTTTTTCCGACATAAAAAGAAATATGTATTATTCGCATGCAAATAAATTTATTGTCATGGGATTATTTTAAGAACTAGCCTGTTCTTCCGCAAGCTTCAGAGAAAACCGTAAAAAAACCCAACAGCTAGATGGACGAAGGCGACTTGGGATTAAACCCGACATCTCCAGCTTACCAGCATCGAGAACAGAACAGAACCGCTCGGCCACGGAAATCGGCTTTTTCATTGAAAGTCCAAAAAATAGTATTAAGCACCTTCAAATAATTTGTTAAAAGTTATATTGTTAATAAATAAATTAGTTTATTATTTTTCTTTTTAATTAGAATATTTCACTAAATATTTTAAACTATTTTTTATATATAAAACCTTTTTACTTTCTCTTACCCATAGGGTCGAGAAAATATTGTTTTAAGGTCAAATTTTCGAACGTGAGTTTTTGTTATATTTACATGTTCTGACTCTGAGGTCCCCTGAATACGAAAATCATGTTTTTAGCGAATGGTCTGTGCGTCTGTCTGTTATCAGCATATCTCAAGAACAAATAGTAGCAGAAATTCCAAACTCGGTAATCTAAATGTGTATCATATAGGGATGCTACACTAAGCTTTTCGTCGAGATGAAGCAAATGGTTCGTGTACAGGGACACTCAAAAGTATTCAAATACATTACGTCTACGGGGGAAATTCCAGGTAAGAGTTTAACATCTATAGACTACACTAAACCAAATGAAACGAATATATATTTTGTGTAATATAGTCAATTGGGAAAAAAAATGTGTATGTAGGAGCCTCGCCTCCCCCAGTGGGGAGGAAGTCCCCTCTCGAGGGGAGTAAATTTTCATGATGGGTTTCTTTCTAAAGAGCTCGCCAGTACCTTTAAAATGAATGGTTGAACCATCGATCTGCGATAATTAAAAATAAAGTTATCGATTGTTTTCATTTTTAACAAAAAAAAAAAAAAAAAAAAATGTAATATTGAGAATAAATTCATTATATATATATATATTTAGAGAAGTAGTATATATATATATTAGAGAATTAGATATTACATATTAGAGAAGTAGTATATATATATACTACTTCTCTAATATGTAAATCGTGTGCATTATCATGGGAGATAATTTTTTTAAATAATAGTTTTAATAAATTATTTTTAATGAGTGAATTTGTATAGAAAAATATAGAAGAAAGTCATGTGGTGGCCACAACACACTAGTTATTTGTTGTTAGTGGATGTGCTTTACTAATAATATTTTACCATTTCCAAGAAAGCTGTTCGGGAATTGAAATAAATTCCTCATAGAGCTATGGCAAATAATGTATGTTTTAAGCTAAATTTACATCGCTTGTTTTTTGTACATTAATGAAACGGGGGGTTGAGGGGAACCCCCCCCCCCCTCACACAGAACTAGTTATCATATAAAACTCTTCCTAAGCCTAATTTGAATTGTTTCACATAGGTTATCATAACAGTATTCGTTATCCTATCTCTTAATCTCCAACCTGTATTTATAGTATTAAATTTCAAGGTAAGAGAAAGTAGTGTGAGTGACACACCAGATTATTTTTATGAAAAGTATTTTAAAACAGATTTTTTTAATAAAGACCCGAAACAATAGTACGAGTACTTAGTAATCTCAACTAATTTATTAGAAATATATGTATATATATATATATATATCATGAAAAACGGCAGTTTTTCGAGTGACGCAAGCGGAAGCCCAAACTGAACGCTGCGAACTCATATATACGGCTAGTTTGACATCAGAGAGATTTGTAAAAGCCGACACTTAATATCTCAGCAAATATGCCATATTTTGTTCTGATCTTTTCAAAATAGTCTTTTATCTACGGTCTTAATCTATCCTTAAAATTTTACATTTCTACATGCAGTATGTTTTGAGATCTGAATCTCAATTTAAAGCCAAAAAGGGAAAACGATTGGTGTAATGGACTAAATTCTGAAAAATATCTCTAAAACGGCTCGAAGGATTTTCATATAATTAATATATGCTGTTAATAGGATCTTTCTTAATCTAGTAACGTCTTCGTTTTTTTCAGGAAAACTCTTGTTTTTTATAAAAGTTGTTTTAAAAATAGAACTATATTACTCCGCCAATTGCATGCTTTTCTTCGGCGAAAATGGCCGTAAATCGGTTCTTACTTCTTGCTTCCAAGGCTTTGTTGGTTGGCTGACCAACGTGAATGCAGTCTGTTAGGAAAGGACTGATATAAACTTTTAGTTATGATTTAGTAATCTGGCAACAGCTAGATATGGTCTTTGTGTTTTGTTTTTGGAATAAAGTTGCTGTGTTATTAGTGTCATTATGATTTGGCGTATTCTTCTTTTGAGTTATTTTAGTAATGCGTCAATTTATGTTGAGAGTTAAATAATATGAGAGTTAAACCTTTTAGTCAGATATAAAGTATCTATTTTCTTCTGAGTCATTCGAATTCCAATGAAAGTTATTAGTTTGGGATTCAACATCTGGCGTCCGTTCGACAAGACAAAGACATCTGCAAGTAAGCTGGTTTAACTTTATTGTGTAACATGGATAAATTAAAAGCATCTCGTAAGCAGAATAGACGATTATTTACCATTGCGTGCAATGACTTTTGTGAAAGTGAAAATACAATACCTAATGATGAGAAAATTTCAAAGTTAAAATTAATAGAATCAAAAGCTAAACTGATGCTTGCATGTGAATATGAATATAGAGAGGCTTTATTAGATTCTAAGGAAAAAGATGATCAAATCGATAAAGAAATTGATGAATCAGAGTGTTATATTGATAAATGGAGAATTTTAGAAAATAAATTAAATGACCTTTTGAATGAGAAACAGGAAGTTTTAGTTGCCAATAGTTTTAATAATTCGCCAAATACTTTACTGCATTATCCGAAAATTAAACTACCCTCATTTGATGGTGATATAAAGAACTGGCTAGGCTTTTGGGGACAATTTCAAAAAATAGATAAGGATCCAAATTTGGATAATCATGATAAATTTGCATATTTAGCACAAGCCATGGAGAAAAACTCGTCGGCTGAAGAGTTAATAAAAAGTTTCCCGCCTGGTGGAGAAAGTTACGAGAAAGCTTTGAAGCAGTTACAGGTTCGCTATGGCAGGGATGAACTGCTGATAGAAGTCTACGTGCGAGATCTGCTGTCAATAATCATGTCAAGACAAAAATCAGAGAGAATTGTTCTACGCAAGTTGTATGATCAATTAGAATCAAAATTAAGAGCTTTAGAGACTTTGGGAGTAACAAAAGATAAGTATGCTGCTATGCTTTATCCGCTTGTTGAATCCGCTATCCCTAATGAAACATTGCGGGCATGGGAGAGATTTAGATCTGCTAACCGTCGATCTAAAGAAGAGTTGTCACAGGAAGGGCAATCCGATGGTTCAACAAAGGCCATAAGTAATTTAGACCGTCTTCTTACCTTTTTACAAGATGAAGTAGAGAGTGAAGAGAGAATTTTGATAGCAGCACAAAGCTTTAATCGTTCGGTAAAAGTAACCAATTTTGAGGATCGCCAAGAGACTCGCCAAAGAAAGGGCCAACCCCGTATTTCCACAGCAACTGAGCTTTTATATTCTTCACAGAATAACAAGAAATTTTGCATATTTTGTTCTGCTGATCACAAATCATGGAATTGCAGAAAAGCTCAAAAAATGACCTTGGAAGAAAAACAGACAGCTGTAGAAAATGCACGTTGTTGTTTCCTTTGCTTGAAAGAAGGACATGCTGTTAAGAATTGTAAGTCAAAGTTCAACTGCCAACTATGTGGGAAAAAGCACAACTTGCTATTATGTAAAAGTATTTCCGGGGAATCTACTCCAACGTCTCAAAAGAACGAAGCGGAAACAAAGATGATACAACAAGATGAAGATTTGGCAAGTTTGTCTAAAACTCCGAATGTTATTTTACAGACATTTGCGGTAGTCATGAGAGGACAAGGAATGAAACGTAAAGTTAGGGCCATCATAGATACTGGATCACAAAGGTCATATGTTTTACGGTCTACTGCTGAAGAAATGAAGTACCAGTCTAATGGAAAAGAGTACCTACAACATTCGCTGTTTGGAGGTTCTAATACAGCAGTTTGTCAACATGATGTTTTTACAGTGTATTTATCCAATTCGTCAGAAACTTATAACTGTCACTTTAATGCTTTGAGTCAAACAGTAATTTGTGAAACAATTTCTGCTGTGACACGGGAACCATACATGCAAGAACTTTCCAAATATGGTATACGCCTTACAGATGATATTGATGGACCCATTGAGGTACTTATAGGAGCAGATATTGCGGGTAAGCTATCTACTGGAAACTGTAAACAATTAAAGTCTGGAGTCACTGCTCTGGAAACAAAATTAGGTTGGACAATTATTGGCCGTACTAACAATGATAGCATAGCTGTGACAGTTACTTCTATGCTTACTACTAATGCTTGCATTTCTCAATTGTGGGCTCTTGATTCACTGGGCATAACTGACCCATCGGAAAAGAAAACAGCTATTGAATTACAAGAGGCAGCAAAGCAACATTTTTTAAATACAGTTAAAGTTGAGAATGATCGTTTTGTAGTACATATGCCTTGGATAGAATCCCACCTTCCACTTCCCGACAATTTTGAGTTGTGTCTGAAAAGGCTTGACAGAGTCAAGAATAATTTGAGAAAGGAAGGACTTTATGAGCTCTATGGAAACGTATTTAAAGATTGGTTAGATGAAGGAATAATCGAGTTAGTGCCTCAAGATGAATTGGAACTACCTGCACACTATTTACCTCATCGCCCTGTGATAAAGGAAAACAGCACTACCAGAGTCCGACCAGTCTTCGATGCTTCAGCAAAGCAGAAGGGCTCACCTAGTCTCAACGATTGCTTAGAGAGTGGCATAAACCTCATTGAACTGATACCGACTGTGTTATATCGTTTTCGGCTAGAAAAAATAGGTGTAATAGCGGACATAAGAAAGGCTTTTCTACAAATCAGTATCTCGCCCTCTGATAAGAATTATTTACGTTTTTTGTGGTTTGGAGAAAACGGCGAGCTGAAGCACTATCGTCACTGTCGTGTGGTTTTTGGGGTATCATGCAGCCCTTTTCTTTTGGGTATTGTGATTCAATATCATCTTCAAAATGTTTTGAAAAGTAAAAATGATGAATATCCTGAGAATATGATTAAATTACTTATGAACAGTTTTTATGTTGATAACTGTGTTACAAGTGTGCGAAACAAAGACGAATTGGAGTTATTCATGAAAATGGCCACAAACGTTATGGCCCAAAGGAAGTTTGAATTGAGAGGATGGGAATACACGAACCTCACCGATGAAGCTAAACCTGAAACAAATGTGCTAGGGATATTATGGAATAAAGAGGCAGATACATTGGGTATTAATTTAGCTAGCTTAAAAGAGCTATGTTTCGAGAAAGTTACAAAGAAAGTTATATTGTCTGCAGCCCATAGAATTTTTGATCCAATTGGAGTGGCTTGTCCAGTTTCATTATTCCCTAAACTGCTTTTGCAGAAACTTTGGAGCATGAAGGTAAACTGGGAAGAAGAAGTAGACTCATTAATCAAGAATGAATTTTTAAAGTGGCTAAAGAATATTTCACCCTTAGAAAATGTTCGCATTCCTCGATATTTAAGAAGTGGTGACATCAATGAGAAATGTTCTTTGCATTTTTTCTCCGACGCAAGCAAATATGCTTATGCTGCTGCAGTTTTTATCAGAATAGAAACTAGTGAATCTGTCAGAGTACAATTATTACAAGCACGAACTAGAGTTTCTCCGAGTGGCAAGAGGGCAACAACAATTGCGAGATTAGAATTGCTTGCGGCCACTATTTCATCTCGACTTGCACCTACAATATTGAGTGAGATTCCGCATGAAGAAATTTACTTTTGGACAGATTCTACCACTGTGCTCACCTGGATAAAAAGAGAAGAACCCTGGAACACTTTCGTAAACAACAGAGTCCAAGAAATTAGAGTTTTGACTTCCAAGGAAAAATGGAGGCATGTGCCTGGACCTTTTAATCCTGCTGACCTGCCTAGTAGAGGTTGTTCTGGTCATCAACTACTGAAGTCGAAATGGTGGGAGGGACCCAAATGGCTGTATTTAGAACCTGATATGTGGCCCTCTACTAAGTATGTTGCTGATGAAAATGAAGTTCTTAAAGAACGGAAAAAGAGTATTCGTTCCTCCTCGGATATTGTCCTGATCGCCAATAATGAAAATCTTGAAACTGATTGGTATTACCGCTATTTTTCCCAATACGAGAAGATTGTATATTTGATTGGATGGATATTGAGATTCGTAAGAAACTGTCGTCTTTCAGAGGAAGTAAGGAAACGTGGCAGCCTTGATTCTGAAGAGTTTGTGGAAGCTGAAAAAAGAATATTGATGATGATACAAAGGGAGACATTTATAAACGAAAAAGATGAAAAACTAAAGTCCTTAGAAGTATTTAAAGATCCAGAGGGCATTCTCAGACTTAGAACTAAGATTGTTTATAGAGAAGACTGTGAGGATTTTAGGAAACCTGCAATTCTTCCTTCACAACACGAAGTAGTGAGGCTATTGATATTTCATCATCATGTAAAAAATGGCCATGCAGGTACTCAGATTTTGTTAAATATTTTGAGAGAACATTTTTGGATACTAAACGGCAGAAGAACGGTAAGATCCGTTATTTCTAAATGCGTTAGGTGCAAAAGGTATTCTGGTAGGAATCTAGATGCCATTACAGCTCCTCTTCCAGAAAATCGTATTCGAGATGCTGCAGTATTTGAAATCACCGGTGTTGACTGTGCTGGACCTTTAATTTTAAAAGGACATGAGAAGGTTTGGGTTTGTCTTTTTACTTGTGCAATTTATAGGGCCGTCCACCTAGAATTGGTTTCAGAAATGACAACTGATGCTTTTTTGTTGGCATTGCGTAGATTCATAGCAAGAAGAGGAAGATGCTCTGTAATTTATTGCGACAATGGAACCAACTTCGTTGGAGCTGCAAACGTGCTGCAGTCCTTAGACTGGAATCGCATAAGCAAATATAGTGCAGTTAATCGTATTCAATGGAAATTCAACCCTCCAACTGCCTCGTGGTGGGGTGGCTGGTGGGAAAGATTGATAAGAATAATGAAAGATCTATTGAAACGAATCTTAGGTCGAGTATGTTTAAAATATGAAGAGCTGATCACAGTATTATGTGATTGTGAGTCCATCATAAATTCCCGACCTCTCACATATGTCTCAGAAAAGGATTCTGAACTTGTTCCTCTGACTCCATCATTATTTCTGCAGGACATAAAGGAATTTGGTGTTCCAGATTGTGATGCTGCGGATCACAACAGCCTTAACAAAAGGGTGAAGTACAGACTGGCTCTACAAAAAGAACTGAGGAAGAGATTCAGATCAGAATATTTAGGTGCACTTGTTCAAAAACCCAAGTCTAAAAGGTGGTCAACTATAGCCGTAGGTGATGTGGTTATTATTGGATGTGACAACAGAAGACGTATTGAATGGCCTCTTGGACGAGTCACAGAACTCCTTCCTGGAGCCGAAGGAGTCGTGAGATTGGTGAAGCTCCAGACGGCAGACAGAGAGTTAATTAGGCCTATTCAGCGTCTATATCCGCTAGAAATAACAGCGTCTGAAGCCAAAATTATTCAGAAACAAGTAGTAAGAAATCATGCGCCAAGACCAAAGATGTCCGAACAACGTGTAACAACCCCTGTAGTCTCTGAACGAGAAATTAAAAGAACAAGATGTGGACGGACAATTAATGTTCCTCTGAGATTGGACTTGTAGTGTTTAATTTGTTTTGAGTCGTGCCTCCCCCACAACTCAAGGTGGGAGGATGTTAGGAAAGGACTGATATAAACTTTTAGTTATGATTTAGTAATCTGGCAACAGCTAGATATGGTCTTTGTGTTTTGTTTTTGGAATAAAGTTGCTGTGTTATTAGTGTCATTATGATTTGGCGTATTCTTCTTTTGAGTTATTTTAGTAATGCGTCAATTTATGTTGAGAGTTAAATAATATGAGAGTTAAACCTTTTAGTCAGATATAAAGTATCTATTTTCTTCTGAGTCATTCGAATTCCAATGAAAGTTATTAGTTTGGGATTCAACACAGTCAATAACTTTTTGTTATGAAGAAAATATTTTTAATTTTAAAATTTCCCATTTCGTCAAAAAATTATTTAGATAATATTTAAAGTAAAAGAAGTATTTTGTAATCATAGATATTCTATTTCATCGTTATTTATAATGAATTAATTTCTTTTTAAAGCGAAAAAGTTTATCACTCATGCACACAAATTTATACCATGGTTCATGATCTTTGGAGCGCATGCGTACATCCAAAATTTTTGGCGCTCGCTGACTCGCTGTAGACAGGCGCTAATTGTTTACCATCGAGGTTTGCACTGTATTATTCCGCCCATTCCGCCAATCAAGCTTTCAGTTTCATCTTTCATTACGTTTTTCTATTTTATTGTATCCTAATCCGTGATTACTTCGAAATGCATTATTTAATTAGAAGATATTCTAGTTGAAAACCCTAAATTAATTAATATGGGAAGGTTTAAATAAATGATTTCAGAAAAGCAAAACTTAATATTATGTTTGCATCTAGAGGTACGTGTTTTATTATGGTTACATATTTTTTTTCGATTAGTCAATAAATGTGTTTATATATCTTATCTTTGATCTGTTTGCACTGCCAAGCCTAAACAAATTATTACTCATAATCGCCTGTAATTTTCAAAATATGCCTGTTTTTTAGTTCCATGTTTATGTATTGCTCGGTAACCTGTTTCAATATTCAGACATTCCTACCCAAGAAATTTGTTTGAATAATAGAATAATTTCAATAAATAAATAAAATTTCAGAATAAAAATATAACTTTAAAAATAATTAAACATTAAAATTTAAAAACAAAGCAAAATATATATGTTATGTAACCTAAAAGTAAATTTCTTTCTTATTTTCAGCAGAGGTCAATCTAGGTTTTTGAGAATGGTAACCCACTTATAATTTTTACAGTTTGTGAAAATAAAAAATGCTCTGAACAATTACCGACTTGTACAAAATAATTTTGAAATACAATTACATATGATAAAAATAGAACAATTGTAAAATAACTATAGATGTGATTGGGTAAATACCAAAATTAAAGATTTTCAAATCACTCTGTAATATGATAATAATAAAATATAAGAAGGAGCTTTCTAGCAGCAAGCGCTGCAGATTATTCCGATAAACTTATTATGGACAGCAGTAAAGTATGCTTTTTGGATTACCAGTATAATAGTTTAATCACAATTGCTTACATGCTGTTATTTCGCTGCTTATCAATAAAATTTGCACTTTTTTTTTCTTTTTCAAGCTATTCCTGAAATATTTTTTGCTTACATTTCGCCATAATACACAATTATTTTTATTTTTTATCTATAAAGTCTGCGATTTTTTGAAAACTATTTTGAATTGAGCGATAATTTCACAGCTTGTTAATAAAATATGGAATCATATTGCTGCTTATTGAGAAACTTTATTTTTCACAATACAAATAATTACTAAGAATAGAGTATTTTGTTGCAAATTGATAAAATTCTTTTTTTTTTTTCCACCAAAGCTATTTCTCAAAATCCATGATAATTTTGTGGCCTGTTATTGAAATACAGAATCATTTGTATTTTCTGTATCTATCATCAAATTTTATGTTTAATAATATAAATAATTGCCAAAATTCATCATTATTTTGTTGCCTATCAATAATTTTTTTTTTTTTTTTTTTTTTTTTTTTTTGTTCAGTTCTGTTTACCAAAATATGCAATAATTTTGTAATCTGTTATTAAAATGCACAAGCATTTTGCCGCTAACAGTTCAAGGCAGGCATTATTTATGAAATCAAGCATAACAGAATTTTACCCCAAAAGGCAGAACTAAATTTGCTTTTACAAAATAATTAGCTAGTTATTAGGAATGTACTGAATATTCAGTATATATATTCGATATTCGACCGTAATGCTGAATATGAAATTATTTGGCTAGATGAATCTAAAGATTGATTTTGAATTTTATACTATAAAATAAATAATGTAAAAAACTATCATCTATTCAGATACAGTCAACCGTCGAGCAAAAGGTGTGCTTATTTAGTATTTTAAGGACAAAAAAAATGTGAAAAGAGGAGGGGCATTTAACTGAGTAAAGGATTTTATGGTATTTTACGGTATATATAAAATAGGTAAATACACTAAAACGTATTTGCATAATTAAATCTGCTATTTTGCCAATTATGGCCATTTCTACGATCTGAAGATTAATGTTTGAAATTATAAAATATTTTAATGTTTCCCTTTCATATGTAAATTTCATGTATCTTAAATTAAATCTTAGAGCATAATAACTTTTATATTCTCTAAGAATTATCTGAGGATGATAATTTCGCATCTAAAAAAGATGTTAAGAATAAAGTTATCAGTTTTGGTTTTAGTAATTCACTATGCTGTAAGTATCAAAATGTAGCAATGAACCTAATTATGTATATACACTACAAAAGTTCTGCATGAAAGCGTGCTGTTTACCATTTAACTAAATTTTATGTTCAAAAGCTTTTTTTTTGTAATTTTAAGATGTGCAAATTTTCATATATGCTTCAATTATTCTTTCTTGCAACTACTCGGTATTCGGTGCTCGTCCAAGCACTCAGCAACTACTCGGTCAAAGTGCTATTTGGTGTAGCACTAATATCTAACAAAAGTTGTTTTTGTTAACAACAGTACTTAAATAAAGATTATATCTTTAAAATCGAGTTAACAAGGAGTGCACGTATTTTAGATAATGTTGCCATCTAGGACATTTTAGGAGATCAAACAAATATTATGTCCACCCCCGTTAAAAAAGGTGATACATGATACAAGTAAAAAAATAGTGAATTTGAGTTTGTCATATGAAAAGCCCAGTGGCAGAAACGCCGCGACACGGCGGCATAGTCACGGACACAGAAAAACGGCTTGCAGACAGTTTTTGTCTGCACTAATAAAAAAAATTGACCCTAACTTCCAGACACTCTTTGTCTGTACTACTAAAAAAAAAATTTCCCACAACTTTAAGACAGTTTTTGTCTGCAGTCATAAAAAATTGTCTGCAATTTAGATATTTTTGCCCACGACAATGCACTACTGATGTATGACGTCTTAGACGCTCTGTGGTAGGAACTCTAGAGCTCCCTATAGGTGCCTTGGAAGGAACACACAAAACAGTGCTTAACAAGGGCGACCTAGGAGCCTAGATCTCCCTTGATAGGCAGTGTTATGCATGTATTCTTTTTCTCCTGTTACCTGTTACTGAGATTCTACGGGAATGTAGGAAAGTGCTAATTTCATTTAAAACTGCTCCAAAAATTCTCCTCCACTTCAAAATTCACTTATAAAAATTTCTGTATCAAAACTAAAATTTTATTATTTATAATTATTTATATTGTGTTGTGTCAAACATTGCTATGAAATATTTAATTGAATGAGTTAAACTTATTATTTTATAATTGTTTATACTATATTATTTTGTAGTAAAATTGTATTGTGTATTGTTGCACGAGATCACCACGGTTGTTAACCCCCCCCCCCCCCTCCTCCCAGATTGCCGCTTTCAGGCTTTTTGAGTACAGATTACGAAATTTTAAAAACCTGTCGCAGACAGCTACAAAATTTTATGTCACTGGGATGAAAAGTGTCCCACCTAAGCTATATCATGCAGTTTATCCACCTGAGTGAGAGGCATTTTTGTTAGTTTTATTGTAAGCTAGTCAATGCTTTATTGTTATCTTTAAGTTGATTTTTCTCAAAGATTATTTTTTATTACTGGGGTGCAACATGATGTTGTCATCTAAGAAAGTTTAAGTATTTATTGAGGAATCTAACAGTTAATAACTTTCTTTGCTGTGAGCTCAGCATCATGCCACTGTGTATTGTAATATTTTCTAGTAATTTTCTACATTTAAATCAATCACCATTTCTGAAAAGGAATTTTTTATGTTAATTTCTCATAATTAAAAAAGTAAAATATTACTAAATGTAAATGGTACTATTTAAATAGTTCGAAAAAAATTAGGAAGTTGACAGCTGATTGTCAGTAATTAGCTGGCCAAATATTCGGCATTCGGCCAAAATCATTAAATAAACAGATTAACCATGAAAAGTGTCTAAAACTGATTATTTTCGTAGAGCTAAAGTTTTAATTAATACAGACATGGTACAATCTTACAGAAAAAAAGGCTGAACTTTTCCCGATCGCCCCCCCCCCTCAAAAGTGGTATCAGGCAACTGACACAATATAAATTTTTCAATAATAAAAATAATGTTAAATTTGATTGCATACATGCACACACAATAAACAAAATCAGAACAATAAATCTCATATTGAATATCATATTAATTATAATTAAAATAGTTCTAAGTGCTTAAAAAACAGACAAACTTATTACGTATACTTGAAAATAAGTTTATTCTGTAGAAGCATTGTTTGCTCGGGCAATTGATTAGCAGAATAATGTAGTTCTAGTTTATTAGGAAAATGCAGTTGAAGAGCTATTTCTTTTTCATTTTCTCAAAGTTTGAATTTGACATTTCTTGAAAGCCAATCACATAGAAATTGCTAATAATATATTGCACAAATTCAGGCTGACCCCCCCCCCCCCTACACATGTCCAAAAAGTTTTAATGCAGATTTGCATTGATCCCAAGAATAATAATTTTCAAGCTTAAAAAGGCTGAAAAGTAACATGTCTGTTAATATCTTTACTTTTTCTTTTCCTCTTGAATTTCATTCTGAACACCACTGAAAACAGAAAACTCTCTTGCGGTAAACATTGCAAGAAGAGCCATTCTGCCACTTTTTTCTTTTTAACTGTGGTATGCTCATGCATGCAAGAACATAGCAGTGCCGGATCTAGGGGGGGGGGGGGGCTAGGCTAAAAGTACTGACATTCATAATTGAATATTACCAATTAGAAATTTTTCATTAATATGGAATAACATCTTGAAAAATCTTAGCCCCCCCCCCCCCAAAAAAAAAAAAAAAAAAAAAAAAAAAAGTTTTAGATTCGCCACTGGAACATAGTGCATGAATAAGTTGTCTGCATTTTCTTTTTTGTTTAGAAACAGAATTTACTATTAATTAAAGTGAATTAAATTACATTTAGTTTAAATTAATATTTTGTATTTTAGAAGATTAATTTCTCAAGTAAATGTTTGAATATTGAAGTGTGGAACTTTAAAACAGGCATATTCGAAAAATAGAGGTTACAAGTGATTTGTTTATACTTGAAGATATTTTTGTTTTAGCCAACAGATCAACAGACATTTATTTACTTTTCGGAAATATGAATAACTACATTTTAGAAAATAAAACTATAAAACACTTGCCTCTAAATCATAGTAATGGAAGTGTATATTTATAATTTATTTTCCTTGTAGCTGCAAATCTTATGCATTTCATGAATTGCTAATAGAATAGGGATAATTTTGGATTTGGGTATGAATTATATTTCATGAAATAAAATGAAAACTAATAATTTCATATGCCTACAAGAATTCACATTTATATACATCATCATTACCTATAATTATATACTGAAAATATATTAGCAACATTGAAATTGACACAAAAAATATTTTAGTTTTTGAAGATGGCAATTCAATCAAAACAAGTACTTTCAAACAGTGCAGCTAATTAACATGCTGCTATATATTTTCCAAATTTAGGTATATACTGCACATTATATATGTTTACTTTAACATTTTATCGAATTGAAACATTTGGGGAGCAAATGTTCAAATCAAGTTTTTTCTTAAAAAAGAAAAAAAAAAAAAAAAAGTTATTTTTTTAATTTATTAGTTTTTTTTTTTTTTTGTCTGAAAAATTGTATCTAAAGGTGAAAACATGGTTTGAATGTTTGCTCCTCGTTTATGTTTTAATAGTTTTAATGTAATTAATGATTTTAAAACATGGGGTACTTTGGGTCAGGGTTGTTCGGTTTTTTCCATAGTGGAAAAAACCTGGTTAAAATCGCCCCGGACAAAATACCGTTTTGTCCACTATTAATTATTTGCGAGTCCTAAATTAAAAATTACATTTATTCTTTCCATGTATATAAAACAATTCTTTATCATTATGTGTATGTGAGAGCTTGTGAAATACGGTCGCCATTGGCGACCAATATTTTTTAAAACTAGTAATAATGTTTTCAACTTTAAGGATTTTTTTTTTTTTTTTTAATATATATATTTTGGTGAAAGAATTGGTCCCGAAATCGGGCTCCAATTCTACTTTCGCTGTTTTGCCCTCACCACTTTTTGAGACACTGTGTTGAATTAGGGAATTTACACATCTCCGTGCATGTTTCACAACTCTGTGTTAAATTATTGCACCGTTTTAGGGAATTGGTTTACACTGCTCCTGTCTGTGCATGCTATCGATCTGGTGCTGAATTTTTGTACCTGTGTAATGATGTACCATTGCCGATGGTGTATTAATTTAGAGAAAATAATAAAACCAGTTTCATCATGTTAAATTTAAACATGTGTTTCCTGATGTAAAAAATAAATCATTCCAGCCTAATAAATAATTGATTTTTAGTTGGTATAATAATTGGTATATAGAATCTTAATTTCTATATTCCAGGGGTGCAGAAAATGTTCAGACCTCTGAAATTTCCCCCAAAAATAACGCATCAACCTATTATCTGAAAGTTTCTTTTTTTTTTTTTTTTTTTTTTTTTGGGGGGGGGGGAGGGGGTAACGGGTATTTAAAGGGAATACACTTGTAAAAGAAGAATACAGCTGTTAATTTGTAGTTTAATATTCGAAAATTTGTTTTTTCAGTAATTTTTTCTTACTTCCGTTTTCATTTTTATTTTATTCTAAGATAATAATTATTCAAAATTTCCCCAGACAGCCAGAATTTCCCCCGAACATCGTTCGCACATTCGGACATATTCTGCACCCCTGCTATATTCAAGTAAATTTTGAAACTGAATAAAAAGAAGAAAAAAAGAAAGAAAGAAAATGTTGGAGAATATTTTTTTATGGGCTACCATAATTTTTTGTTGGCGACCATATTTTTTAATAAATTCCTGAACCCTGTGCAGGGTTTAAACTGCCATAAGTTTTTTTAGCATTTTGCTAAAACATGTTGGTCAGAATTTCACTAAAAAGCTAAAACTGGATAACTATATAAAATATCTCTATATAATAACTCAGATTTTTTTTTTTGTAATATTTGCAGGCAAAAACTACGAAAGAACTGAAATTTTTGGGAATCATTATTTGTATAGTAATATCTACCCTACCACTACACTTTATTTAATTTTTAAATTGCTTTTTCATTTTACATGTATGATATGAGTACCTCTTTTTCTATTGTTGAAATCAAAACATAGTTTTCCTGATTCATATTTTTAAAGTCACAAATATAGATGCTTGGTTAAAATCATCAATGAACAAAAGGAATAGAAAACAAAACTGAGGATAACAAAGCTAACAAGGAACACCGTGTCTGGCTGTGATTTTAATGAAACTTTAATTTCTGATAGAGGGCATGTACCAAATATTTTTTATCACAGAAATTTTTGCTATCATCCATGTTTTCTCTATTTATTGAATTTTTAAAATGTTAAAAACCACATCAGCCACATATCAACAGTAAGCTCCGCCTTTGGGTGTGACTTAAAAATACTAAATGATTTTGCGCTTTCATGTTTAAGTTACAAATGAAAATTTATAGTAGTACTGAAAATTATTTCAACTGAATTATTCATTTGAGTATTCACTTGCTGTATAAATACAAATTTTTCGCATATTTTTGAGTAAAATTTGATAGCATATCAAATATGAAAGAAACGCCTCTCTCTCATTGAAATCTGAGCCGGACGCTTGGGTGATGTTCCTTGAAAGTAAAAGAAATCAATGGTATCCAAAGAATTAATTAACTTTCGAAAAAGCTAAAATAGTGCTTGCCTATTTTCGCTAAAATGCTAAAGTAATTTTTTTGCCAGGTTAAACCTGTGTATGTAAATAAAATCAATTTAAATATTTCAAAATAGACATAAATGATTGAAATAGGCATGCAAATTTAACAATATTTAATAAATAAATATATCTATTTCTAAGGGTGAATTGGGTGCAAAAGTATAGTTTATAGTTTCAATTTTAATTCCCCTCCTTCCCCCCCCCCCTCCCCACTGCTTTCAACTACATTATCATCTCCTCCCTCATAGTCGTAAACACCTTTAAAAAATTTGTTATTAAGCATGATGAAATGAATGATTCACATATATTTCATGGAATTTTTTACTTTCTGAAAATACATAGGTAAGGAAAGTATTGTCATTATAACAAAAATTTGACGTGAAGTTGGTGTATCTACATGTTTGAAGTTCCATGAGTTCATTTTTGCTGTTTTACGATAATGTATGTACATATCTGAGTAGAGTGAACACAATATTGTCTAAATGCTTTGTTCAAATGAGCTAAAAGTTGGTGCATATGTTATAGGTTATCGTAGTACAAACTGTATACATCTTGGAGAATCTAGCACAATTTTATTTATTTATTTTAACCAGGACACAAAGATAAATTCTTTATCATTATAGTCTATGGGCTCAAATAATTTAAAGTGTGATAGCATCTGAATTCCTTATTCAGTTCAGCTGAAACTTTTATATACATGTTATCAGTCATTGTTGAATGAATCGTATAGATATATTTTGCTGAATCTAGCATTTATAGTTTTTTTTTACAGGGAAATAACGAAAAATTCTGTAATATTATGGCCTATAGTCTGAATTTATTTAAAATGTGATGGCGTCTGAAGCCTCATTTGATTGAGCTTTGAATTCATATACAAATTATAAGTATATGTCACACAAACTATATACATTTTGGTGAATCTAACACTATTAGTTCTTTTACAGATATACACAAAATAATTTGGATGCATTCCATTCCATTAAACAATATATTATTTGTGAGCAAATAATCAAATAATTTTCTCGATTGTTTATTTAATGACTTCTCTTACGTTATTTTATTTAAACAACAGTGAATTACTTTCATGTTCAGAAAGTCGACTGGAGTCACTCAACATTTTTATTATTTCTCTTTAAGTTTCTGCATATTTATCAAATTGATTATATATATATATATATACAGTTATACACATGTCACATTTATATTATTAAAGACATTACTTTTGTGAAAAATAAATAAATAACTTTTCTATGTGGAAGTAAAATTTAATTTTGTATTTTTTTCATCTGGAATTTCTATTACCAAGTAATAATTTTTTTTTACAAAATTAAAATAAGAAATATATTCAGAAAATTCAAAGTCGTTAAATTAGTACCCATTTTCCAAAAATTTATTTTTTAAATTTTTAGTATTTCATTTTGTGGTTAAAAAAAGCAATTTGTGTGAAAATTTGCATTTTTGAACGAAAAAAATATATAAAAATTTTTAAAAATCAATTTCTTCGAAAATGAGTACCAATTTAATAATTGTGAATTTTCTGAAAGTGAAAACGGAATTTAAAAACTACATTTGGTAATGAGTAATTTCTATATATATATAAAAAAAAAATTACTGTCGCTGGCGTCAAATTTTTTTTGTCTGCGACAGCATCTTCTCGCGGAGGGCAGGGTCCTTCGCATCATGAGAGGTATCAGTGTGTTCCGAATACTTCAAGGAAGACATTTCAGCTGCTTAGAAATTTCTATCATTTTAATTAAAGAAGTTATTAGCTATAAACGACAAATTTATGAAAGTACTCTATTTGCCACCTTGAAAAAAGTTTCTCCCAGTGACGTTGGTCTTCTGTCATGAAGTCATTTTACACGGGAAAAATAAAATACGATCCATGGTTGTAGGTAGATAGGTTGGATTTAACATCGCCCAAGTACTGCGCTATGGGTAATTGGTGACTGTCTGGGAAGCACTTCTAGGGATGTTCCAGAGACATCACAATTTTGATCCTCCATGGAGGAGATTCCCCAGACGTATATTTTTGATGGGAACATGGAGGACTTTGTGGCCACGACAGATTTTATGTGCACCAGACACCATTAGTGCACACGACGGTCTTTGACCGGCTCAAGTATCGAATCAGCAATCTTCCAATTATGAGCTCGGTGCTTTATGGACTGGCTATACCGCTGCTCGGAACCATGGTTGTAAAAAATAAATGTCAGTGTTGCTATTAATAACTTTTTTTCTCTACTTTTAGAAAGTAAATTTTCTTACATGGGAAAATTAAAATATCCATGGTTGTAGGTAGGTAGGTAGTTAGATAGGTTGGATATGACATTGGCCATTACTGCACTATGGATAATTGGCGACGATCTGGGGCATACCCCTAAGTATGTTTCGGAGACATGCCATCACATTTTTTATCCTACACGGAAGAGATGGCTCCCCCGCTTCGGTGACCCAAAAAGGTATAGTTTTGATGGGAATATGGAGGATATTGTCGCCACAACAGATTTTATGTGCACCAGCCACCATTAGTGTACACAACGGTCTTTGGCCAGCTCGAGTACCGAACCCGCAATCTTCCAATTACGAGGTCGGCGTGCTATCGACTGGGGTGCCGCGGTCCTGATCTATAGTTAAAAAACAAAGGTGATATACTAAAGCTATAATAGAAAATAGTCTGGATATTACGGATTTCTTTCTATTAAAAAAAAAAAAAAACTGATTTTAAGCATGATTTTTATAAAAATAAAATAATGTGCTATTAAATATTACATATTTCAATTTGACATTGAATATGGGGATTTATATAATAATTTTCTGCTTTTGTCTTGTGTTATGCGCTATTAACATTCCTATTCAGTGAAAGGAAAGCAGCGGATAGGCGGGCAGAGCTCTGCATGTGTTAACAAGTAAAGTGAGTCGGGGGAAGGCGAAGCCTCCCTCAGGGGTTGGTGAGCGGAGCGAGCAGGGGGCAGAGCCCCCTAGTTATGAAAATAGATCTTCCCATAAGATAGGCCATAGCTGTTGCCAAGATTAGGTATTGTCCTCTCTTAAGAATAACTTCTTCACATTCTACATCATTATCACTTAAATTAGCATCAGACAATTTGTTTTTAATTAGTTAATAGATTGTGAATAACTCCAAAGTCATGATATAATATCAAAGTTCACATACTCATCAAAATTTATATTTAGAATGGTAAAATAATGACCAGTCAAGAAATTTTGTGAATTTTAGAAAAGTTTAAAAGACATAACTAATATTGTGTGACTTATAAACAAAGAAATTTTTCATTCAAATGAATAGGAATGAATCAGGACTTCACTAAAAGGTCGTATAAATGTAAAAGATGTATAAATTGGGTTTTTTTGTAATGGAAATTTTGTGATTACGATAACTTGACATAATACTCAAAATTGAATTGAACCAAAGTTATACAGCAAACTTATCGTACAAATATCTTAGATGAGTTCGTTAACTAAGTTGCTCTGCAGTTTGTTTTCAAGTGGCAGCTACGTGAAAATTTCAAATCCACATTTTGAATTTTGATGTTTACATTGACCACATAAAGGTCTCAACCAAGTATTTATTAATGAATTTTATCTGCCATTTTTAACAAAATGACCGATATCTTTAGTACGGCCATTTCAAATCAGGATACCACTTGTAAATTTATCATCAGAATACCTTTTGAAATACTGAATCAGTTCAAGTTGGACATTGAACTTATCACACCAATATCTTGGATGAATTTTGTACCAATATTTAGTTTCCAAGTTGCAGCCGCATGAAATCAGGCTGCTACTTGAAAATGCGCCACCATAGTAACTTTAAGAATACTAAACTGGTTCAAATGAAAGTTGGGAAGTGAACTTACAATTCAAATATCTTGGATAAGTTTGCTAGGCAACTTGCTCCACCATTTTGTTTCCAAGTGGCGGCCACTTAAATTTTTTTTTATTACAATAACTTTTGTAATACTGAATCAGTTCGAATCACGTTTGCACAGTTGACATATCATTCAAGTACCTTTGATAAGTTCACTGGGCATCTCAGTCACTCTGTCCTTTTGTTTCAAAATGGTGGCCACTTGAAAATTATCACAATAACCCTTCAACCGATTTGCTTAAAACTCCATATATACATAGCCCTCATTAATAAATCCATCAAATTCATTAATAAAATGTAGCTGCCATTTTGAAAAAATGGTGGCAACTTCTTAAGAAAAGATAAATCAACCTAACCTTCCTATGAGCCGGAAGGACTTGTTTTAATTTTTTGATCAATAACCTCTAAAAAGTAATGATATCAGTACAAAAACCCTTATCGGGTTAAAAGTTTGTGACGCAGCTACTTTATCGCTATAAAATTTTGAAATATGGGTCTTAAAAATAATGATATAAATTTTAAGTGACGCTTTACTATTAGTTAAAATATACGTAGATTTTCTTATTTGATCATTTGCTTTTTTCTTTTATTTATATTTACAATGCAAACATAATATTTTTAACTTCAAGATAAGACAAATATATTAAATATACTCACTGATACTTTTTCATTTGCACTTCAATTTCAAAATAACAGTTTTAAAAGGAATGATATAAAAATTCCAGTGACTCCTCGGTGTCATTTTAAAAGATTTGTTTTTAGATTCCATTAAAATTACCTTTGTTTTGTCTATTAAAGTATATTTACACATTGAAACAGTGCTTTTAATTTTCAAATATACTGTCAAATAATCACACTTTCACTGAGTTTGCATTATAAATTGAAATTATTTATTTCAATAAATTGATTTGTCTTTTGCGTCACGCTATCCAAAACTGTGAATAAAATTTATGTAAATATGTTACTTTGTATCATAGTATACAACTAAGTGAAAATTTGTGCAAAGAGATAGTGTGATGCAAAGAATACATTTGCACAAATTTTGTTTGCAGTTTTGGATAGCGTGACGCAAAAAACAAATCAATTTATTGAAATAAATAATTTCAATTTATAATGCAAACTCAGTGAAAGTGTGATTATTTGACAGTATATTTGAAAATTAAAAGCACTGTTTCAATGTGTAAATATACTTTAATAGACAAAACAAAGGTAATTTTAATGGAATCTAAAAACAAATCTTTTAAAATGACACCGAGGAGTCACTGGAATTTTTATATCATTCCTTTTAAAACTGTTATTTTGAAATTGAAGTGCAAATGAAAAAGTATCAGTGAGTATATTTAATATATTTGTCTTATCTTGAAGTTAAAAATATTATGTTTGCATTGTAAATATAAATAAAAGAAAAAAGCAAATGATCAAATAAGAAAATCTACGTATATTTTAACTAATAGTAAAGCGTCACTTAAAATTTATATCATTATTTTTAAGACCCATATTTCAAAATTTTATAGCGATAAAGTAGCTGCGTCACAAACTTTTAACCCGATAAGGGTTTTTGTACTGATCATAATATTACAGATAACTGAATATATTATGTATTTCTTTTTAAATTGAAAATTATAAAGTGTTTTATTTTGAACAAACTATTTTAAAGAATGTATTTTTATTTCATTTTTACTCATAAAATTAAAATTCACAATTTTACTGAAATATCTGAAATGTAAACAAACAAATCACACTAGTACAGCAAAATTTATATATTTTAGATTTTTTTAAACAAATACATGCGCTTTCTTTTGAGCGAAACATTTAAATAACTGCATTTTTATTTCATTTTAATGTAATTTAAATTCATCGTCTTACTGAAGTAATTCATGACAATATTGAAGTATTTAAAAGGTAAACAAACATATCAATATTACAAATAACTTCATATATTGTGTGTATTTCTTTTTAAATTGAAAAATATAAGTGTTTTATTTTGAACAAATATTTTAAAAAATGTACTTATATTTTATTTTTACTCATAAAATTAAAATTCATAATTTTACTGAAATATCTGAAATGTAAACAAACATATCGCGATCGTATAGTAAAATGTATATATTTTACATTCTTTTAAAAAAATATATGTGCTTTCTTTTGAGCACAACAATTAAATAACTGCATTTTTATTTCATTTCATTTTAATATAATTGAAATTCATCGTTTTATTTAAGTATTATAAATGTAAACAAATGCATAGCAATGTTGCCGAAAACGCGAAAGCTTTATAATTTTTTATGAACTTATATGTATTTAAAATAAATATTTTAACGAATGTACTTTTATTTCATGTAATACCATACATGATTTTCGTTTTTGGGTAATATTCATATCAGATTATAAGATATATTTTTTAGTAAGTAATAGCTAGCTCTGGGCTAACAGCTGTATATTTGCATCGTAGTTTGTTTCTGTATTCCGCCCTGTGACGTTTCACTTCTGCTTGCTTCTGATTGGCTACTCTTCAAATGGCCCAACCTTATAATAGAAGAACCTTGGGTAGAACTAGAGATGGGAATAATCGAATGATTTTGATGATCGAGTGATTTGCTATCGAATGATTTTAATAATCGAATGATTTTACAATCGATTATCAATGACGTAAGCGTAGAATAAGCGTTTTGTAATAGTTTCGGTTTCTTCGTGGCTGTCAGGTTACTCTCTCTTTATACTTTGTTTTTTAACTCACTGCTATGAAATTTTAAGGTCTCACCATTAATAATTAAGTTTTATTTAACTTTTTAGATTTTTTTTTTCAAAAATCGTCCTATAATAATTACTTTGTTCTCACCCCCCTCTATCTCTCTCTGTGTATATATATATCAGAACAAAAACCCTTAACGGGTTAAAAGTTTGTGACGCAGCTACTTTATCACTATAAGAATTTGAAATATGGGTCTTAAAAATAATGATATCAAGTTTTAAGTGACGCTCTTCTATTAGTTAAAATATACATAGATTTTCTTATTTGATCATTCGCTTTTTTCTTTTATTTATATTTACAATGCAAACATAATATTTTTAACTTCAAGATAAGACAAATATATAAAATATACTCACTGATGCTTTTTCATTTTCATTTCAATTTCAAAATAACAGTTTTAAAAGGAATGATATAAAAATTCCAGTCACGCCTCGGTGTCATTTTAAAAGATTTGTTTTTAGATTCCATTAAAATTACCTTTGTTTTGTCTGATAAAGTATATTTACACATTCAAACAGTGCTTTTAATTTTTAAATATGCTGTCAAATAATCACACTTTCACTGAGTTTGCATTATAAATAAAAATTATTTATTTCAATAAATCGATTTGTCTTTTGCGTCACGCTATCCAAAACTGTGAGTAAAATATATGTAAATGTTATTTTGTATCATAGTATCCAACTAAGTGAGAATTTCTGCAAAGAGACAGTGTGATGCAAAGAAAACATTTGCACAAATTTTACTTGCAGTTTTGGATAGCGTGACGCAAAAGACAAATCGATTTATTGAAATAAATAATTTTTATTTATAATGCAAACTCAGTGAAAGTGTGATTATTTGACAGCATATTTAAAAATTAAAAGCACTGTTTGAATGTGTAAATATACTTTATCAGCCAAAACAAAGGTAATTTTAATGGAATCTAAAAACAAATCTTTTAAAATGACACCGAGGCGTGACTGGAATTTTTATATCATTCCTTTTAAAACTGTTATTTTGAAATTGAAATGAAAATGAAAAAGCATCAGTGAGTATATTTTATATATTTGTCTTATCTTGAAGTTAAAAATATTATGTTTGCATTGTAAATATAAATAAAAGAAAAAAGCGAATGATCAAATAAGAAAATCTATGTATATTTTAACTAATAGAAGAGCGTCACTTAAAACTTGATATCATTATTTTTAAGACCCATATTTCAAATTCTTATAGTGATAAAGTAGCTGCGTCACAAACTTTTAACCCGTTAAGGGTTTTTGTTCTGATATCATTACTTTTTAGAGGTTATTGATCAAAAAATTAAAACGAGTCGTTCCGGCTCATAGGAAGGTTAGGTTGATTTATCTTTTCTTATGAAGATGCCACCATCTTTTTTCAAAATGACAGCTACAATTTATTAATGAACTTGGTAGATTTATTAAAGAGGTCTATTTACATATGGAGTTTTAAGCAAATCGGTTCAAAAGTTATTGTGATAATTTTCAAGTGGCCACCATTTAGAAACAAAGGACAGAGTGACTGAGATGCCCAGTGAACTTATCAAAGATATTTGAATATGTCAACTGTGCAAATGCGATTCAAACTGATTCCATATTACAAAAGTTATTGTAATAAAAAATTTTTAAGTGGCCGCCACTTGGAAACAAAATGGTGGAGCAAGTTGCCTAGCAAACTTTTCCAAGATATTTAAACTGTATTAAATTCACTCCCCAACTTTGATCTGAACCCAGTGGCGCCGATTATGTGGGGGCTTGAGCCCCCCCAGAAAATTTTCTGTAAGGGATCAGCCCCCCCAGAAATTTTGAATACTGATTCTCTATTAAACAAGAAATTCTTTCCTCTATTTCTTATTTAGTTTCTTACCAAAATCATAGCTGTAAAATAAGGTTGTTGCAATTGAAAATGGACATAAATCGACTAAGAAAAAAAGAAAGAAAAACAAGAGAGGCTGAAAGTCTCTGTATGGGGCGCGGGGTGAGTTCAGAGGAAGATGATTCCCTTTACTGTGCTACACTTATAGTTTGTGCATGAGGAGCAAAAGTTTTCAGAAACATCGATGCAAAGTAATATAACTATTTTTACAAAAGTTACTGCCATATAAATTCGATTTACATAAACTAAATGGCAAAGATTATGATGGCATTTTCAGGTCCAGTTTTGGGGCCCTTTGCTACTCAGAGCCCCTGGCACGTGCCCCTGTGTTAATCAGGCCGTTGTTTGTGTGTGCATATGTTCTTTTCCTTGGGTAAGCGTGTGTACATTATTACACCATATTTGATGACCTTGTATTAGAAATGTGATGCCCCCCACCCTCAAAAAATAATCTTGGCTACGGCCTTGGTTCGAGCCCCCCCAGAAATTTTTCAAAGTCGGCGCTGCTGTCTGAACCAGTTTAGTATTCTAAAAGTTATCGTTGTGGCATATTTTCAAGTAGCAGCCTGATTTCAAGTGGCTGCAACTTGGAAACTAGATAAATGTTGGAACAAAATTCATCCAAGATATTTGTGTGATAAGTTCAATGTCCAACTTAAATTGATTCAGTATTTCAAAAGATGAGAAAATTGCATATATTTCGGTAATCAGATGCAAAAATTATGTAATCAGAAAACATACGCCAAAAAAAGGCATAAATCTCGCTGATTTTTGACTCAATATATGTATTTAACATCTGTGATATCACTTTTCAGAAATAGCACGAATTTCGTCCATTATAGCAGCGAAAATATTTGCCTATCTTTATTTAGTGAAAAAGAGAAACAATCGCTATTTGAGCAATTAGCCATGATAAAGGTAAATTTTGTTAATAAGACATGAAACGATGGATTTCGACCCAGTGGCAGAAACACCGCGACATAGTTACGGACACAGAAAAGCGGCTTGCAGACAGTTTTTGTCTGCAACTTTCGAATAACAATTCACTTAAAAAAAACTTCTGTATAAAAACTAAAACTAATACTTTTATTATTTATAATTATCTATATTGTGTTGTGTCAAACATTGCTATAAAATATTTAATTGAATGAGATGAATTGAATGAGTACACACAATTGTTTATACTATATTGTCCTGCAGTAAAATTGTATTCGTGTATTGTTGCACGATATCACCTGATGTTACCCCCCCCCCCCCCAATCACCTTTCAGGCTTTTTGAGTGTAAGCCATTTTCACCACTGATTAACACAAATTTTGCAGACAGATTATGAAATTTTAAAAGCCTGTCACAGACAGCTACGAAACTTTCTGCCACTGGGGATTTCGATAATTCACTGCAAAAATATTATGTTGTTTTGTAATGAATTAACAGCTTATTTCGTACTTTGAAAGATTAAAAGTAAATGTTATCGGTTAAACGATCCCGTATTGTAGATAGACTTTTGTGTTGCGTATTTCTGCAATGTATAAATAATAAAAAAAGTAATTTCATTATTGTTTTGTGAAATAATCTCATATCTCAGCAATCATTTTTTAAAAACATACAAAATTTAATAATTATCAGTGAAATTCCAGTGGCAGAAAGTTTTGTAGCTGTGTGCGACAGGCTTTTAAAATTTCAAAATCTGTCTGCGAAATTTGCCTGTAATCAGGGATGAGAACGGCTTACACTCAAAAAGCCTGAAGCTGATAGCAGCAATCTTTGGGGGAGAGAGCTTAACAATAGTGGTGATCTCGTGCAACAATACACAAATACAATTTTACTACAGAACTATAGTAATAAACAATTATAAAATAATAAGTTGAACTCATTCAATTAAATATTTATAGCAATGTTTGACACAACACAGTATAAATAACAAAAGTATTAGTTTTGATACAGAAATTTTTATAAGTGAATTATGAAGTGGAGGAGAAGTTTTGGAGCAGTTTTAAAAGAAATTAGCACTTTTCTATGTCCCCGTAGAATCTTAGTAACAGGGGAAAAGAATACGCATATGCTGTCTATCAAGGGAGATATAGGCTGCTTAGGTCGCCGTTGTTAAGTACTGTTTTGTGTGTTCCTACCAAGGCACCTATATGGGGGCTCTAGAGTTCCTACCAAAGAGCATCTAAGACGTCATACATGGGTAGCGCATTGTCGCAGGCGAAAAATGTCCGTAAATTGCAGACAAAGACTGTCTGAAAGTTGTGGGCAATTTTTTTTATTAGTACAGAGACAGACAAAGAGTGTTCGAAAGTTACGGACTAATTGTTTTATTAGTGCAGACAAAAACTGTCTGCAAGCATTTATTCTGTGTCCGCGACTATGTCACCGTGTCACGGTGTTTCTGCCACTGGGGTGAAATAATAGTCTATATTAGCAATTAGTTGCTCTTGCATAATTTTAAAAAATAAGCGGTAAAATGATTGATTCCATATTTCAGCAAATTTATTGCATACATCGGATATTGTCTTTGCTAAAAAGGGCGAATGTCATTGATTAACATAGAGATAAAGCCTATTTCAGCAAACAATTAGGATTAAAATAACCTTATTAAGCAACGGCGAAATGATTGCGTGTTTCAATAATCAGCCACAAAACATCGTGAATTTCAGAAATCACCTTTGAAAAGATTTCAAATTTTATCGATTAACGCCGAATTAATATCGTATTTTAGCAATTAGTTGCACTTAAGCATAAATTTTTGACAGTTAATAGTAAAATGATCCCGTATTTCCGAATTAGGCTGCAAAATTATTGCATATTTCGGGATTCAGCTTTGAGAAAAGCATAAATTTCATAGATTAGCGGCGAAATAATTGAGTATTTGGAGATTAAACTTTATAAAGAATACGAATTTCATCAATTAGGCGCAAAATAATACAGTGAATTTTATTAGTTAGCAGAGATATAATAGCGGTATTTGGGAATTAAATGTAAATTTTAACTATAAAAATTGACACCATAGTTAGCGGTGAAAATAATCCCGTATTTTCGAAATCAGCTGCAAAATTATTGTGTATTTCAGCATTCAGCTTTGAGAACAAAGTGCAAATTACGTCTATTATCGACGAAATAATTGAGTATTTGGGACATTTAACTTAAAAAACGCAGAAACTTTATTAATTAGCGATGAAAAAAATTATGCATTTTAGCAATCAATTGTAAAATTATCGCGAATTTTGGAAATCAGTCTTGAAATATGTGAATTTTATCGATAACTGGTGAAATTATAGCATATTTTAACAAGTGGTTGTGACTATATGTATAAATATTGTTAATTTCACATTTATTTTTGCACATGCTGTGCAGTTTTTTTTTTTTTTTTTTTAATAATAATGTATAGACCTTAAAAAAAAAAAAAAAAAAAAAAAAAAAAAAGATATTACCTATATGTACCAGATTGAACAAATATCGAGAGAGAAAAATAGATACCTACCATTCCTTATAGAATGTGTAATTTAATTATTTATGGGGGAAAATTCTTAGGGAATCTACATATTTAAAGCCTGCAACAACTTAAAAATATTATTGTAGATTACAATTTAAAAATTTTTAAATAAAATTATCTAAAAAATAAATATTTAGAAATTATTTAAGTAAAAATTCTTAAATTGCAAATTAGAAGTATTTTGCAACAAATATTTCACTGGCTCCTAATTATTTTAATTATACTTTTATGAAATTTCAGTTCTTTTGGTCAGTAGATTTTGAGCTACACTAAAAAACTAATATCACCAAGAGATTTAAGATTGAAAAAAAAAAAAAACATTAAAAAACTCAAAAGTCCCAATAAGTATAATTGCTAAGCATATTGACTAAATTACTTCAAATTTAGTATCCAGTTGTAAAATTTTCTCCAGGATCTAAAAGTCAAAATTGTGTATTCGTTGGAAATATAAATTTTAACATCGTTGCACACTATTCGAAAATCTGACTTCCAAACAGGGTTGTTGATTTTTTTTATTTTTTTCAAAAAAATCGATTTTTTTTATTTAAATCAAGATTTAATTGATTTTTATTATGTATTCATACATTATTGTACAACATTTGTTTTTTATTATGTGTATATATATGCACAATATCCACACTATCAATCATTTTACTTAAATTATAAAAATATAAATAATATTCTATTTCTATAGAAAAAATCCATGTAGGCATTTATTACCAACATTTTTATTCAACATAATATCTTCATAATAAGAAGTAATTGTATAACAATCATAAATGCGGTAGTATGAGCCACTCAACTTCAGACTTTGACTTTGTAGCTACAATAATGTATTGAAATAAAGCAAAATTTTACTCACACTATTGAACACATAAAATAATTTTGGAAAAGGATAATTTAGTAGGAAATATGACATATAACTGAAGCAATGTATTAAGAGAAAAAAATCTTTACTCATAGTTTCTAATCAAAATTTTAAAAAAAATAAGGAATTAGGGAAGATAAAAAAAAAAAAAAAAAAAGATATCCTAAAAAATTTTTACTTAGGTTTAACAAATATCATTTGAATCAAGAAAATTTTTTCACACTTTACCCATTAACAATATTCATATTTTCATTACCATTTTAATACTTTCACTTTTTTTTTTTTAATCTTTTTTTTTACATTTAGTGGGTACAATTCATTAAAACAAGCAGTGACAGCAGCCTCGAATTGTATTTAATTGATTATATGTAGTTAAATTAAAATGTTATTATTTTTTAAAAACTTTTTGGAGCCTGCAGGGCTTTTTAAACAGTACAATGTAAACAATGCTATTATTTTTTAAATATCATATGAGCCAATGCTAAATGACATAAACTGGTATAAGAGCTAAATAAATAAGGAAATATTTTCTTTTTTAAATGTTTTTAGAAATTGCAGAAGTAGGAATTTCATAGTAAATATTAAATAATACATTGGGAAATTGAGAACTAAAAACTTTAAAATATATCCTTAAAGTGTTTGAGATAAATGAAGGCGGTAAAAACTGATAAAACCCGTTACACCATTGCACAGTAAGTATTATGCCAACCCTGTGGCAACTTGTACCGCTAAAACGCTCTAGAGTGATCCCTGGTAGCAGGAGTTGTTTATATTTAATGTCTACGGATATTCCACCTCCTTCCATGACTTAGCGGTAAGGTATATCTATATAGTTTTATTTTCTTAAAACTTACAATTAGTTTTTCATAAAATGTAATTACATGTTTCGTCTGTTATGAAGAACAAAAATGTTGTCAAATATAAACAAACCAGTGTTTCCACTACAGTCGCTTTTTATGCAAAATGCTATACAGTTATCCAAAATATGATCACACATTTATACTAAAAAATTACATTAAATTCTATAATAATAATAATAAAAAAAATCTTTCACAAAAAAGTCACAATAGACAATTTGCACGTTTTCGGATTTTATTCTAATAGAAAATGAAAAGGTAAGAAAATAAATACATACATATTCATTACATGAATAATAATAAATACACAATAAATACATACATTTTCTTTATTTGAAATCTAATGTCTGATTTATAACAATTTTAACATCGCACTATTTACTGTACAGAGAAAACGCAGTATAATATATCGTGACGTCACTCTTTATGACAACAAACTAAAGTAATCGTTGTTTACATTTGATTTCATGCTTTGCTTTGCTTCTTGAATCAGTGAAATAGGTTTTCTATGATATAATAATGACTGATATTAAAAAATTGTAGTATAAATATTGTATTATTTGTATTGTACCATTTTGCACTAATACAACACACAACAGCTAACGCTTCTCAAAAGTTATTTTTTAGCGTTCCACAGGATCCTATGAAACGAAAACATTGGACAACCGCCATGAAAAGAAAACATTTGAAAATGATGATAATGATATTGAATGATTCTAAGATGAAAAAGAAATGCTCAGAAATCACATAAACGATTAATAATCACGAAAGTTAAAACAAATTGCTGCTTACTAACCAGGCTAACAGAATGTAAACATTGAAGCATCATAAACTGTGACGTCAGGCAGCCTTTTGAAGTCACGTGATTTTTGGTTAATTTTAAAATTATTTTTTAAATTAATGAGAACTTTTTTTGCATTTTTAATAAACTTTTTGAAATTTATGGGCCTAAAACTACCATAAGAATAGGATTTTGTTCAAATCCCCCATGTGTGCAAATTCCTCATTCAGGATGAACTTTTTTCATTGTGATTTCGGACAAATTGTGAAAATAGTTTTCAGTTGCATAAATTTGGTAAGAAATGAAATTATAAACAAACTGTCACTAAACAGTGTCAGCAATCTATTAATGATAAATAATGCAGGCCTTGAAAGTGGGTTTAATTTTTAAGATGCATTTGTACAATTAACTGCTATGGGGGAAAAAAAGAAGAAGAAAAAGAAAACTAAGTAAGAAAGCTTTTGATAAGTTTTATTTAGCTTATTTTTGGAATAGCTTTACTATAAGGCGCCCATCGCTGTTGCTGATGTACATCTCACTGAATGAGTCGATTACTGCAAATCGATATTCTGAATCATTACAAAACATCAAAAATACATTTCAAGAAAATAAATTACTGTTTCACTCTGGTGCTTGTTTTGAAATTCACTGAAATAAATTAAGCATATTTTAAAGATTAATAAAATATTTAAAACAGTAATAGAAATTTGAGCTATTTCACCACACACAAAAAAAAAAAAATTTCAGAGAGCTTTCAAGCTTTAACACATAAAATTCAGCATTATAAATGATGTATAATCTAAAATAACTTGAAGATTTGCCCCAAAATTTCAAAATTACAGCCTTGCATGAATCTGAAAATGCATGAAAATCTGTACAGAAGCAATCACAAAACAAACAAAAAATAAATAAAATCACTGGATGCAGCTAATTTGTCATGCACGAATCTGAAAATTCATGCTACAGCGGTCAGTATCCCAATATTAAGACTAAAACAATATCACTGGATACCCCTAAGTCATAGCACATGAATCAGAAAATGCATAAAAAATCTGTACTACAGTGGTCACTATCCCGATATTAAAACAAAAAAAAAACATCACTGGATACTCCTAATTCATGGCACATGAATAAGAAAATGCATGAAAATCTATACTGCATCAATTACTAGAACACACTTTTTTCCCCTAAATAATTCCATTTATTAAAAAGTAAAATAAAATAATAAAATACACTCAAAAAATTAATTTTTATACCTCAAAAACGCATTAAAAAGAAAAATCATTCAGCTGGGCCGCATTACAATAAACACACGCGCGCGGCTGGCACAAAAAGAAAAACAAAGTTCCAAGACAGTTAAATGAAGTACCGATACAAAAAAGTTACTATTAAAAAGTGTCGATACACTGAATCTCATCACAGCATCATGAATCGCCAACAGGTACCCTATAGTAAAGCTTAGCCTTATTTTCTTTATACTGCTTGTGCTGCATTATTATATTTAGAGTAGAGTACAGTATAAGCTTGATACAGGGTTGCCACTCAAACAGGAGAATGAAATTCCCTGACTTTTAAAAGGTTTTCCAGGTATATTCTAAAAAAATTTCAGTCTAACCGTATATTGAGCATTGACTGTGTTGAGGGCAAAATAATTAACGTCCCACTTGTAAACACAAAATTTACATATGACAAAAGTTGCATATAATGATAGCATTTGTCGCTTATAAGCGAGATAAGAAATTCCTTACATGAGCAAAAGAGAAGGGTGGGGGTGTTTAAAAAAAATAGCAGAAGCTAATGGAGAAAAAAAAAAGGGGGGGGGGGAGGGGAAATGACCGTGCATTGGCAGATTTTTCTTTTCACTGACTTTTATAGTCAATTTTCAAATTCCCTGACTATTCCAGGTTCTCCAGGTAGCGTGGCAACCCTGTTGATATAAAGTAGTTTTCATACTACCTTAGCTATATCCGTCAAAAGCATTATAAATGATTATTATGATACACAACTAAGACATTCAAATTCATTTAAAATTTAACAATATTGTATTAATACAGTATATATTGTATCAATACAGTATTAATACAATAATGTATTAATACAGTACATACAACATTTCCCAATTACCCATTACACTAGACTTGTGATGTATCTAATTAAGGCTGTAAATCAGTCAGATAGCTCCCTTTCTCCCTTCCCATGTTATCATATATATATAGGATTTTTGTTGTTTCGTTTTACAAGGCTGTATCATTCAAAAATAAAGTTTTTCGTAATCTGTTTTTTGAAAAGAATAATACAGCTATTTTATTCCAATAAATAAATTTTGGACTGTAATCGAAGTATCTCTTAGTATCTCGATTAGTTAGGATCTCTAATCAAAACATTTAAATTTATTTTTCCAAAAATTGCTAAGCTAAAAGGTGACATATTACGAATAATAACAACATAATTAAAGTAATAATAAACATAATAAAGAATTCGAAAACTTGTTTAATTATCATATTACAGAAAACTGAGTAACATTTTGCGAAAAAAGCGACTATAAAAAATGTAAACAATGGTTTGTTTACAAATAACAATACTTACGTGCAATCAGACGAAGCCTATAATTACATATACGTAAAATTATAAGCAAGTTTTAAGAATATAAAATTATAAAACACTTACCACTAAATCATGCAAGTAGGTGGAATTTTTGAATAAATATTTTAATTCCCCATTGAAAATAATAATGTAAAAATCACTGCTCACACTCTCGCTCTCATATCTCAGTGTTATTTTAATTTAATAAAAATTATGATTAACACGTTCACGCCGGCGTGGTACACCGGTGGGTCACAGCAAAAGTATCCGAGCACTACCAATATTTGTCTAAATCATGCAAAATTTCGTATTAATTCCAATTTCCAATCAACAAATTAAACAAAAACACCGCGGCGCGGACGAATACAGGGAAAGCAATTAGCTTAGCGTCTACAGGATGTACGCATCCGTATGATGTACGCATGCGCTCCAAAGACCATGGACCATGGTATAAATTTGTGTGCATGAGGGATTTATTAAACGTTTTCGCTTTAAAAATATTTTTAATTCATTATGAATAATGATGACATAGAATATCTATAATTAAAAAATTCTTCATTTATTTTAAATATTATCTAAATACTTTTTTGACGAAATGGGAAATCTTAAAATTAAAATTATATTCTTCATAACAAAAATTTATTGACTGCATTCACGTTGGTCAGCCAACCAACGTGTCTTGAAAGTAAGAACCGAATTACGACATTTTTGCCGAATAAAAGCATGCATTTTGGCGGAGTAATATAGTTCTATTTTCAAAGCAACTTTTACAAAAAACAAGAGTTTTCCTGAAAAAAACAAAAACGTTACTCGATTCAGAAAGATCCCATTAACAACATATATTAATTAAATTAAAATCGTTCGTGCGGTTTTAGAGATATTTTTTCATGAATTTAGTTCATTACATCCTTACACCTCACGTTTTTCCTTTTTGGCTTTAAATTGAGATTCAGATCTTAAAACATACTGCATGTAGGAACGTAAAATTTTCAGGATAGATTAAGACCGACGATAAAAGATTATTTTGAAAATATCAGAACAAAATAAGGCATATTTGCTGAGATATTAAGTGTCGGCTTTTACAAATCTCTTTGATGTCAGACTAGGCGTATATATGAGTTCGCAGCTTTCCGTCCGTTTGTCCTTCCGCTTGCGTCACTCGAAAAACTGCCGTTTTTCATGATACTCAGTCGAACCTTGTTAACGTGAATCTCAAGGGAGATAAAAAAAGTTGTTCATGTTACCAGTAGTTCATGCTATCAGTAACTAATCTTCATATAACTAAACTAATCTTAATTTTGACGGGGATTGTGTAAACAGTTCATGTTAAAAGTAATTCACATTAACGAGGTTCGATTGTATGTGTGTATGTATGTATATATGTATAACTGAATCAATTGAAACACAAATTTGACAATGGTAGCTTAAGTGATTTTGTTGGTTATTTGATCTATCATCAAGTTAAAAAATGGCAGCCATTTGAAATTTTCAAATTCGGATAAGAAACGCATTTTTCAACAGATTTGCTTAAAATTCGGTATGTATACATAGATCATATCAATGTATCAATCAAGATTATTAATCGACTCGATCGGGCATCGTATTTCAAAATGGCGGGCACTTAAAATTTTCAAACTCACATTAAAAAAAAAGTATTTGTGAACAGATTTGCATATATCTGGATATATGCATAACTTATATGAAGATCTCAACTAAACCAATTATTTAATCAACTCGATCCCTCAACTTGTTTCAAAATTGTAATTACTTCAACATTTCAAACTCAGTTTAAAAAAGTTATTTATGAACCGATTTGTCTGAATGTTTTTATGTACATAACCCACGTTTATTGGTCAGCTCGATATACCATTTTTATATTTAATAGAAGAAAGTATTGGAATCGAAAAAATTTCGGCTTCCAGTTTTCGATGGATTTACACGTTTTGAGAGATCTAAAACATGGTCTAACTATTTATAGAAAATGTCTGTCTGTCTCTCGCTCTCTGTGTGTGTGAGAGAGACAAAAATTTTCTGGAGACTGTATCTCCGGAACTATTGCTCATAATTGTATATAAATTTATATGTAGATGCACCTTGACCTAAATTAGGGCCTATAAGCTTTTGGTATAAATAGCTCAACAGGTGGCGCTACTATACAGCGATTTCCGAAATTTAAGGGGATGCTATATCTCAGGTTCCATTGCGTATAATACAACAAAACTTGATATATGAAAAAGCCATTATGTGGCATTTTGCTATTCAATTTGAATGCTTATCGACCAACAGGTGGCGTTGCTATACAGCGATGACCGCAGTTTAAGGGAAAACTATATATCAGGAACTACTGCACAGAATTGCATATAAATCAATATGTAGATACACATTCACATAGATATAGATTAATGCCTCTCAACTTTTGGTATCAACAGTTCAACAGGTGGTGCTGCTACACAGCGATTTCCGAAAATTAAGAGAAGGCGATATCTCAGATTCTATTACGTATCATCAAAAAAACTTGATGTGTGAGAAAGTCATTATAAGACATTACGCTGATTCAATTTAGGTGCTTATCGGCCAATACATGGCGCTGCTATACTGCAAATTTCCTCGATAATGGGATGGCTATACCTCAACTTCAGTGGCATATAACTGTACGAAACCTGATATATGAGATAACATTACAAAAATGCATTTTTTAAGATTCTATTTATAGACAATAAAACTGTCTTTCATTGGATATTTAGTGTTAATTTTCTTTAAGATAAAAAGCGTTTGCATTCAACCAGTTAGATAATTTTAATAAATAGTTTTAATAAATTATTTGCACTTAGTGAATTAATATAGGAAAATATCGAAAAGAGTCTATTGGTGGCCACAACATACTAATTTTCTAAATAGCGGCTACTTCAAAAGAACAAAGAAATCGAACTGAATTGTTGTTACCATTTACTCGCACTGTTTAATTTTGTTGGGCTGCTATCAAAGAAAGGTATTTTATAAGTAGTGGCATTAGTACAGAAATTTGTACTAGCAGATAACGTATTATTTCTTGTTTGCAGAACTTTGTTCGACTAACGAACGGTCGTGGCTTTTATTTTTCGATTTGATACAATTATTGTCATTTTTTTTTCTTTTTTGCATTTTAAACTATTTAAATGGCAACCTTACATGAAATTCAAGATAAAAAATTTAATTTTTTGCAATTATTTATTTTTTAAGTTATGCTTTTAGGACACATATATACAGATTAAGCATTTGAAAAAATTTAGTCTTATATTCATGAGGCCACAAAACGCGACATTATACAAAAAACAGAGCTGAAAATTGAATTAAAAAAAAAAAAAAAAATTGTCTATCGTATTAGTGTGATCAATTAATTTTTTATTCGTGAGCAATTTTCGTCGACATTGCAGAATGCAGTAAAACGTACATTTATTGAAATTCTTATTTTTCCGACTGAGTGAAAATAATGCCTGGACCGGGAGTCGAACCCCGGATCTTTGACTTACAAGGTCAAGGCTCTACCAATTGAGCTATCCAGGCCGATAAACCGGTGGGCATTACTCACTCAGACAACCTTTAGGCAGAGCAACTGGTCTATCATGTAGATAGCTTGACAGAATTAGCCGTAGGTAATGGAAACACCATTAAACAATGGTAGGAATAAATACATTTTATTAATATCACACAATCAACGGATTGGGAAGAAAATCATATTTATTGAAAATTTATTTTTCCAACTGAGTGAAAATAATGCCTGGACCAGGAGTCGAACCCCGGATCTTTGACTTACAAGATCTTTGACTTACTTAGATATTAATAAAATGTATTTATTCCTCCCATTGTTTAATGGTGTTTCCATTACCTGCGGCTAATTCTGTCGAGCTATCTACATGATAGAACAGTTGCTCTGCCTAAAGGTTGTCTGAGTGAGTAATGCCCACCAGTTTGTCGGCCTGGATAGCTCAATTAGTAGAGCCTTGACCTTGTAAGTCAATGATCCGGGGCTCGACTCCCGGTCCAGGCATTATTTTCACTCAGTTGGAAAAATAAATTTTCAATAAATATGATTTTCTTCCCAATCTGTTGATAGTGTGATATTAATAAAACGTACATTAATTACATTCAACATAGAATAAATAGTTTCGTTTAAATTTGGGTAGCCCTTTATACTGTCGAAAAGTGATATATAGAGCTCCTTGTGTAATTTAGATCTATATGATATGAAAAAGACATATTAATTTCCAGCAATTTCCAATTATAGCACAATATATTCAAATGCTTTTGAGTAGCTCTCTAAACAAATGATCGGTGATTTTCATGCCATATTCTCCACGAAGCGTGATTTTATTTACATAAAGAAAAAAGAAAGTATACTCATTTAATTTTATTTATTGCAAAATATAGATGTTAAATTGCAACTACTAGAAATTTCATCCATATAGGCATAATGCATTTGAAATTTCAATTATCTTGGATGTCCGTGTAGATGAACCATTTGTTCGACCGCAGTGAAAAGTTTACTGAACATCCCTATATAACACAGATTTAGAAAAAAAAAAAAAAATGACTTCCTGCTACAATTTTTTCTTGAGATATACAACTGCTAAAAGACACACAGATCAACCGAAAAAAAAAAAAAAAAAAAAAAAAAAAAAGTTGCACTCCCGGAGTGCCGACAGAAGTGAAGACTTGAACAATTACGTGTGTATTTCTTTAATCGTCAAGAAATACTTTATTGTGCAGGAAATACTTTTAAATGAAGCGTTTCTTTATTCATTACTATAAACTACTACTACAAAAATTATTTTAAAATTTTATTTAATGTTCTAACTGCAATAGAGACAGTGTCCGGAGATGAGAGAAGTCGTGTAGAGCCGCACCAGATTGTAAAAACGTGAGAAAATGGCAGATTTGGCCTTTCTCTCATGGTTTTGTGAGGTCTAACTGCAATTTTCCGGCTGCAATCTTTAAGAGACAGTGGCTGGAGATGAGAGAAGTCGTGTAAAGCCGCACCAGATTGTAAAAACGTGAGAAAAATGGCGTATTTGGCTTTTATCACGGTTTTGTGAGGTCTAACTGCAATAGAGACAGTGTCCGGAGATAAGAGAAGTCGTGTAGAGCCGCACCAGAATGTAAAAACGTGAGAAAAATGGCGGCTTTGGCCTTTCTCACGGTTTTGTGAGGTCTAACTGAAACGTTTCCGGCTGCAATCTTTAAGAGACAGTGGCCGGAGATGAGAGAAGTCGTGTAAAGACGCACCAGATTGTAAAAACGTGAGAAAATGGCGGCTTTGGCCTTTCTCACGGTTTGGTGAGGTCTAACTGGAATAGAGACAGTGTCCGGAGATGAGAGAAGTCGTGTAAAATCGCACCAGATTGTAAAAACGTGAGAAAAAGGGCGGCTATGGCCTCTCTCACGGTTTTGTGAGGTCTAACTGCAATAGAAACAGTGCCTGGAGATGAGAGAAGTGTAGAGCCGCACCAGATTGTAAAAACGTGAGAAAAATGGCGGCTTTGGCCTCTCTCATGGTTTTGTGAGGTCTAACTGCAATAGAGACAGTGTCCGGAGATGAGAGAAGTCGTGTAGAGCCGCACCAGATTGTATAAACGTGACAAAAAGGCGGCTTTGGCCTCTCTTACGGTTTTGTGAGGTCTAACTGCAATAGAGACAGTGCCCGGAGGTGAGAGAAGTCGTGTAGAGCCGCACCAGATTGTAAAACATTATACAGTATATAATTATTAACACCTCACATTAGCAAGTTAGTAATTGTATGATACATTATTTGTATCATACAAGGATGGAAAGCGTTCACTGACGATGATGCGAGTTCAATGATTTTTGCTCACCCAAAAGTGCTCAACGCGCCTAAAGAAGTTTTCACTTAAAAAAAAAAAAAAAAAAAAAAAAAAAAATGGATTCATTACTCCTTAAAACGTGTAAATGTAACGAAAACTCATTTTCGAAAATTTATACATTCTCTACCATATGCAGGTATATAGTAAGCGAAAGTTTAAAAATTGAGTATTATTGTTCATTAGTATAAACCTAAATTTATTCTTTTATTTTATGTTGCATATTCCCAATTTTGTTCATTTATTTATTTATTAGTGAGTGTATGTGTGTATGTCTAATCTATATAAATAAAGAGAAGTGTCTGTGTGTCTGTGTGTGTGTCTGTCTGCGCTCTGGTGCTCACATTACTGATCGCAGAGCTTCCAAATTTGGCATATAGGTACCTGGGACCCTGCATGTGTGCACCTCATCGAGATTTTTTCGAATTTCGAATAAGAATTTTTTAAATTAATGTTTTTCCGATTTTAAATATTGGCTTCTTTGTTTCATTTTTCATAGATTTATTCTTTTGCTTCAATCGTCTGCGTATCTTAGCAACGGCTATTACGCAACTTATTTTTATTTAATGCATTCATTTGAAAGCGAATTTTATTTTTTTATTTGTTATATTTATTGAAAATATAAAATCGTAATGCAGTAGAAAAATTAAGTATAATTAGTTTTAAATTTAAAAACATTTATAACAGTTATGTTTAATTTTTAATAGTAGAACAACTTCTTATTTTTCATTTTTTAATTAATTCTTTTAAAATAAAAAACTTTTATTTATTTATTTATTACTTACAGTATTTATCGGGAAAAATGGTAGTATATACATAGTAAAAAGGATTAAATTGATTACAATTTATTTGTTTATATATATATTTATTTACATACTTCTTATTTTATTTTATTTTATTACATTGGTCGGAATCAAATCGTAATAGAGTGTAAATAGCATGGGCTATAAAATACATGGTTCAAAACTAAAATATTTAACAGATGCTGAGATACAGTCATCTTTAAAATCGTAGTTCTTAAATAGTAGCATATCCTCCCTGTCGTCGATAAATATCCAGATTGAAGTGCCCGGAAAAGATATTTCTGCGGGCGGGAAAAGAGCTGCCATAGACAGCGGGTACCAGAAGCGAGGTTTGGAGCAATTTCAGTTCAGTTTTTTTTTTTTTTTTTTTTTTAGTTTTTGTCTATAATGTGGTATAAAAAAAATAAATATTAATTCAAATATTTCGAAAATTCATTTAAATATAGTGACCAGCGAAGCGGGCGTAGCCTGCTAGTATCATAATAATTTTAAATTAATGTAAAAATGTTTTATTTACGTATTCTAATAAAACCGTAGTTAAGAGGCCTCAGGAGTGATTTGACGTTTTTCTTTCTCTAGCGTTAATCTATAGTGTTTTTTGCTTTACCAGTTCTTCTAATATCTCATAATGTAATTAATATTTCTTTAAAATTTCAAAAGGATTATTATTTTGTACTTCTCTTTTCTTTTCGCTACTTTTCACTTTTTTAAAAAACTCATTAATTGTATTTAAAAAAAATTATTGAAATTTGTTTGTCAAAGTAGAGTTGAAAAATTGGACTTTGAACTGCTTTTTCTGAAAAAATATTTGGTTTATCGAAATTTGATTAAGATACGAAAAATGTTCTTTCAAATGCCTATTGATAGACTTAAAAATATTTTGTATGTGTTTAATATTAAATCCTCCAGTAGAAAAATAATCAAAGAGAGATGAACGCAAAGTCATATATTTCCTACCCCCTCTAGTAGGGAAAAAGAAAATCCCTATTTCTAATGGGCGTTACACCTGTCAGCGTTGATAGATGTTTATCTTATCTATTCTTTTTCTTTCAACAGCTGCAGGCACTTTTGGAGTCTCTGAAATGACCATTTGTGGTCGTAGCAGCACCTTTCATGAAATGAAATACCAAATAATAGTTTGCTTTCGTACGTTGTCAGGGGTTGATCCAGGTTTTAATTTTTGGGGCCCATTTTTGTGAAAAACAAATTGTTTTTGTGAATTTTTTATTTATTTTTGTGAAAAAAAAAAAAAAGAATTGGCGCTAGAAACCTTTCATTTTAGCAGATACTCTGTCTAATGTTTAATTTCAAGTTAATAGCATTTTATTAAAAAGTATAGACACTCGTTAAAAATAATGCTGTAAACATGGAACAAATTTACAAAAGTATTACTTTTATAAAACAAAATTTTGTGAAAGGGCTGTTTTTATAGATTTGAATTTTGTGAAGGGACCCATTTTCTGAATTTGAATTTTGTGAAGGGACCCATTTTATGGATTTGAATTTTATGAAGGGGCCCATTCAAAAGGATTATTATTTTGTACTTCTCTTTTCTTTTCACTTTTTTAAAAAAACTCATTGTATAATAACCTCGCCTGTTTTGTCACATTCTCTCCCCTTTGCATCTGGGCACAAAGCTAAAAGAATTGAATTGAAATAATTCTACAGTTGTTCGAATTATTTCTCCCATCGCTTTTTGTGATTGTTTGAATACGCCTAGTTCAAAAACCTTTATAATGAAAAAATATTATGTGTATATATATGTCTATAATGAAAAAATGTATAATGAAATTTTTAACGCTCGAGTTTACGATAAAAGTATTTTTTCATTGGAAATTCGTACAATAAACACTGGATTGATGTTTTGGAGGGAAAACTTATTAATATAAAAATATTGCATAAATACTCAACGATTATAGTAATATCTAAATATTTTGGAAGTATTTTATATGAAATTAGATTATTTGTTAAATTAAAATACATTGCCAAGGGAATAAATATATTAAAAATGCACATGCACTTTTTATTTATTTTATTATTATTATTATTTACTAGCACGCTACGCCCGCTTCGCTGGTCACTATATTTAAATGGATTTTCAAAAGAATTGGATCAGTATTTATTTCTTATATCAGTTTATAAATAAATAAATAAATAAAAACTATTGAAATTGCTGTTAGAAGTCTGCACGGGCGGAAATTTTGAGGCCCGAGCCCGGCCCGTTTATTTTTTACCAGTGTATGGCCCGGCCCGGACAAAAAACGATAAAATCAGGCCTGGCCCGATTTAAAAATATGTAAAAAAAAAAAAAAAAGCATGTTTTTCTATGAAAAAGATTTTTAGTATGTATTTTGCAGAGGTTTTATACAGCCAAGCAATAGTATGTTCTTTAACAAAACTGTTGAACATTTACAAGATATTTATATATAAACAGAAATTCATTATTACAGACAAGACACAAACAGAAAGTCAAATCGAAAATATTAGCATTCATCAAACAATATAGGAAGGTATTTAAAATGTTTAATACTAATAAAAATGCACTTTCAACCATTTCCTGTTATATACCGTAATGTATCCGAATCTTTCATGTGATCTGGTAAACAAAACTTTAATGCTAATCCAATTATATTCAATAGAAAGTTACGTTTGCCCATGCTAAAAATTATGCTACTTTCATCCACTGGAAAAGAGAAAAAGTTACAGCGGAAGGATTTTTATAGCTTTCATACCATCTAAACTCTACAGACCATAGGAAACAAAGCCTTATACACAGTAATGTATATAATTTCCTTTGTTTGTACATGTGCAGAAACTGGTAGTGACATGCGTACCATTTTGAATAGGAAACCATCTAATATTACTTTAAATAAAATATATTAATTTCGAGACATGCTAAAAATATTTGCTGAAAATCCGATCGCAAACAGACATACTGATAGACAATTAAATTGAAGTTACAGACATTTTTTAATAAAATAAAATTTTATGTGACATACCAGCCTGTAAAATTATGTAAAATAAATGACTGAATAAATATTTTATCATTTAACTCAACTTATTATTCAGGAAATAGAGTAATAGTACTATACAAAATACTTGTACAGTGAAACCTCTCTAAGTTGGACACCTACGGTTCCAAGAAAAAGTGTCCAACTAGAGAGGTGACCAACTTATAGGGGTTAGACATAATGTTAATGGATACATTCCGTTCCGAGAAAAAGCGTCCAACTTAGAGGGGTGTCCAACTTATAGGGGTGTCCAACTTGAGAGGTTTCACTGTAATACGTTTTTATGATTTCATAAATATATACAGTAATGCGTTATGCATTTACTTCTCCTTTATTTTAACAGACACAAAGGGGAGTATTTTCCATATTGTCTTCATCTATCAGCAAATGTTCTTTTTACGAAAATTGAATTATGTATTTTTGATGGTGTTCTGATAATTCATAATTGCAAATGCTTAGTGCTTATAAATTTGAAAAAAAAAAAAAAAAAAAAATGATTTAAATAGTAATTACTATAGAAATTTGCCTTTAAATAAAAAAGAATGAATAATTGTCTTAATTATTTAATTAAACTAGTACCTAGATGACTGAGTTCCCTCGTTTTCACTGTAAAACATCATTTGCAGTGATTTGTTTTCGGGGAATATATTTCTTATTTGTTTGCCCTGTATGAAGCTTAAATATATTTTTCAGTGATTTTAGATAATTAAAAATATAATTGTATTAAAATATTCCGCATATAATATACATACATATATGTATATTCCAAGTGCATTTTCAGTTCTCAACTGCAAAATTAATTATGTGCTCAAATTATTATACACTGTTAAATGATTAAAAAATAAATAAATAAATTAAAAAAAAATAAATAAATAAATAAATAAACAAATTTATTTAAAGTAATTGAAAAGAAAAGAAAGAGAAAGGAAAGAAAATTAAATTGATTACAATTTTTCCTTCTGTCGCAGGTCTCTTTTGAAAGTACGATGTAATCAATTATTATTTTTCCTTCTGTTGACACAAATAAATAAATAAAGCTTTAAGATCATTTATTTTAATTTTTAATTGTTGCCAAAGAAAATTACGCGTTAATTTATTTTTCGACGTATAATAAAATATACTTTCACGCGAATAATAATAATAATTAAAAAAAAAAATCTTTGTCGGTACTGTACGTTTTGGAATTGATTATTATTAATTTTCTTTTCTTTAGTTTTTTTTATTTCAAAAAGGAAAAGAAGGAAAGAAAAAAAAAAGATTTTGACGAAATTCTGGCAAAAACAGAATTTAGTTTAGTACGGAGACTATTAGTTTATTTATTTATTTTCTTTCTTTCTTTTTTCGAATTATAACACCGCTTTCAAATTATTCGATAAATTTTCGATTTCGATAAATGTCCAACCATCGTAAAACTGGCGACAACGTTTTATCCGTAGATTGAGAAGACATAGTCCTCCGTCCTAAAAATCTGGTACATTCAGCGAAAATATCTTTATTAAATTATTGAAAGTATTTCATTGCTTTTAAAATTTGATTATCTACTTAAACTTTTTCCTGACACCTTTATTGAAATTTAAATAAGTAAAGAAAAAGTAAATCATAGTTGTCCATCACAAAAGTAAAAAGACAGTTTATCCCATAATTATGGATTATATACGATAAAAATAAATGAAAGAAAGTAAAAATAAAGACTAGCTTCACTAAATCAATCCGTTTTCCTTTTCTTTTTTCTTTCTGTCTTTTTATATTTTTGTCAATACAAATAGATACCATATGTTTGGAAAGATATTTAACGGGTGTTTGAAGAAGGGGAAAATTGTGTGGTTATTGGGGAAGATTCTCTTGAAATCCCCCAGAAAAAAGGGATTGTCTCGTCTACAAGCGGAATGTTCGCTATTGAATGGGGGAAGGCAGAAACCATCCTTTTCTTTCGCTAACCCTGAAAAATGAATTCCCACGTCACTCCTGGGAAGCCTTAATGTAAAATTGTATTATTACGTGTTCTAATTCTAATTATTTGAAAATATTTGAACCCTGAAATTTTTCATATAAACCTGAAAAATTCATACATGTATATTAGAAAAAAAATCTTAATATAAAGTAAAAATTTTGGGTCTCCCCCCCCCCCTTAAAAGAACAAAATTTTTATAATTTTTTAAGTATTTTTATGAATAGAAATATTACTAAATCTAAATAACGCGTATTTTGAAAAACAACGGTTCACAAAATACACATATAACGTGTAAAAAGCAACATTCAAAGAATGGCCACCCTGTGTTTCAGCCGAACCACCGAATGAATGATTCATTTGCTAGAAGCAGGAAATAAATAAATCGCTGCAAATAATCGAAATACAGAATAAGCAAGTAAATTCTTGCTGTTAAAAATCACTCGAAATAAAATAATCGAGATATTCATTCGCGCACGCTCATAAAGGTTATAAAATCATTCGAAAGAAAATCATCGATAAAAATCATTCGCTCACGCGCATGAAGTTATAAAATCATTCGAAAGAAAATCATCGATAAAATCATTCGCGCACGATCATAAAGGATATGATGGCAATCGAGAGAAAAAATAATCGGAATGAAATGATCGAATGAATTTAACGAATGAAATGATCGAATGAAATTAACGAATGATTTTTAGATAATCGAGTTAATCGAATGATTCCAAATAATCGAGTTAATCGATTATTTCACTCGAATGACGGCACATCTGTAGGTAGAACGGTACGAGTGCTGATAGCACTATGACTATACTTGGATGGTTTGTATAATTACGATTATCAACCATTATACTGGAAATACAACCATCTAAAAATGTGGATAATTACTAACCTCATAAAGAAATCCACAATACTTTAAGTGTTTGGATAATTACTAAAATTATGTCGAAATCCAAACTTCATTTAAGTGTTTTATATCTGTAAATCTGTAAATATTATTATTCAGTTTATATTAAATAATATTAAAAAGGTCCGTCGTAAAATAATCATTTGTAGTAAAGTTTCTACAGTTCGTTTACAGAGCTACACAAAAGAACTAGATTAGTGCGACAATGCTTGAAATTTGATGGAAGTGTACTTCAGGTTGTGCCGTGTGTTATTAATATAGGATTATATTTATGTCCACCATGTCATGTGTATATAATTTTCAGAAGATATACAGGGCTACCAATATTTAAGCCATAATATTCTTTTTTATTGTTAGTGGAAGTGCTTCACTGTAATATTTTACCATGTCCAGGTAATTTGCTCAGGAAATGAAATCAGTTACTCTTAGCTATATGATAAATAATATTTTTTTTTAAGCTAAATATTCATCGCTTGGTTTTTTGTATATTTACACGTTTTGAGGCTTCCTGAATACCGAAGTCAAGTTTTTAACGTTTGCTCTCTTTCTGTGTCTGTTAGAGTAAACTAAAAACAAATAATTTCAGGTAATACAAATGTTGTATTTTGAAGTTAATATGTGTGTTAGCAGAAAAGTTTGATCAAGATTGATAAGTTTCAAGGAATGTTGGAGTGAAAGTTTCCTGAATAATTTTAAATGATCATTTGAATTTAATAACAGATTTGAATTCTATATAAATGTAGGTAAAGTAATGAAACGGGGGGTTGAGGGGGGTGGTAGTCCCCCGCCTCACACAGAATCACTTGTCAAATAAAGATGTTCCGAAGCCTAATTTGAATTGTTTTAACATAGGTTTGCATAACAGTACTCGTTATCTTACCCCTTAATCTCCAATCTGTATTTATAGCAGGGCGAGAAATTTCCGCTCGCCAGTTCGCCATTGGCGAGTGGAAATTTTACTGTGGCGAGTAAAATTTCGATCTAAATGTAGATAGAATTCTTACAGTATACGGTGCTACAAAAATATATATATATGATATATATATGTCGATATATATATATATATATATCGATTTAAAAACGTAAAATTATGCTAATCTTAGATTAGGTGACCAGACATTTTCTTTTTAAGAGGACAGTCTTCTTTTTAAACGCTCTGATCTCTCAAACGAAAAAACATTACAGGACTAAAAAAATCTCTTTTTTGTTTTTCGTCCACTGTCTTTTTCAAATGAAAGGGGTTTAGTCCTTAATTTAAAAAAATTCGCAAAACTGGGAAGCTCAATCGTCTGTTGGCTGTATCGAGCGGTGAGCACTAAAATTTTTCTGCGTTAGGTTCGCAAAAGAACAACTTTCTAATAAACTTGACACAGCATATTATGGTTTATGTCTATTCAGAGTCTTCGAATCCCAAAGAAATAAAAGCATTCCCTATTGTACGGTTATTTGATCCAGAACACGGAATCACTATTGAAATTGCCATGAAATCATTAAGAAGGTGGTGCACCGGTTGATACGTGGTGGGTTGACGTGTGTTCTCACTTTTGCATTGCATGATTAATATTCCTCATAAAAATAGGCCCATCAGTGACCGAGAGTTTCTGGCTTCTAAGCAAGTATACATGATGCAATGGGTTTGATACCCGGTCGCGTTCGTTGGATTAGACACTTGGAGTTTTCCGTGGTTTTCGCCGAAACTAGAGTAATCATGGGCTAGAACCTCTTAGAAAGACCCCCACGATAGACTCTTCTACTCAGACCTAGAGTCCTAGTACAGACAATTGGCCTTAATAACACTACCACCACCTCACAAAAACATGCAAAAAATAGTTGAATTCATTTTATGTCCTCCTAGCAAAACCGCTCCCATAAAGCGACTATTTTCGTTAATGAACAAAATGTATACATGTGAAAAAATCCCCTTTATATAACTACTTTGAAAATTTATTAACTACTAACTTGGTCTAATTTTCATTTTTTCAACAGTTTCTCGTCCAAGTCCGTTGGTTCCTGTGTTCTGACGGACTTAAACAAATTTTCTTGTTTTTGCCCATCTTTTATTAATGTCCGTCAGTTAGGTGTTCTGACTGACGGACTTTGTCTAATTTTCGTGTTTTCGTCTGTTTTTCGGTTAAGTCCGTTGGTTCCTGTGTCCTCACGGACTCAGTCAAATTCTCATATTTTTGCCCTTTTTTGTTAAGGTCAGTCAGTTAGGTGTTCTGACTGACGGACTTTGTCTAATTTTCATTTTTTCAACAGTTTCTCGTCCAAGTCCGTTGGTTCCTGTGTTCTGACGGACTTGAACAAATTTTCTTGTTTTTGCCCATCTCCTATATTATTAAAATCTGTACGCGTGTGTCTGTGTCTCTGTGTGTCTGTGTGTCTGTGAGAAACGGCTTGACGCGGCTAAGGCTCCGCCGCTAAAGGTCGCACGGACTTCGAACAGGTACCGTCGGACAGAGAATTTATCGGAGATCTGGGTTATCTAATTTTCTAAACGATGTGACCCTAATTAGCGGAGATATTAATTAAAATGTCGACCATTGTCTAACGAAAACACGATTGAAAATGGCACGCGTTCATCATTTTCGACCGGGAACACTCACCTTGAAAGAAAAAGGAAAGAGGGAAAATTTCGTGGGTTTTTGAAAAGCGATCGCTTCTGATCTGTTGGAAATATCGAAAATACACCTGTACGACGAGAAAGAGCATTTATTACCGATTCTTACGGTACAAATTTTTTTTTAAAATACGGATTTTTTATATTTAAAAAAAAGTTTTAAAAAGGGTCGAAAATTTCGTTTTTTCGCGGTCGTCTTTTTCGAAACGCCCTGTACGACAGGGTAAGAATTCCATTTCTTAACAACTGGTATATAAAGAAAGGCCATTTAATCCTCTTTCGAACCATATAAACATTTTTACAAAATACGGATTACCGATCCAAATTTTTAGATTTTACGAAACATCGATTTTTTCGCAAAATATTTTATAACTCAAAAGCCTTTAGAGATAAATCATTTCTTTTTTTTTTTTTTTTTTTTTTTTTTTGTATATACATCTCGCTTTCATAATTTAACTCCCAAAAGATTGAGAGAAAATTTCAAAAACTGAATGAGTTATAAATTTTTTAATTTTCAGTATCGCGGCAGTCTTCGATGAAAAAACCATTGCAAATGCTTTACTTCATTCCTAAATGAAAACCGTAATTTAATGATGTAGATCACCATAGCAACCTGTTCAAAGAGGTTCATTTCTCCACGGAAGCTAAGAAAAAAAAAAAAAAAAAAAAAAAAAAAAAACAGCGAGATTGGTTCTGCGATTAAAAATTGCAATATTCTAATGCGCGTATTTCAATTTCTAATTACGATTAATTTATTTTTTCTCCATCATTGGAAAGATATTTTAAAGTTCTTTTTTTTTACTTAAAGTTTTCAACAGATTTACACGTTTTGAGGTGTCCTGAATTAATTTTCTTCTGTATCTCAGCTACTAATTAAAATAATTTCATAAGTAATACATCATTAGAAAGCTTTTTTGAATTGGAATCGAACAGTGGAATACAGAAATCTGTACCGCCAGATGGCGCTGTAATATTTTCAAATATAAATATTTCAATTTCTAATTATGATAAAATTATTTTTAATGCATCATTCGAAAGATATTTTAAAATTCTTTTAAATTATCGAAAATATTCACCAGATTTATACGTTTTGAGGTCTCCTGAATCAATTTTCTTTTATGGCGCTGTAATATTTTAAAATTTCAATATTTCAATTTCTAATAATGATTAAATTATTTTTAATACATCATTGGAAAGATATTTTAATTTTTTTTTTTTTTTTTACTTAAAGTTTTCAACAGATTTACACGTTTTGAGGTGTCCTGAATTAATTTTCTTCTGTATCTCAGCTACTAATTAAAATAATTTCATAAGCAATACATCATTAGAAAGCTTTTTTGAATTGGAATCGAACAGTGAAATACAGAAATTTGTACCACCAGATGGCGCTGTAATATTTTCAAATTTCAATATTTGAATTTCTAATTATGATTCAATTATTTTTAATACATCATTCGAAAGATATTTTACAGTTCTTTTAATTTATCGAAAGTTTTCACCAGATTTACACGTTTAGAGGTGTCCTGATTACGTTTTCTTTTGCATCTCAGCCAAATGAGTTAGATCGCTCAAAATTGGTATACGTAGGTTAATTAAGAGGGCCTGAAAGGGTGGAGAAGAAATAGGCGTGCACCGCGCGCGAATCCCTTAACTTGTGCGCGCGCAGCGCGCACGCGACTGCGCTGCCGAAGGCAGTGGGGACCCGGTGCGAATTTTTTCCCGATCAGATCAAAACATATTTTCTTTAAGTTGATTTTAATAAAATATGCTTCTAAATATGAGGTAAGTAATTAAAGTTATTTCAAATGACTTAAACATAATTATACTAATAAGGAATATAACTTTTAACTAAAAGTAATTATCATTAAGCTTTTTATTTTTAATTTTAATATGTCTGTAACTCAATGGCAGTATCAAAAAGATAATAGCACTAAACGCTATAATTCATTTAATTAATAATTTAAACTTTAAAGATTATAAAGTAAATCATTTAAATTATATTTAAGTAGTGAATGAATTTAAATTTAAATTTGAGAATCAACACGGAAAGGGTACAAATTTTACAACAGCACCCCTTAAGTTGTGCGCGCGCAGCGCGCACGGTACTGCGCTACCGAAGGCAGTGGGGACCCGGTGCGAGTTTTTACCCGATCAGAAATGATTATTTTTTTTAGGGGGCACAAGGGTCAGGGAAGGAATACGCGCGTTCAGCGCGTGTATCCCTCAAGTTGTGCGCGCGCAGCGCGCACGGTACTGCGCTGCCGAAGGCAGTGGGGACCCGGTGCGAGTTTTTACCCGATCAGAAAAGATTTTTTTTAGGGGGCGCGTAGGGCTAGGGGAGGAATACGCGCGCGCAGCGCGTGGGGATCCGGCCCGACTTTTTACTCAATCAGAAATGATTTTTTTTAATTTCTTTTCTTAACACTAAAAGATTCTGTTAGTGATTCATTATTTTTAGTGATTCATTTGAAAATACTGACCCGCTAGCGGGCGAAGCCACCTAGTCTTTTATTAAAGTCCGTCAGTTAGGTGTTCTGACTGACGGACTTAGTCTAATTTTCATTTTTTGAAGAGTTTCTCGTCCAAGTCCGTTGGTTCCTGTGTTCTGACGGACTTGAACAAATTTTCTCGTTTTTGCCCATCTTTTATTAAAGTCCGTCAGTTAGGTGTTCTGACTGACGGACTTTCTCTAATTTTCGTGTTTTCGTCTGTTTTTCGGTTAAATCCGTTGGTTCCTGTGTCCTGACAGACTCAGTCAAATTCTCATATTTTTGCCCTTTTTTGTTAAGGTCCGTCAGTTAGGTGTTCTGACTGACGGACTTGGTCTAATTTTCATTTTTTCAACAGTTTCTCGTCAAAGTCCGTTGGTTCCTGTGTTCTGACGGACTTGAACAAATTTTCTTGTTTTTGCCTATCTTTTATTAAAGTCCGTCAGTTAGGTGTTCTGATTGACGGACTTTCTCTAATTTTCGTGTTTTCGTCTGTTTTTCGGTTATCCGTTGGTTCCTGTGTCCTGACGGACTCAGTCAAATTCTCATATTTTTGCCCGTTTTTGCTAAGGTCAGTCAGTTAGGTGTTCTGATTGACGGACTTAGTCAAATTCTCATATTTTCGCCCGTTTTTGTTAAGGTCAGTCAGTTAGGTGTTCTGACTGACGGACTTGGTCTCAGATATACATACATCATCGTAAAATAGCAAAAATGAACTCATGGAACCTCAAAACATGTAGATAAACCAACTTCACAAAGTCAAATTTTTGTCATGATTACAATACTTTCCTTATCTATGTATTTTCAGAAAGTAAAAAATTCCATGAAATATATGTGAACCATTCATTTCATCATGCTTAATCACCCTTAGAAAAATAGATATATTTATTTTTTAAATATCGTTAACTTTTCATGTCTATTTCAGTCATTCATGTCAATTTTGAAATATTTAAATTGATTATATTCACATACACAGGGTTCAGGAATTTGTAAAAAAATAAAATAAAAAATAAATAAAAAAATGGTCGCCAACAAAAAATTCTGATAGCCCATAAAAAAATATTCTCCACCGTTTTCTTCCTTCCTTTTTTTTTCCCTTTCAGTTTCAAAATTTACTTGAATCAGGGTTCCCACTCAATTTCAAAAATAAAACTCCCTGACTTTTCCAGGTGCATTTTTATAAAATCCCAGTCACAAAACGGTGTTAGATATTGTCCATGTTTTATTTTATTCTCTCATTTTTATATTTTTAACTCACGTGATGTATTTTTGTTATTGTAAAAAAAAAAAAAAAAAAAAAAAAAAAAAAGAAAAGATTATTCAGATGATGCTCGTGCGCGTGCATCTAGTTTCTTTTTCCACGGCCTTACTAGATCACTCCTCGGCGCCAACACGCCAACGTCGTGAAAGCGGCCATAACAATCGACGATTTCTCCGGAATCAAATGCATTGAATGTTAGGGTCGGCGTGCAGCGCCGCCACAGTAAACTTGCAGAGCATTTAAATTAATTTAAAATTTAAAATGCAGTCTTCAGATACGCAAAAATATCTGAATCATAAAAATAATTGAGGCAATAATTTTAAACCAATTCACTGAAAAATAATAAATTAATTTTCATTATTTTTTCCTTTCTTTAATAATTAATTGTTGAACCATGGATGAATACTTCTTGCTTCTTGGCATAAACTTAGCACGATGTAACGTTACAAACTGATTTTCAGAGTTGGCAGCGAGCGCCATCTACTTTCCCAGATGGATTCCGCGGAATGCATTGATATTTGCAGTTTTGTTATGGCCGCTTTAACGTTGGCGCCTTTGGCGTAGAGTGATCTAGTAGGGCCGTGCTTTTTCTCAGTATTCAAATTTTTCAATGGAATAAAAGCAGCAAGTAGATTTTGTTGTTAGAAATTATTATTTAGTTTTTTAGAAAGCTTAGGAGTTTAAAATAACTTCTTTTGTATGCTTTAAGTTTATTTGGCGTCCGCAATTATATATATAGTAAGCTAGAGAGTTAAAATAACTTTCTTTTTGTACGCTTAAATAACATTTTGTGACGTCTACGCGACAGGACGAAGTAAAACAATGTTTCAAGCAATTAAAGGTTTTAGAAAAGCCGATCTGAAGTTTGTAGCGGAAGAGCTTGGCGAAATAATTCCTCCTGAATGTACTATTGCTACCTTGAAGGAAATTATTTTGAATAGCAACGAATATAAAAATGATCCCAATTTTGTGCAAGAAATTCTATCAACGGCTGTTGTTGAGAGGCAAGAAAAAGAAAAATTGAAAGTCGAGCAAGAAAAAGATCTTCAGCAACAAAAACTTAAACTTGAACAAGAAGAAAAAATTGAATTAGAAAAGCTTAATCAAGAATTAGAGATAAAGAAGATGGAATTAGACCAACAGTTGGAATTGGCTAGAATACAGTCACAGGCCTACATTCAAGGGGAGTCAATTTTAACTGTTAATGAAAATAATTCATCTAGAAGAAAAATTTCCTTACCCAAGTTACAATTCCGACAATTTGATGGGGATTTAAAAGAATGGCTACCATTCTGGAGTCAGTTTGAGCAGATAGATAAAGATAACGATATTCCTCCAGAAAACAAATTCCAGTACCTCATTCAAGCAACGGTCGCTGGTTCCAGAGCACGAGAAGTCGTAGACAGTTTTCCGCCAACTGGCGCCAACTATGCCAAAGTTATAGAGAGTCTAAAAGCTCGTTATGGAAGAGATGATCTTCTAGTTGAAGTGTACGTTAGAGAATTATTAAAATTAATTATAGTTGCTCATACAAAAGAAAACTTTTCTCTTACTTCATTGTACGATAAACTTGAATCATATTTAAGGGCTCTTGAAACGTTGGGTGTCACTACTGATAAATGCGCTTCTATATTATATCCTATGGTAGAATCCTGTTTTCCAGCTGAATTTTTGAAAGCTTGGAATAGAAGTAACATTGTTTCTACTAGTTCTGATGCGAAAGAACGGTTGGACAATTTGATGCAATTTCTCAAATGTGAAGTTGAAGGAGATGAAAGAATAAATTTGGCGGTAGCAGGTTTTGGTCTGGCGAAGAAAAATGATGACCGAAATTATAGAAAAAGAAGGACTTATACTGATGTTGTTAAGCCTATACCCACTGCCTCTACTTTATTAACGACTTCTTTTAAACAGGATCTAAAGAAAAATTGCGTGTTTTGTAATGGAAAGCATATGAGTTCAGACTGTTTTACGGCACGAAAGATGAGTTTTAATGAGAAACAGAATGTTCTAAAGGATAAGAAGTGCTGTTTCCTCTGTTTGGGGTCAGGTCACACTACCAAACAGTGTAAAGCTGTCCTGAAGTGTTTTATCTGTGATAGAAAACATTCCACCGTGATGTGCCAAAGTCTTGATAAAGGCAAAACAAATGAACGAGAAGAGAAAGAAAAGTCAAATGAAAGTGAAGTAAATATGGCAAATTTCAATAAAAATCCAAGGGTATTTCTTCAAACTCTCAAAGCAAAAGTCGTCTCTGATAATAAAGAAAAGGATATTCGTCTAATTTTAGATACTGGTTCACAAAGATCGTATATTTTGAAGAAATTAGCAGAAGAAATGAAATATGCAGCCATTAAAAAAGAAAAGGTTGTACATTCACTTTTTGGCGGAGTCTCAACCAAAGAATATGAACATAGCTTTTATAAAATAAGATTAAGAGATTTGACAGGGAAATTCAGATGCAATTTTGAAGTTTTGGATCAAAATATTATATGTGAAAATGTTAAGCCTGTGGGAAAAGGTTCTTGGCTGAAAGAATTGGCCGAGAAAGGCATTGTTTTGACAGATGTTGGCGATGCAGATGAGTCTATTCAAGTACTGATTGGAGCCGATATAATCGGTAAACTATTGATAGGTCGAAGAGAAGTGTTGTCTTCTGGGCTAGTTGCAATGGAAACACTTTTTGGCTGGACATTAATGGGAAAAGTTCCTCAAGAAAGTTCATCTAAAGAAAATTTAGCTCTATCAGTTACTTCCATGTTTGTAAAAGAAGCAGAAATTTCTGACTTATGGAGATTAGATTTACTTGGAATAAGTGATCCAATCGAAAAGCTATGTAAGATGGAAGTAGATCGTCAAGTAAAAGAGCACTTTCTACAGACAGTAACACGGAATAAAGACGGTCGTTATGAAATATCCTTGCCATGGGCTGAAGATAAACCACCTTTACCTGATAATTTGTGTTTAGCCAAGAAAAGGTTAACCAATGTCACACAAAAACTACTTGCGAGTAATATTTATGAAAAATATGAGGAAGTACTTTTAGGATGGCTTGGCGACAAAATTATTGAAGAGGTCCCTGAATGTGAAAGGTCCTTTTATGGACACCACTTACCTCATCGACCAGTTATAAAGGAGAATAGCACTACTCCAATTCGTCCAGTATTTGACGCATCAGCAAGAATCCAAAACCATCCATCTTTGAATTAATGTCTACACTGCGGTCCAAATCTCATTGAATTAATTCCTGACATACTTTTGCGATTTAGAGAAAATAAATTCGGTGTCTTAGCTGATATCAAAAAAGCGTTTTTGCAAATAAGCATCCGGAAAGAAGATCGGGATTTTTTACGTTTCCTCTGGTGGAGCAATCCAGAACAAAGTGAGCTGAGAATATTTCGTCATGCTAGAGTCGTTTTTGGAGTCAAGAGTTCACCTTTTTTGCTAGCTTCAGTAATAGAATACCATATTAAAAATGAGGAAGAATACGACCCAGAACTTAAGCAAAGATTGTTGAGAAGCTTCTATGTTGACAATGTTGTTACGAGTGTCCGTACAGAGGAAGAGTTAAAGAGATTTATTACTTGCTCTAAAAACCTAATGTCTAAAGGCGGATTCGACCTAAGAGGATGGGAACATACAGAAGAGAGAAAGGACTCGGAACACAATAAAGAAGCTGTTGTACTTGGATTACACTGGAACAGATTTTCGGACATTTTAAAGGTCAATGTATCCTGGACGAAAGATGTAAACCTGGAGAAAATAACAAAACGTACTATGCTATCAGTGGCACATAAAGTTTTTGATCCAATTGGTTTTACTTCACCAGTCATGATTTGCCCCAAGATGATGTTACAGAAAACCTGGAAAATTGGTTTAACTTGGGATGAAGAAATTACCGGGGATCTAAAAAACGAGTTTATCGGATGGTTTCGTGAATTAAATATATTGGAAGAAATTGAGATTCCGCGATACATTCAAGTCACTCCAGATAATTTAAAAAAATGTACTCTTCATACATTTTGTGATGCTAGTAATCAGGCTTATGCTGCTGTTGTATTTTTGAGAATAGAAAAAGCTGATCAAGTGAGATTATTCCTTCTGGCTGCCAAATCCCGCATCAGTCCTTTAAAGTGCCCAACTATACCTCGAATGGAGCTTTTAGCGGCTTTGATTGGTGCTAGATTATCGAAATCAGTAACAGATGCATTCAGTTGGGAAAATATGGAAAGATATTTTTGGAGTGATTCCACGACAGTTCTTGCATGGATAATCAGAGAAGAGAACTGGTCAGTTTTCGTCAGGAACCGAGTTCAAGAAATCAGGAGTTTGACTGATCCTTCTTTATGGAAATATATACCCAGTGAAATGAACCCATCGGATCTACCCTCTAGAGGTTGTAAAGCCAAACAACTTGTCTCTCTCAAATGGTGGGAGGGTCCATCGTGGCTTAAGAATCCATATGAGTATAATAAACATATGGATTTCATCTGCCAGAATATAAATGAAGAAGACGTTGAAAGAGAAAAGTTAAAATCTACAAAATTACTGATAAATGTAGATGAAAATTCACAGAATACTTGGTACTATCACTATTTTTCATGTTATGAGAAAATCGTTCGCCTTGTGGGATGGATTCTCCGTTTTAAACACAATACTTGTAATCCAAAGGATAAAGTGAAAGGGGAATTGACAAGTCAGGAATTTCACAAAGCAGAAATGAAAATAGCTTGGATTATTCAGAAAGAAGCTTTTTCCTCTAAAGATTATGAGAAATTGAAAACTCTTGAGACTTTCAAAGATGAGGAAGATATAATACGCGTGAAAACTAAAATTTTGTATAGACAAGACAAGAAGGATTTTCTCACACCTATCGTTCTACCATCTAATCATGAAGTTGTTAAACGACTAATTTCATATTTTCATCTGAAAAATTGTCACGCAGGTCCTCAGATTCTTTTAAATTTGATTAGAGAAAAATATTGGATTTTGAATGGAAGAAGAACTGTGACATCTGTTTTATCTAAATGTACTACTTGTAAAAGATTCAACTCAAAGAACGTGGAATCTTCGCCTATTTCTCTACCAGAAAATCGAGTGAAAGATGCAGCTGTGTTTCAGGTCATTGGTATTGATATGGCTGGTCCTTTGTTTCTGAAAGACAATCAAAAGAGTTGGGTTATCTTGTTCACATGTGCTATCTATCGGGCAGTACATTTTGAACTTGTTACATCAGCATCTACCGAGGATTTTTTGATGGCTTTAAGAAGATTTATATCTCGTAGAGGAAGATGTTCCATTATATATTGCGATAATGGCTCTAATTTTGTTGGTGCAGCCAACTATTTGAAACGACTGAACTGGAATCATATACAAAAGGATGCAGACCAATTCAATTGAATGGAAATTCAATCCGCCAACTGCGGCGTGGTGGGGCGGATGGTGGGAGAGGCTCATCAGACTGATGAAAGATCTATTAAAAAGAGTCCTTGGGCGAGCGTGCTTGAATTATGAAGAAATGATTACTGTATTGGCTGATTGCGAAAGCATTATCAATTCTCGACCTTTGACTTACATGTCAGAGCAAGAATCTATTAAGCCAATTTCTCCTGCCATGTTTTTGAAAGATATTCATGAATATATTGTGCCAGACATTGATGCAGTCGAGGGAAACTCTTTCAAACGAAGGCTTAAATACAGACAAGCATTGCTGAAAAGTTTAAGAAATCGATTTAGATCAGAGTATTTGGGTTTACTTATTCAGCGACCGAATGTGAGAAGAAGCCAACAGACAGTTTCTGTAGGAGACATTGTATTGGTGGGAGCGGACAATAAAAAAAGGATGCACTGGCCATTAGGACGCATCATAGAGCTTATTCAGGGCAAAGATGGAAAAGTGCGACTCGTAAAGTTACAAACATCTCATTCAGAGATACTTCGACCAATACAAAGAATCTATCCTCTAGAAGTATCATCTAGTGACGGTGCTGAAAATACGTTTCCTAATCCAGCTGTGAAGGAAGCACAAATTAAAAAGCCTTTGGAGGATAAGTCCTTCAGGGAAATTAGAAAGACTAGATCTGGAAGACTAATTAAAATGCCAGACAGACTGATTTTATGAAGAAGAAATCTTCTAGATATATCAAAATGAAGAGTTTTGATTATAAGATATAATCAAAAGGTGGGAGGATGTTAGATATTGTCCATGTTTTATTTTATTCTCTCATTTTTATATTTTTAACTCACGTGATGTATTTTTGTTATTGTAAAAAAAAAAAAAAAAAAGAAAAGATTATTCAGATGATGCTCGTGCGCGTGCATCTAGTTTCTTTTTCTCAGTATTCAAATTTTTCAATGGAATAAAAGCAGCAAGTAGATTTTGTTGTTAGAAATTATTATTTAGTTTTTTAGAAAGCTTAGGAGTTTAAAATAACTTCTTTTGTATGCTTTAAGTTTATTTGGCGTCCGCAATTATATATATAGTAAGCTAGAGAGTTAAAATAACTTTCTTTTTGTACGCTTAAATAACACACGGTATAAAACAAAACATATCTTCCGACATAAAAGACAACATAGTAACGTGACTTGTGATATAAATCAAGTGCTCAAAAAGCATTTTCCAGGTTTATATCATCATTTTTCCAGGTTTTTGAGCAATATTTACAATTTTCCCTGATATTTCCCTGACTTTTTTCAGTAATTTCAAATTCCCTGACTTTTCCAGGTTTTCCCTGTTCTCCCTGACCTGTGGGAACCCTGTTGAATATAGAAATTAGGATTCTATATATAAAAAACATTTATTAGACTTGAATGATTTTTTTTTTTTTTTTTTTTTTTTTTACAACAGGTTTAAATTTAACAAAATGAATCTGGTTTTATTATTTTCATTAAACCAATACACCATCTCCATTGATACATCATTACACAGGTACGACGACTAAACACCAGGTCGATATCATACGCAGACAAGGAGCAGTGTAAACCAACTCCCTAAAACGGTACAATAATTTAATACCGAGTTGTGAAACATGCAGGGAGATGCATAAATCCCATAATTCAACACATTATTTCAAAAAGTGGTGAGAGAAGCAGGAATCAAAACAGGGAAAGTTAGCCAGCATCAAAAGTAGAATTAGAGCCCGATTGTAGGACCAATTCTTTCACCAAAATATATATTTAAAAAAAAAAAAAAAAAGTTTCCTTAAAATTGAAAACATTGCTAGTTAAAAAATATTGGTCGCCAATGGTGACCAGCTGACTGTATTTCACGAGCGCTGCAAATACACACATTGATAAAGAAATCTTTTATCTATAGGGAAGAATAAAGATAATTTTTTATTTAGTACTCGCAAATAATTAATAGTGGACAAAACGGTATTTTGTCCGGGACAGTTTTAAACAGGTTTTTCCACTATGGAAAAAAACGAACAACACTGCTATTAATAGAATAAATATCACAAAGAAATTCACACACAACTAAAATAAATGTTTGAAACATTCCTTCATCTTTATATTCCTAATTTATAGTTTTAATAAAAAAAAGAACTGTGGACTTAGACGAAAAATGGGCGAAAAAAATAAAAATACGTGTGGCACTCGGGGACTGCCGCGGTGAAGCTATTGCATAGCATTTTTTATCAACTTATGCAATTATAATTATTTATTTATTTTATTTATGCAGTATTTTTTTTTCTTTGATATTAATTCAAGTTTTTTCTTTGATATTAATTCAAGTTACACTTTTTGAGCGTGGTAACCGATAAGAAAACAAATTTTTTTCTTTTATTGAATAAATGAGAATATATCCGCAATGAGAATATATCAAAAATATCCGCAATCGATTTGTAGGTATCGAAAACCTCGATGTACCAAATTTGAATGATCTAACTGTATTTTTTGAGAAAAGGTATTTTAATAGGTTTTTAAAGGCCTGCAAGTCGAATGGGGATATTCAAGTTTTTTCTTTCATATAATTTCAAGTTACACTTTTTGAGCGTGGTGACCGATAAGAAAACAAATTTTAACAGAGAAAAGGTATTTAATAGGTTTTAAAGGCCTGCAAGTCGAATGGGGATATTCAAGTTTTTTTCTTTGATATTAATTCAAGTTACACTTTTTGAGCGTGGTGACCGATAAGAAAACAAATTTTAATAGAGAAAAGGTATTTAATAGGTTTTAAAGGGCTGCAAGTCGAATGGGGATATTCAAGTTTTTTCTTTGATATTAATGAATAAGATAACAATAATGATAAGATAACAATAATGATAAGAAAACAAATTTTAATAGAGAAAAGGTATTTTAAAAGGTTTTAAAGGCATGTAAGTCGAATGGGGATATTCAAGTTTTTTCTTTGATATTAATTCAAGTTACACTTTTTGAGCATGGTGACCGATGAGAAAACAAATTTTAATAGAGAAAAGGTATTTAATAGGTTTTAAAGGCCTGCAAGTTGAATGGGGATATTCAAGTTTTTTCTTTGATATTAATTCAAGTTACACTTTTTGAGCGTGGTGACCGATAAGAAAACAAATTTTAAGAGAAAATGTATTTAATAGGTTTTAAAGGCCTGCAAGTCGAATGGGGATATTCAAGTTTTTTCTTTGATATTAATTCAAGTTACACTTTTTGAGCGGGGTGACCGATAAGAAAACAAATTTTAATAGAGAAAAGGTATTTAATAGGTTTTAAAGGCCTGCAAGTCAAATGGGGTTATTCAAGTTTTTTCTTTGATATTAACGAATAAGATAACAATAATGATAAGAAAACAAATTTTAATAGAGAAAAGGTATTTTAATAGGTTTTAAAGGCCTGCAAGTCGAATGGGGATATTCAAGATTTTTTCTTTGATATTAATTCAAGTTACACTTTTTGAGCGTGGTGACCGATAAGAAAACAAATTTTAATAGAGAAAGGGTATTTAATAGGTTTTAAAGGGCTGCAAGTCGAATGGGGATATTCAAGTTTTTTCTTTGATATTAATGAATAAGATAACAATAATGATAAGATAACAATAATGATAAGAAAACAAATTTTAATAGAGAAAAGGTATTTTAATAGGTTTTAAAGGCATGTAAGTCGAATGGGGATATTCAAGTTTTTTCTTTGATATTAATTCAAGTTACACTTTTTGAGCATGGTGACCGATGAGAAAACAAATTTTAATAGAGAAAAGGTATTTAATAGGTTTTAAAGGCCTGCAAGTTGAATGGGGATATTCAAGTTTTTTCTTTGATATTAATTCAAGTTACACATTTGAGCGTGGTGACCGATAAGAAAACAAATTTTAAGAGAAAATGTATTTAATAGGTTTTAAAGGCCTGCAAGTCGAATGGGGATATTCAAGTTTTTTCTTTGATATTAATTCAAGTTACACTTTTTGAGCGGGGTGACCGATAAGAAAACAAATTTTAATAGAGAAAAGGTATTTAATAGGTTTTAAAGGCCTGCAAGTCAAATGGGGTTATTCAAGTTTTTTCTTTGATATTAATGAATAAGATAACAATAATGATAAGAAAACAAATTTTAATAGAGAAAAGGTATTTAAATAGGTTTTAAAGGCCTGCAAGTCGAATGGGGATATTCAAGTTTTTTCTTTGATATTAATTTAAGTTACACTTTTTGAGCGTGGAGACCGATAAGAAAACAAATTTTAATAGAGAAAAGGTATTTAATAGGTTTTAAAGGCCTGCAAGTCGAATGAGGATATTCAAATTTTATCTTTGATATTAATGAATAAGATAACAATAACGATAAGATAACAATAATGATAAGAAAACAAATTTTAATAGAGAAAAGGTATTTTAATAGGTTTTAAAGGCCTGCAAGTCGAATGGGGATATTCATGTTTTTTCTTTGATATTAATTCAAGTTACACTTTTTGAGCGTGGTGACCGATAAGAAAACAAATTTTAATAGAGAAAAGGTATTTAATAGGTTTTAAAAACCTGCAAGTCGAACACAGAAACTGCGGACTTGGACGGAAAAAGGGCAAAATCACACACACAAAAAAAAAAAGATTTTGGGAGTAAATGCGGTGTTTGGAGCAGCTCCCGCGAGAAAGACCAGCGAGACGCGATTATTTTACTTTTAACGTCCCTAGATAATACGGGACGGGAGGGACTTAGCCGAAATTGGATGGAAATGTGAAAATTAAACTTAGTTTTTCGGAACACCGAAATGAACGGAATTTGACAAAATTGGATGGAAATGTGAAAATTAAATTTAGTTTTTCGGAACACCGAAATGAAAGGCCTTAGACAAAATTGGATGGAAATGTGAAAATTAAACTTAGTTTTTCGGAACACCGAAATGAAGGGACTTTGACAAAATTGGATGGAAATGTGAAAATTAAACTTAGTTTTTCGGAACACCGAAATGAAGGGACCTGGACAAAATTGGATGGAAATGTGAAAATTAAACTTAGTGTTTCGGAACACCGAAATGACTGAACGCGATTATTTTACTTTTAACGTCCCTAAATAATACGGGACGGGAGGGACTTAGCCGAAAAAGCGTAAGTGTTGTAGAATGCTGGAGAGAAGGATCGGAAACTTTCATCTTATATAAGGAGAGCACTGTTGCTGATCGAAGATAGCAGAGGAGGCTCTCCCTGCTAAGGGGGGCAGGTTCCGGCTCCAGGTGAAGGAGGATGCCGGGAGTGTCTTGACCTCTTGCCACTCGTGGGGAATGCGAGACACAAACTGCGGAGAGGCCGAGTCCCGGTTTTTTCTTTGATATTAATTCAAGTTACACTTTTTGAGCGTGGTGACCGATAAGAAAACAAATTTTAATAGAGAAAAGGTATTTAATAGGTTTTAAAGGCCTGCAAGTCGAACACAGAAACTGCGGACTTGGACGGAAAAAGGGCAAAATCACACACACACAAAAAAAAAAAGATTTTGGGAGTAAATGCGGTGTTTGGAGCAGCGTCCGCGAGAAAGGCCAGCGAGACGCGATTATTTTACTTTTAACGTCCCTAAATGATACGGGACGGGAGGGACTTGGCCGAAATTGGATGGAAATGTGAAAATTAAACTTAGTTTTTCGGAACACCGAAATGAAGGGAATTTGACAAAATTGGATGGAAATGTGAAAATTAAATTTAGTTTTTCGGAACACCGAAATGAAAGGTCTTAGACAAAATTGGATGGAAATGTGAAAATTAAACTTTGTTTTTCGGAACACCGAAATGAAGGGACTTGGACAAAATTGGATGAAAATGTGAAAATTAAACTTAGTTTTTCGGAACACCGAAATGAAGGGACCTGGACAAAATTGGATGGAAATGTGAAAATTAAACTTAGTCTTTCGGAACACCGAAATGATTGAACGCGATTATTTTACTTTTAACGTCCCTAAATAATAAGGGACGGGAGGGACTTAGCCGAAAAAGCGTAAGTGTTGTAGAATGCTGGAGAGAAGGATCGGAAACTTTCATCTTATATAAGGAGAGCACTGTTGCTGATCGAAGATAGCAGAGGAGGCTCTCCCTGCTAAGGGGGGCAGGTTCCGGCTCCAGGTGAAGGAGGATGCCGGGAGTGTCTTGACCTCTTGCCACTCGTGGGGAATGCGAGACACAAACTGCGGAGAGGCCGAGTCCCGGTTTTTTCTTTGATATTAATTCAAGTTACACTTTTTGAGCGTGGTGACCGATAAGAAAACAAATTTTAATAGAGAAAAGGTATTTAATAGGTTTTAAAGGCCTGCAAGTCGAACACAGAAACTGCGGACTTGGACGGAAAAAGGGCAAAATCACACACACACAAAAAAAAAAAGATTTTGGGAGTAAATGCGGTGTTTGGAGCAGCGTCCGCGAGAAAGACCAGCGAGACGCGATTATTTTACTTTTAACGTCCCTAAATGATACGGGACGGGAGGGACTTGGCCGAAATTGGATGGAAATGTGAAAATTAAACTTAGTTTTTCGGAACACCGAAATGAAGGGAATTTGACAAAATTGGATGGAAATGTGAAAATTAAATTTAGTTTTTCGGAACACCGAAATGAAAGGTCTTAGACAAAATTGGATGGAAATGTGAAAATTAAACTTAGTCTTTCGGAACACCGAAATGATTGAACGCGATTATTTTACTTTTAACGTCCCTAAATAATAAGGGACGGGAGGGACTTAGCCGAAAAAGCGTAAGTGTTGTAGAATGCTGGAGAGAAGGATCGGAAACTTTCATCTTATATAAGGAGAGCACTGTTGCTGATCGAAGATAGCAGAGGAGGCTCTCCCTGCTAAGGGGGGCAGGTTCCGGCTCCAGGTGAAGGAGGATGCCGGGAGTGTCTTGACCTCTTGCCACTCGTGGGGAATGAGACACAAACTGCGGAGAGGCCGAGTCCCGGTTTTTTCTTTGATATTAATTCAAGTTACACTTTTTGAGCGTGGTGACCGATAAGACAATTTTAATAGAGAATATCACATCCTTTAAGACTAATGGATGGGAATGCGTGCGCCGAGAAAACGTCAGAGTTAAGGAGTGCTAGGGAGTAGGATTGAAGACTTTCATCTTATATGTAGAGAACACTGGCTCTCAGAAGAAGTGCCGGGAGTTTGGTGAGGATAGGTCCCGGGGTGGGGAGGAGGTGCCGGGAGTTTGGTGAGGATAGGTCCCGGGGTGGGGAGGAGGTGCCGGGATTTCGGTGAGGATAGGTCCCGGGGTGGGGAGAGAGGTGCCGGGAGTTTGGTGAGGATAGGTCCCGGGGTGGGGAGGAGGTGCCGGGAGCTTGGTGAGGATAGGTCCCGGGGTGGGGAGGAGGTGCCGGGATTTCGGTGAGGATAGGTCCCGGGGTGGGGAGAGAGGTGCCGGGAGTTTGGTGAGGATAGGTCCCGGGGTGGGGAGAGAGGTGCCGGGAGTTTGGTGAGGATAGGTCCCGGGGTGGGGAGGAGGTGCCGGGAGTTTGGTGAGGATAGGTCCCGGGGTGGGGAGGAGGTGCCGGGATTTCGGTGAGGATAGGTCCCGGGGTGGGGAGAGAGGTGCCGGGAGTTTGGTGAGGATAGGTCCCGGGGTGGGGAGGAGGTGCCGGGAGTTTGGTGAGGATAGGTCCCGGGGTGGGGAGGAGGTGCCGGGATTTCGGTGAGGATAGGTCCCGGGGTGGGGAGAGAGGTGCCGGGAGTTTGGTGAGGATAGGTCCCGGGGTGGGGAGGAGGTGCCGGGAGTTTGGTGAGGATAGGTCCCGGGGTGGGGAGGAGGTGCCGGGAGTTTGGTGAGGATAGGTCCCGGGGTGGGGAGGAGGTGCCGGGATTTCGGTGAGGATAGGTCCCGGGGTGGGGAGAGAGGTGCCGGGAGTTTGGTGAGGATAGGTCCCGGGGTGGGGAGGAGGTGCCGGGAGTTTGGTGAGGATAGGTCCCGGGGTGGGGAGGAGGTGCCGGGAGTTTGGTGAGGATAGGTGCCGGGAGTCTGTTTTCGTTTAAGTCCGTTGGTTCCTGTGTTCTGACGGACTTGAACAAATTTTCTTGTTTTTGCCCATCTCCTATATTATTAAAATCTGTACGCGTGTGTCTGTGTCTCTGTGTGTCTGTGTGTCTGTGAGAAACGGCTTGACGCGGCTAAGGCTCCGCCGCTAAAGGTCGCACGGACTTCGAACAGGTACCGTCGGACAGAGAATTTATCGGAGATCTGGGTTATCTAATTTTCTAAACGATGTGACCCTAATTAGCGGAGATATTAATTAAAATGTCGACCATTGTCTAACGAAAACACGATTGAAAATGGCACGCGTTCATCATTTTCGACCGGGAACACTCACCTTGAAAGAAAAAGGAAAGAGGGAAAATTTCGTGGGTTTTTGAAAAGCGATCGCTTCTGATCTGTTGGAAATATCGAAAATACACCTGTACGACGAGAAAGAGCATTTATTACCGATTCTTACGGTACAAATTTTTTTTTAAAATACGGATTTTTTATATTTAAAAAAAAGTTTTAAAAAGGGTCGAAAATTTCGTTTTTTCGCGGTCGTCTTTTTCGAAACGCCCTGTACGACAGGGTAAGAATTCCATTTCTTAACAACTGGTATATAAAGAAAGGCCATTTAATCCTCTTTCGAACCATATAAACATTTTTACAAAATACGGATTACCGATCCAAATTTTTAGATTTTACGAAACATCGATTTTTTCGCAAAATATTTTATAACTCAAAAGCCTTTAGAGATAAATCATTTCTTTTTTTTTTTTTTTTTTTTTTTTTTTGTATATACATCTCGCTTTCATAATTTAACTCCCAAAAGATTGAGAGAAAATTTCAAAAACTGAATGAGTTATAAATTTTTTAATTTTCAGTATCGCGGCAGTCTTCGATGAAAAAACCATTGCAAATGCTTTACTTCATTCCTAAATGAAAACCGTAATTTAATGATGTAGATCACCATAGCAACCTGTTCAAAGAGGTTCATTTCTCCACGGAAGCTAAGAAAAAAAAAAAAAAAAAAAAAAAAAAAAAACAGCGAGATTGGTTCTGCGATTAAAAATTGCAATATTCTAATGCGCGTATTTCAATTTCTAATTACGATTAATTTATTTTTTCTCCATCATTGGAAAGATATTTTAAAGTTCTTTTTTTTTACTTAAAGTTTTCAACAGATTTACACGTTTTGAGGTGTCCTGAATTAATTTTCTTCTGTATCTCAGCTACTAATTAAAATAATTTCATAAGTAATACATCATTAGAAAGCTTTTTTGAATTGGAATCGAACAGTGGAATACAGAAATCTGTACCGCCAGATGGCGCTGTAATATTTTCAAATATAAATATTTCAATTTCTAATTATGATAAAATTATTTTTAATGCATCATTCGAAAGATATTTTAAAATTCTTTTAAATTATCGAAAATATTCACCAGATTTATACGTTTTGAGGTCTCCTGAATCAATTTTCTTTTATGGCGCTGTAATATTTTAAAATTTCAATATTTCAATTTCTAATAATGATTAAATTATTTTTAATACATCATTGGAAAGATATTTTAATTTTTTTTTTTTTTTTTACTTAAAGTTTTCAACAGATTTACACGTTTTGAGGTGTCCTGAATTAATTTTCTTCTGTATCTCAGCTACTAATTAAAATAATTTCATAAGCAATACATCATTAGAAAGCTTTTTTGAATTGGAATCGAACAGTGAAATACAGAAATTTGTACCACCAGATGGCGCTGTAATATTTTCAAATTTCAATATTTGAATTTCTAATTATGATTCAATTATTTTTAATACATCATTCGAAAGATATTTTACAGTTCTTTTAATTTATCGAAAGTTTTCACCAGATTTACACGTTTAGAGGTGTCCTGATTACGTTTTCTTTTGCATCTCAGCCAAATGAGTTAGATCGCTCAAAATTGGTATACGTAGGTTAATTAAGAGGGCCTGAAAGGGTGGAGAAGAAATAGGCGTGCACCGCGCGCGAATCCCTTAACTTGTGCGCGCGCAGCGCGCACGCGACTGCGCTGCCGAAGGCAGTGGGGACCCGGTGCGAATTTTTTCCCGATCAGATCAAAACATATTTTCTTTAAGTTGATTTTAATAAAATATGCTTCTAAATATGAGGTAAGTAATTAAAGTTATTTCAAATGACTTAAACATAATTATACTAATAAGGAATATAACTTTTAACTAAAAGTAATTATCATTAAGCTTTTTATTTTTAATTTTAATATGTCTGTAACTCAATGGCAGTATCAAAAAGATAATAGCACTAAACGCTATAATTCATTTAATTAATAATTTAAACTTTAAAGATTATAAAGTAAATCATTTAAATTATATTTAAGTAGTGAATGAATTTAAATTTAAATTTGAGAATCAACACGGAAAGGGTACAAATTTTACAACAGCACCCCTTAAGTTGTGCGCGCGCAGCGCGCACGGTACTGCGCTACCGAAGGCAGTGGGGACCCGGTGCGAGTTTTTACCCGATCAGAAATGATTATTTTTTTTAGGGGGCACAAGGGTCAGGGAAGGAATACGCGCGTTCAGCGCGTGTATCCCTCAAGTTGTGCGCGCGCAGCGCGCACGGTACTGCGCTGCCGAAGGCAGTGGGGACCCGGTGCGAGTTTTTACCCGATCAGAAAAGATTTTTTTTAGGGGGCGCGTAGGGCTAGGGGAGGAATACGCGCGCGCAGCGCGTGGGGATCCGGCCCGACTTTTTACTCAATCAGAAATGATTTTTTTTAATTTCTTTTCTTAACACTAAAAGATTCTGTTAGTGATTCATTATTTTTAGTGATTCATTTGAAAATACTGACCCGCTAGCGGGCGAAGCCACCTAGTCTTTTATTAAAGTCCGTCAGTTAGGTGTTCTGACTGACGGACTTAGTCTAATTTTCATTTTTTGAAGAGTTTCTCGTCCAAGTCCGTTGGTTCCTGTGTTCTGACGGACTTGAACAAATTTTCTCGTTTTTGCCCATCTTTTATTAAAGTCCGTCAGTTAGGTGTTCTGACTGACGGACTTTCTCTAATTTTCGTGTTTTCGTCTGTTTTTCGGTTAAATCCGTTGGTTCCTGTGTCCTGACAGACTCAGTCAAATTCTCATATTTTTGCCCTTTTTTGTTAAGGTCCGTCAGTTAGGTGTTCTGACTGACGGACTTGGTCTAATTTTCATTTTTTCAACAGTTTCTCGTCAAAGTCCGTTGGTTCCTGTGTTCTGACGGACTTGAACAAATTTTCTTGTTTTTGCCTATCTTTTATTAAAGTCCGTCAGTTAGGTGTTCTGATTGACGGACTTTCTCTAATTTTCGTGTTTTCGTCTGTTTTTCGGTTATCCGTTGGTTCCTGTGTCCTGACGGACTCAGTCAAATTCTCATATTTTTGCCCGTTTTTGCTAAGGTCAGTCAGTTAGGTGTTCTGATTGACGGACTTAGTCAAATTCTCATATTTTCGCCCGTTTTTGTTAAGGTCAGTCAGTTAGGTGTTCTGACTGACGGACTTGGTCTCAGATATACATACATCATCGTAAAATAGCAAAAATGAACTCATGGAACCTCAAAACATGTAGATAAACCAACTTCACAAAGTCAAATTTTTGTCATGATTACAATACTTTCCTTATCTATGTATTTTCAGAAAGTAAAAAATTCCATGAAATATATGTGAACCATTCATTTCATCATGCTTAATCACCCTTAGAAAAATAGATATATTTATTTTTTAAATATCGTTAACTTTTCATGTCTATTTCAGTCATTCATGTCAATTTTGAAATATTTAAATTGATTATATTCACATACACAGGGTTCAGGAATTTGTAAAAAAATAAAATAAAAAATAAATAAAAAAATGGTCGCCAACAAAAAATTCTGATAGCCCATAAAAAAATATTCTCCACCGTTTTCTTCCTTCCTTTTTTTTTCCCTTTCAGTTTCAAAATTTACTTGAATCAGGGTTCCCACTCAATTTCAAAAATAAAACTCCCTGACTTTTCCAGGTGCATTTTTATAAAATCCCAGTCACAAAATTTGGTTCACGACATAAAAAATAGCTCACGGTGTTAGATATTGTCCATGTTTTATTTTATTCTCTCATTTTTATATTTTTAACTCACGTGATGTATTTTTGTTATTGTAAAAAAAAAAAAAAAAAAAAAAAAAAAAAAGAAAAGATTATTCAGATGATGCTCGTGCGCGTGCATCTAGTTTCTTTTTCTCAGTATTCAAATTTTTCAATGGAATAAAAGCAGCAAGTAGATTTTGTTGTTAGAAATTATTATTTAGTTTTTTAGAAAGCTTAGGAGTTTAAAATAACTTCTTTTGTATGCTTTAAGTTTATTTGGCGTCCGCAATTATATATATAGTAAGCTAGAGAGTTAAAATAACTTTCTTTTTGTACGCTTAAATAACATTTTGTGACGTCTACGCGACAGGACGAAGTAAAACAATGTTTCAAGCAATTAAAGGTTTTAGAAAAGCCGATCTGAAGTTTGTAGCGGAAGAGCTTGGCGAAATAATTCCTCCTGAATGTACTATTGCTACCTTGAAGGAAATTATTTTGAATAGCAACGAATATAAAAATGATCCCAATTTTGTGCAAGAAATTCTATCAACGGCTGTTGTTGAGAGGCAAGAAAAAGAAAAATTGAAAGTCGAGCAAGAAAAAGATCTTCAGCAACAAAAACTTAAACTTGAACAAGAAGAAAAAATTGAATTAGAAAAGCTTAATCAAGAATTAGAGATAAAGAAGATGGAATTAGACCAACAGTTGGAATTGGCTAGAATACAGTCACAGGCCTACATTCAAGGGGAGTCAATTTTAACTGTTAATGAAAATAATTCATCTAGAAGAAAAATTTCCTTACCCAAGTTACAATTCCGACAATTTGATGGGGATTTAAAAGAATGGCTACCATTCTGGAGTCAGTTTGAGCAGATAGATAAAGATAACGATATTCCTCCAGAAAACAAATTCCAGTACCTCATTCAAGCAACGGTCGCTGGTTCCAGAGCACGAGAAGTCGTAGACAGTTTTCCGCCAACTGGCGCCAACTATGCCAAAGTTATAGAGAGTCTAAAAGCTCGTTATGGAAGAGATGATCTTCTAGTTGAAGTGTACGTTAGAGAATTATTAAAATTAATTATAGTTGCTCATACAAAAGAAAACTTTTCTCTTACTTCATTGTACGATAAACTTGAATCATATTTAAGGGCTCTTGAAACGTTGGGTGTCACTACTGATAAATGCGCTTCTATATTATATCCTATGGTAGAATCCTGTTTTCCAGCTGAATTTTTGAAAGCTTGGAATAGAAGTAACATTGTTTCTACTAGTTCTGATGCGAAAGAACGGTTGGACAATTTGATGCAATTTCTCAAATGTGAAGTTGAAGGAGATGAAAGAATAAATTTGGCGGTAGCAGGTTTTGGTCTGGCGAAGAAAAATGATGACCGAAATTATAGAAAAAGAAGGACTTATACTGATGTTGTTAAGCCTATACCCACTGCCTCTACTTTATTAACGACTTCTTTTAAACAGGATCTAAAGAAAAATTGCGTGTTTTGTAATGGAAAGCATATGAGTTCAGACTGTTTTACGGCACGAAAGATGAGTTTTAATGAGAAACAGAATGTTCTAAAGGATAAGAAGTGCTGTTTCCTCTGTTTGGGGTCAGGTCACACTACCAAACAGTGTAAAGCTGTCCTGAAGTGTTTTATCTGTGATAGAAAACATTCCACCGTGATGTGCCAAAGTCTTGATAAAGGCAAAACAAATGAACGAGAAGAGAAAGAAAAGTCAAATGAAAGTGAAGTAAATATGGCAAATTTCAATAAAAATCCAAGGGTATTTCTTCAAACTCTCAAAGCAAAAGTCGTCTCTGATAATAAAGAAAAGGATATTCGTCTAATTTTAGATACTGGTTCACAAAGATCGTATATTTTGAAGAAATTAGCAGAAGAAATGAAATATGCAGCCATTAAAAAAGAAAAGGTTGTACATTCACTTTTTGGCGGAGTCTCAACCAAAGAATATGAACATAGCTTTTATAAAATAAGATTAAGAGATTTGACAGGGAAATTCAGATGCAATTTTGAAGTTTTGGATCAAAATATTATATGTGAAAATGTTAAGCCTGTGGGAAAAGGTTCTTGGCTGAAAGAATTGGCCGAGAAAGGCATTGTTTTGACAGATGTTGGCGATGCAGATGAGTCTATTCAAGTACTGATTGGAGCCGATATAATCGGTAAACTATTGATAGGTCGAAGAGAAGTGTTGTCTTCTGGGCTAGTTGCAATGGAAACACTTTTTGGCTGGACATTAATGGGAAAAGTTCCTCAAGAAAGTTCATCTAAAGAAAATTTAGCTCTATCAGTTACTTCCATGTTTGTAAAAGAAGCAGAAATTTCTGACTTATGGAGATTAGATTTACTTGGAATAAGTGATCCAATCGAAAAGCTATGTAAGATGGAAGTAGATCGTCAAGTAAAAGAGCACTTTCTACAGACAGTAACACGGAATAAAGACGGTCGTTATGAAATATCCTTGCCATGGGCTGAAGATAAACCACCTTTACCTGATAATTTGTGTTTAGCCAAGAAAAGGTTAACCAATGTCACACAAAAACTACTTGCGAGTAATATTTATGAAAAATATGAGGAAGTACTTTTAGGATGGCTTGGCGACAAAATTATTGAAGAGGTCCCTGAATGTGAAAGGTCCTTTTATGGACACCACTTACCTCATCGACCAGTTATAAAGGAGAATAGCACTACTCCAATTCGTCCAGTATTTGACGCATCAGCAAGAATCCAAAACCATCCATCTTTGAATTAATGTCTACACTGCGGTCCAAATCTCATTGAATTAATTCCTGACATACTTTTGCGATTTAGAGAAAATAAATTCGGTGTCTTAGCTGATATCAAAAAAGCGTTTTTGCAAATAAGCATCCGGAAAGAAGATCGGGATTTTTTACGTTTCCTCTGGTGGAGCAATCCAGAACAAAGTGAGCTGAGAATATTTCGTCATGCTAGAGTCGTTTTTGGAGTCAAGAGTTCACCTTTTTTGCTAGCTTCAGTAATAGAATACCATATTAAAAATGAGGAAGAATACGACCCAGAACTTAAGCAAAGATTGTTGAGAAGCTTCTATGTTGACAATGTTGTTACGAGTGTCCGTACAGAGGAAGAGTTAAAGAGATTTATTACTTGCTCTAAAAACCTAATGTCTAAAGGCGGATTCGACCTAAGAGGATGGGAACATACAGAAGAGAGAAAGGACTCGGAACACAATAAAGAAGCTGTTGTACTTGGATTACACTGGAACAGATTTTCGGACATTTTAAAGGTCAATGTATCCTGGACGAAAGATGTAAACCTGGAGAAAATAACAAAACGTACTATGCTATCAGTGGCACATAAAGTTTTTGATCCAATTGGTTTTACTTCACCAGTCATGATTTGCCCCAAGATGATGTTACAGAAAACCTGGAAAATTGGTTTAACTTGGGATGAAGAAATTACCGGGGATCTAAAAAACGAGTTTATCGGATGGTTTCGTGAATTAAATATATTGGAAGAAATTGAGATTCCGCGATACATTCAAGTCACTCCAGATAATTTAAAAAAATGTACTCTTCATACATTTTGTGATGCTAGTAATCAGGCTTATGCTGCTGTTGTATTTTTGAGAATAGAAAAAGCTGATCAAGTGAGATTATTCCTTCTGGCTGCCAAATCCCGCATCAGTCCTTTAAAGTGCCCAACTATACCTCGAATGGAGCTTTTAGCGGCTTTGATTGGTGCTAGATTATCGAAATCAGTAACAGATGCATTCAGTTGGGAAAATATGGAAAGATATTTTTGGAGTGATTCCACGACAGTTCTTGCATGGATAATCAGAGAAGAGAACTGGTCAGTTTTCGTCAGGAACCGAGTTCAAGAAATCAGGAGTTTGACTGATCCTTCTTTATGGAAATATATACCCAGTGAAATGAACCCATCGGATCTACCCTCTAGAGGTTGTAAAGCCAAACAACTTGTCTCTCTCAAATGGTGGGAGGGTCCATCGTGGCTTAAGAATCCATATGAGTATAATAAACATATGGATTTCATCTGCCAGAATATAAATGAAGAAGACGTTGAAAGAGAAAAGTTAAAATCTACAAAATTACTGATAAATGTAGATGAAAATTCACAGAATACTTGGTACTATCACTATTTTTCATGTTATGAGAAAATCGTTCGCCTTGTGGGATGGATTCTCCGTTTTAAACACAATACTTGTAATCCAAAGGATAAAGTGAAAGGGGAATTGACAAGTCAGGAATTTCACAAAGCAGAAATGAAAATAGCTTGGATTATTCAGAAAGAAGCTTTTTCCTCTAAAGATTATGAGAAATTGAAAACTCTTGAGACTTTCAAAGATGAGGAAGATATAATACGCGTGAAAACTAAAATTTTGTATAGACAAGACAAGAAGGATTTTCTCACACCTATCGTTCTACCATCTAATCATGAAGTTGTTAAACGACTAATTTCATATTTTCATCTGAAAAATTGTCACGCAGGTCCTCAGATTCTTTTAAATTTGATTAGAGAAAAATATTGGATTTTGAATGGAAGAAGAACTGTGACATCTGTTTTATCTAAATGTACTACTTGTAAAAGATTCAACTCAAAGAACGTGGAATCTTCGCCTATTTCTCTACCAGAAAATCTACCAGGTGCCGGGAGTTTGGTGAGGATAGGTCCCGGGGTGGGGAGGAGGTGCCGGGATTTCGGTGAGGATAGGTCCCGGGGTGGGGAGAGAGGTGCCGGGAGTTTGGTGAGGATAGGTCCCGGGGTGGGGAGGAGGTGCCGGGAGTTTGGTGAGGATAGGTCCCGGGGTGGGGAGGAGGTGCCGGGATTTCGGTGAGGATAGGTCCCGGGGTGGGGAGAGAGGTGCCGGGAGTTTGGTGAGGATAGGTCCCGGGGTGGGGAGGAGGTGCCGGGAGTTTGGTGAGGATAGGTCCCGGGGTGGGGAGGAGGTGCCGGGATTTCGGTGAGGATAGGTCCCGGGGTGGGGAGAGAGGTGCCGGGAGTTTGGTGAGGATAGGTCCCGGGGTGGGGAGGAGGTGCCGGGAGTTTGGTGAGGATAGGTCCCGGGGTGGGGAGGAGGTGCCGGGAGTTTGGTGAGGATAGGTCCCGGGGTGGGGAGGAGGTGCCGGGATTTCGGTGAGGATAGGTCCCGGGGTGGGGAGAGAGGTGCCGGGAGTTTGGTGAGGATAGGTCCCGGGGTGGGGAGGAGGTGCCGGGAGTTTGGTGAGGATAGGTCCCGGGGTGGGGAGGAGGTGCCGGGAGTTTGGTGAGGATAGGTGCCGGGAGTCTGTTTTCGTTTAAGTCCGTTGGTTCCTGTGTTCTGACGGACTTGAACAAATTTTCTTGTTTTTGCCCATCTCCTATATTATTAAAATCTGTACGCGTGTGTCTGTGTCTCTGTGTGTCTGTGTGTCTGTGAGAAACGGCTTGACGCGGCTAAGGCTCCGCCGCTAAAGGTCGCACGGACTTCGAACAGGTACCGTCGGACAGAGAATTTATCGGAGATCTGGGTTATCTAATTTTCTAAACGATGTGACCCTAATTAGCGGAGATATTAATTAAAATGTCGACCATTGTCTAACGAAAACACGATTGAAAATGGCACGCGTTCATCATTTTCGACCGGGAACACTCACCTTGAAAGAAAAAGGAAAGAGGGAAAATTTCGTGGGTTTTTGAAAAGCGATCGCTTCTGATCTGTTGGAAATATCGAAAATACACCTGTACGACGAGAAAGAGCATTTATTACCGATTCTTACGGTACAAATTTTTTTTTAAAATACGGATTTTTTATATTTAAAAAAAAGTTTTAAAAAGGGTCGAAAATTTCGTTTTTTCGCGGTCGTCTTTTTCGAAACGCCCTGTACGACAGGGTAAGAATTCCATTTCTTAACAACTGGTATATAAAGAAAGGCCATTTAATCCTCTTTCGAACCATATAAACATTTTTACAAAATACGGATTACCGATCCAAATTTTTAGATTTTACGAAACATCGATTTTTTCGCAAAATATTTTATAACTCAAAAGCCTTTAGAGATAAATCATTTCTTTTTTTTTTTTTTTTTTTTTTTTTTTTTTGTATATACATCTCGCTTTCATAATTTAACTCCCAAAAGATTGAGAGAAAATTTCAAAAACTGAATGAGTTATAAATTTTTTAATTTTCAGTATCGCGGCAGTCTTCGATGAAAAAACCATTGCAAATGCTTTACTTCATTCCTAAATGAAAACCGTAATTTAATGATGTAGATCACCATAGCAACCTGTTCAAAGAGGTTCATTTCTCCACGGAAGCTAAGAAAAAAAAAAAAAAAAAAAAAAAAAAAAAACAGCGAGATTGGTTCTGCGATTAAAAATTGCAATATTCTAATGCGCGTATTTCAATTTCTAATTACGATTAATTTATTTTTTCTCCATCATTGGAAAGATATTTTAAAGTTCTTTTTTTTTACTTAAAGTTTTCAACAGATTTACACGTTTTGAGGTGTCCTGAATTAATTTTCTTCTGTATCTCAGCTACTAATTAAAATAATTTCATAAGTAATACATCATTAGAAAGCTTTTTTGAATTGGAATCGAACAGTGGAATACAGAAATCTGTACCGCCAGATGGCGCTGTAATATTTTCAAATATAAATATTTCAATTTCTAATTATGATAAAATTATTTTTAATGCATCATTCGAAAGATATTTTAAAATTCTTTTAAATTATCGAAAATATTCACCAGATTTATACGTTTTGAGGTCTCCTGAATCAATTTTCTTTTATGGCGCTGTAATATTTTAAAATTTCAATATTTCAATTTCTAATAATGATTAAATTATTTTTAATACATCATTGGAAAGATATTTTAATTTTTTTTTTTTTTTTACTTAAAGTTTTCAACAGATTTACACGTTTTGAGGTGTCCTGAATTAATTTTCTTCTGTATCTCAGCTACTAATTAAAATAATTTCATAAGCAATACATCATTAGAAAGCTTTTTTGAATTGGAATCGAACAGTGAAATACAGAAATTTGTACCACCAGATGGCGCTGTAATATTTTCAAATTTCAATATTTGAATTTCTAATTATGATTCAATTATTTTTAATACATCATTCGAAAGATATTTTACAGTTCTTTTAATTTATCGAAAGTTTTCACCAGATTTACACGTTTAGAGGTGTCCTGATTACGTTTTCTTTTGCATCTCAGCCAAATGAGTTAGATCGCTCAAAATTGGTATACGTAGGTTAATTAAGAGGGCCTGAAAGGGTGGAGAAGAAATAGGCGTGCACCGCGCGCGAATCCCTTAACTTGTGCGCGCGCAGCGCGCACGCGACTGCGCTGCCGAAGGCAGTGGGGACCCGGTGCGAATTTTTTCCCGATCAGATCAAAACATATTTTCTTTAAGTTGATTTTAATAAAATATGCTTCTAAATATGAGGTAAGTAATTAAAGTTATTTCAAATGACTTAAACATAATTATACTAATAAGGAATATAACTTTTAACTAAAAGTAATTATCATTAAGCTTTTTATTTTTAATTTTAATATGTCTGTAACTCAATGGCAGTATCAAAAAGATAATAGCACTAAACGCTATAATTCATTTAATTAATAATTTAAACTTTAAAGATTATAAAGTAAATCATTTAAATTATATTTAAGTAGTGAATGAATTTAAATTTAAATTTGAGAATCAACACGGAAAGGGTACAAATTTTACAACAGCACCCCTTAAGTTGTGCGCGCGCAGCGCGCACGGTACTGCGCTACCGAAGGCAGTGGGGACCCGGTGGGAGTTTTTACCCGATCAGAAATGATTATTTTTTTTAGGGGGCACAAGGGTCAGGGAAGGAATACGCGCGTTCAGCGCGTGTATCCCTCAAGTTGTGCGCGCGCAGCGCGCACGGTACTGCGCTGCCGAAGGCAGTGGGGACCCGGTGCGAGTTTTTACCCGATCAGAAAAGATTTTTTTTAGGGGGCGCGTAGGGCTAGGGGAGGAATACGCGCGCGCAGCGCGTGGGGATCCGGCCCGACTTTTTACTCAATCAGAAATGATTTTTTTTAATTTCTTTTCTTAACACTAAAAGATTCTGTTAGTGATTCATTATTTTTAGTGATTCATTTGAAAATACTGACCCGCTAGCGGGCGAAGCCACCTAGTCTTTTATTAAAGTCCGTCAGTTAGGTGTTCTGACTGACGGACTTAGTCTAATTTTCATTTTTTGAAGAGTTTCTCGTCCAAGTCCGTTGGTTCCTGTGTTCTGACGGACTTGAACAAATTTTCTCGTTTTTGCCCATCTTTTATTAAAGTCCGTCAGTTAGGTGTTCTGACTGACGGACTTTCTCTAATTTTCGTGTTTTCGTCTGTTTTTCGGTTAAATCCGTTGGTTCCTGTGTCCTGACAGACTCAGTCAAATTCTCATATTTTTGCCCTTTTTTGTTAAGGTCCGTCAGTTAGGTGTTCTGACTGACGGACTTGGTCTAATTTTCATTTTTTCAACAGTTTCTCGTCAAAGTCCGTTGGTTCCTGTGTTCTGACGGACTTGAACAAATTTTCTTGTTTTTGCCTATCTTTTATTAAAGTCCGTCAGTTAGGTGTTCTGATTGACGGACTTTCTCTAATTTTCGTGTTTTCGTCTGTTTTTCGGTTATCCGTTGGTTCCTGTGTCCTGACGGACTCAGTCAAATTCTCATATTTTTGCCCGTTTTTGCTAAGGTCAGTCAGTTAGGTGTTCTGATTGACGGACTTAGTCAAATTCTCATATTTTCGCCCGTTTTTGTTAAGGTCAGTCAGTTAGGTGTTCTGACTGACGGACTTGGTCTCAGATATACATACATCATCGTAAAATAGCAAAAATGAACTCATGGAACCTCAAAACATGTAGATAAACCAACTTCACAAAGTCAAATTTTTGTCATGATTACAATACTTTCCTTATCTATGTATTTTCAGAAAGTAAAAAATTCCATGAAATATATGTGAACCATTCATTTCATCATGCTTAATCACCCTTAGAAAAATAGATATATTTATTTTTTAAATATCGTTAACTTTTCATGTCTATTTCAGTCATTCATGTCAATTTTGAAATATTTAAATTGATTATATTCACATACACAGGGTTCAGGAATTTGTAAAAAAATAAAATAAAAAATAAATAAAAAAATGGTCGCCAACAAAAAATTCTGATAGCCCATAAAAAAATATTCTCCACCGTTTTCTTCCTTCCTTTTTTTTTCCCTTTCAGTTTCAAAATTTACTTGAATCAGGGTTCCCACTCAATTTCAAAAATAAAACTCCCTGACTTTTCCAGGTGCATTTTTATAAAATCCCAGTCACAAAATTTGGTTCACGACATAAAAAATAGCTCACGGTGTTAGATATTGTCCATGTTTTATTTTATTCTCTCATTTTTATATTTTTAACTCACGTGATGTATTTTTGTTATTGTAAAAAAAAAAAAAAAAAAAAAAAAAAAAAAGAAAAGATTATTCAGATGATGCTCGTGCGCGTGCATCTAGTTTCTTTTTCTCAGTATTCAAATTTTTCAATGGAATAAAAGCAGCAAGTAGATTTTGTTGTTAGAAATTATTATTTAGTTTTTTAGAAAGCTTAGGAGTTTAAAATAACTTCTTTTGTATGCTTTAAGTTTATTTGGCGTCCGCAATTATATATATAGTAAGCTAGAGAGTTAAAATAACTTTCTTTTTGTACGCTTAAATAACATTTTGTGACGTCTACGCGACAGGACGAAGTAAAACAATGTTTCAAGCAATTAAAGGTTTTAGAAAAGCCGATCTGAAGTTTGTAGCGGAAGAGCTTGGCGAAATAATTCCTCCTGAATGTACTATTGCTACCTTGAAGGAAATTATTTTGAATAGCAACGAATATAAAAATGATCCCAATTTTGTGCAAGAAATTCTATCAACGGCTGTTGTTGAGAGGCAAGAAAAAGAAAAATTGAAAGTCGAGCAAGAAAAAGATCTTCAGCAACAAAAACTTAAACTTGAACAAGAAGAAAAAATTGAATTAGAAAAGCTTAATCAAGAATTAGAGATAAAGAAGATGGAATTAGACCAACAGTTGGAATTGGCTAGAATACAGTCACAGGCCTACATTCAAGGGGAGTCAATTTTAACTGTTAATGAAAATAATTCATCTAGAAGAAAAATTTCCTTACCCAAGTTACAATTCCGACAATTTGATGGGGATTTAAAAGAATGGCTACCATTCTGGAGTCAGTTTGAGCAGATAGATAAAGATAACGATATTCCTCCAGAAAACAAATTCCAGTACCTCATTCAAGCAACGGTCGCTGGTTCCAGAGCACGAGAAGTCGTAGACAGTTTTCCGCCAACTGGCGCCAACTATGCCAAAGTTATAGAGAGTCTAAAAGCTCGTTATGGAAGAGATGATCTTCTAGTTGAAGTGTACGTTAGAGAATTATTAAAATTAATTATAGTTGCTCATACAAAAGAAAACTTTTCTCTTACTTCATTGTACGATAAACTTGAATCATATTTAAGGGCTCTTGAAACGTTGGGTGTCACTACTGATAAATGCGCTTCTATATTATATCCTATGGTAGAATCCTGTTTTCCAGCTGAATTTTTGAAAGCTTGGAATAGAAGTAACATTGTTTCTACTAGTTCTGATGCGAAAGAACGGTTGGACAATTTGATGCAATTTCTCAAATGTGAAGTTGAAGGAGATGAAAGAATAAATTTGGCGGTAGCAGGTTTTGGTCTGGCGAAGAAAAATGATGACCGAAATTATAGAAAAAGAAGGACTTATACTGATGTTGTTAAGCCTATACCCACTGCCTCTACTTTATTAACGACTTCTTTTAAACAGGATCTAAAGAAAAATTGCGTGTTTTGTAATGGAAAGCATATGAGTTCAGACTGTTTTACGGCACGAAAGATGAGTTTTAATGAGAAACAGAATGTTCTAAAGGATAAGAAGTGCTGTTTCCTCTGTTTGGGGTCAGGTCACACTACCAAACAGTGTAAAGCTGTCCTGAAGTGTTTTATCTGTGATAGAAAACATTCCACCGTGATGTGCCAAAGTCTTGATAAAGGCAAAACAAATGAACGAGAAGAGAAAGAAAAGTCAAATGAAAGTGAAGTAAATATGGCAAATTTCAATAAAAATCCAAGGGTATTTCTTCAAACTCTCAAAGCAAAAGTCGTCTCTGATAATAAAGAAAAGGATATTCGTCTAATTTTAGATACTGGTTCACAAAGATCGTATATTTTGAAGAAATTAGCAGAAGAAATGAAATATGCAGCCATTAAAAAAGAAAAGGTTGTACATTCACTTTTTGGCGGAGTCTCAACCAAAGAATATGAACATAGCTTTTATAAAATAAGATTAAGAGATTTGACAGGGAAATTCAGATGCAATTTTGAAGTTTTGGATCAAAATATTATATGTGAAAATGTTAAGCCTGTGGGAAAAGGTTCTTGGCTGAAAGAATTGGCCGAGAAAGGCATTGTTTTGACAGATGTTGGCGATGCAGATGAGTCTATTCAAGTACTGATTGGAGCCGATATAATCGGTAAACTATTGATAGGTCGAAGAGAAGTGTTGTCTTCTGGGCTAGTTGCAATGGAAACACTTTTTGGCTGGACATTAATGGGAAAAGTTCCTCAAGAAAGTTCATCTAAAGAAAATTTAGCTCTATCAGTTACTTCCATGTTTGTAAAAGAAGCAGAAATTTCTGACTTATGGAGATTAGATTTACTTGGAATAAGTGATCCAATCGAAAAGCTATGTAAGATGGAAGTAGATCGTCAAGTAAAAGAGCACTTTCTACAGACAGTAACACGGAATAAAGACGGTCGTTATGAAATATCCTTGCCATGGGCTGAAGATAAACCACCTTTACCTGATAATTTGTGTTTAGCCAAGAAAAGGTTAACCAATGTCACACAAAAACTACTTGCGAGTAATATTTATGAAAAATATGAGGAAGTACTTTTAGGATGGCTTGGCGACAAAATTATTGAAGAGGTCCCTGAATGTGAAAGGTCCTTTTATGGACACCACTTACCTCATCGACCAGTTATAAAGGAGAATAGCACTACTCCAATTCGTCCAGTATTTGACGCATCAGCAAGAATCCAAAACCATCCATCTTTGAATTAATGTCTACACTGCGGTCCAAATCTCATTGAATTAATTCCTGACATACTTTTGCGATTTAGAGAAAATAAATTCGGTGTCTTAGCTGATATCAAAAAAGCGTTTTTGCAAATAAGCATCCGGAAAGAAGATCGGGATTTTTTACGTTTCCTCTGGTGGAGCAATCCAGAACAAAGTGAGCTGAGAATATTTCGTCATGCTAGAGTCGTTTTTGGAGTCAAGAGTTCACCTTTTTTGCTAGCTTCAGTAATAGAATACCATATTAAAAATGAGGAAGAATACGACCCAGAACTTAAGCAAAGATTGTTGAGAAGCTTCTATGTTGACAATGTTGTTACGAGTGTCCGTACAGAGGAAGAGTTAAAGAGATTTATTACTTGCTCTAAAAACCTAATGTCTAAAGGCGGATTCGACCTAAGAGGATGGGAACATACAGAAGAGAGAAAGGACTCGGAACACAATAAAGAAGCTGTTGTACTTGGATTACACTGGAACAGATTTTCGGACATTTTAAAGGTCAATGTATCCTGGACGAAAGATGTAAACCTGGAGAAAATAACAAAACGTACTATGCTATCAGTGGCACATAAAGTTTTTGATCCAATTGGTTTTACTTCACCAGTCATGATTTGCCCCAAGATGATGTTACAGAAAACCTGGAAAATTGGTTTAACTTGGGATGAAGAAATTACCGGGGATCTAAAAAACGAGTTTATCGGATGGTTTCGTGAATTAAATATATTGGAAGAAATTGAGATTCCGCGATACATTCAAGTCACTCCAGATAATTTAAAAAAATGTACTCTTCATACATTTTGTGATGCTAGTAATCAGGCTTATGCTGCTGTTGTATTTTTGAGAATAGAAAAAGCTGATCAAGTGAGATTATTCCTTCTGGCTGCCAAATCCCGCATCAGTCCTTTAAAGTGCCCAACTATACCTCGAATGGAGCTTTTAGCGGCTTTGATTGGTGCTAGATTATCGAAATCAGTAACAGATGCATTCAGTTGGGAAAATATGGAAAGATATTTTTGGAGTGATTCCACGACAGTTCTTGCATGGATAATCAGAGAAGAGAACTGGTCAGTTTTCGTCAGGAACCGAGTTCAAGAAATCAGGAGTTTGACTGATCCTTCTTTATGGAAATATATACCCAGTGAAATGAACCCATCGGATCTACCCTCTAGAGGTTGTAAAGCCAAACAACTTGTCTCTCTCAAATGGTGGGAGGGTCCATCGTGGCTTAAGAATCCATATGAGTATAATAAACATATGGATTTCATCTGCCAGAATATAAATGAAGAAGACGTTGAAAGAGAAAAGTTAAAATCTACAAAATTACTGATAAATGTAGATGAAAATTCACAGAATACTTGGTACTATCACTATTTTTCATGTTATGAGAAAATCGTTCGCCTTGTGGGATGGATTCTCCGTTTTAAACACAATACTTGTAATCCAAAGGATAAAGTGAAAGGGGAATTGACAAGTCAGGAATTTCACAAAGCAGAAATGAAAATAGCTTGGATTATTCAGAAAGAAGCTTTTTCCTCTAAAGATTATGAGAAATTGAAAACTCTTGAGACTTTCAAAGATGAGGAAGATATAATACGCGTGAAAACTAAAATTTTGTATAGACAAGACAAGAAGGATTTTCTCACACCTATCGTTCTACCATCTAATCATGAAGTTGTTAAACGACTAATTTCATATTTTCATCTGAAAAATTGTCACGCAGGTCCTCAGATTCTTTTAAATTTGATTAGAGAAAAATATTGGATTTTGAATGGAAGAAGAACTGTGACATCTGTTTTATCTAAATGTACTACTTGTAAAAGATTCAACTCAAAGAACGTGGAATCTTCGCCTATTTCTCTACCAGAAAATCTACCAGGTGCCGGGAGTTTGGTGAGGATAGGTCCCGGGGTGGGGAGGAGGTGCCGGGATTTCGGTGAGGATAGGTCCCGGGGTGGGGAGAGAGGTGCCGGGAGTTTGGTGAGGATAGGTCCCGGGGTGGGGAGGAGGTGCCGGGAGTTTGGTGAGGATAGGTCCCGGGGTGGGGAGGAGGTGCCGGGATTTCGGTGAGGATAGGTCCCGGGGTGGGGAGAGAGGTGCCGGGAGTTTGGTGAGGATAGGTCCCGGGGTGGGGAGGAGGTGCCGGGAGTTTGGTGAGGATAGGTCCCGGGGTGGGGAGGAGGTGCCGGGATTTCGGTGAGGATAGGTCCCGGGGTGGGGAGAGAGGTGCCGGGAGTTTGGTGAGGATAGGTCCCGGGGTGGGGAGGAGGTGCCGGGAGTTTGGTGAGGATAGGTCCCGGGGTGGGGAGGAGGTGCCGGGAGTTTGGTGAGGATAGGTCCCGGGGTGGGGAGGAGGTGCCGGGATTTCGGTGAGGATAGGTCCCGGGGTGGGGAGAGAGGTGCCGGGAGTTTGGTGAGGATAGGTCCCGGGGTGGGGAGGAGGTGCCGGGAGTTTGGTGAGGATAGGTCCCGGGGTGGGGAGGAGGTGCCGGGAGTTTGGTGAGGATAGGTGCCGGGAGTCTGTTTTCGTTTAAGTCCGTTGGTTCCTGTGTTCTGACGGACTTCAACAAATTTTCTTGTTATTGCCTATTTTTAGGTTGATTTCTTTAGAAATCGACCTATCACTTCGTTTATCTATATATATCTATAATGAAAATTTTGTCATCACGATAACTCTCGAAATAATACTCGAAATGGAACCAAATTTGGACAGTGAACTAATCTTATAAATATCTTGGATGAGTTCGTTAACCAAGTTGCTCCGACTTCTTGTTTTCAAGTGGCAGCCACTTGAAAATTTCAAACCGACATTGTAATAAGCATATTTAAAGCAAGATTTGCTTGAATTTTGTTGTAAATACAGGTCACATGAGGGTCTCAATGATGTTTATTAATGAAGTGTATCCGCCATTTTCAATAAAGTGGCAGATAATTTAAGTTAAACGGGACAACTTGAAATCAGGCTACCACTTGAAAATTTAAAATCCCTATAACTTCCGAAATAATACTCCAAATCGAACCAAATTTGAATAGTGTCTTAACTTATCTTATAAATATCTTGGATGAGTTTGTTAACCAAGTTGCTCCACCATTTTGATTTCAAGTGGAGACCACTTGAAAATTTCAAATTCAAATTGTAAAAAGCGTATTGCGAATTTCTTTTAATTTTGATGTATACATAGATTACACAAGTGTCTCAAATAACTTTATTAATGAACTTTATCCGCCATTTTTAATAAAGTGGTGGATATCTTAAGTTAAGCGGGACCACTTGAAATCAGGCCACCACTTGAAAATTTAAAACCATGATAACTTCCGAAATAATACTCCAAATGGAACCAAATTTGAACAGTGTCTTAACTTATCTTATTAATATCTTGATGAGTTTGTTAACCAAGTTGCTCCGCCATTTTGTTTTCAAGTGGAGACAACTTGAAAATTTCAAATTTAGATTCTAAAAAGCGTATTCCGAAGTTGTTTGAATTGTGATGTAAATACAGACCACATAAGGATCTCAATGAAGTTTATTAATAAACTATATCGGCCACTTTTAATAAAGTGGCAGATATCTTAAGTTAAGCGCGGTCACTTGAAAATTTAAAATCACGATAACTTTTGAAATAATACTTCAAATCGAACCAAATTTTGACAGTGATATAATTATCTTGAATGTTTTCACTAGGCAATTTGTCCCGACATCTTGTGTCTAAGTTCCAGCCACTTGAAATCACACTGCCACTTGAAAATATGCCATCACGATAACTTTTAAAATACTAAACTGATTCAAATAAAAGCTGGTTAGTGAACTTTTGGTTCAAATATCTAGGATAAGTTCTCTTGATGACTTGATCCGCAATTTTATTTTCAAGTGGCGGCCACTTGAAAATTTGTCATTATGGTAACTTTAGTAAGACAGAATCAATTCGCTTCAAGTTTGGGTAGTGGATTTATCATTCAAATATCTCAGGTAAGTTCGCTAGGCATCTCACTCCACTTTTTACTTTCCGAACACTATAGTGAGGAAAGTATTGTAATCATGTCAAAAATCCGAATTTGAGATTTTGATGTTTCTATACGTTTCGAGGTCCAATGAGTCCGTTTTCACTATTTTTGCGATGATGTATGTATGTGTGTGTATATGTATGTGTGTATGTATGTGTGTATGTATGTGTGTATGTCTGTGAGTGAACACGCTAGCGTCTAAACGCTTTGTTCGAATAACCTGAAAGTTCGTACGTATATTGTAAGTCATAATAGTATGAGCCCTATAGATTTTGGTGAATCTAGCACCTATAGTTTTTTTACAGGGACAAAAAGAAAATTTCTTTATCATTATGGCCTATGGGAGCAAAATCTTAAAAGTGCGATAGCATCTAAACGCCTTATTCAATTGAACAAAAATATTATACACATATTATAGGTCACAAATACTCAATCTGTATAGATTTTGGAGAATCTAGCACTTATAGTTTTTTTACAGGGACACAAAGAAAAATTCTTTATCATTATGCCTATGGGGCCAAATTTTTAAAAAGTACTCTAGATTTGGACATAATAAAACTACAATTGGGATTTTCTTTATCATCAAAATATCTGAAATAGGCAACTGCGCCGTAGATTTGGGGGTTAGCATCAGAAAATATATGTAATTCACAATTTAAATCATTCACAATACTAGATGAAGCAAAATAATGTCGTTTAATCCCTAAATGTGGCATTGATTCAATTTCTGAACACCATGAATTCACGGCTTCCTTCATACTATTTGGGATTTCTTCATCCCATCCTAAACCCGCCTTCCACAGTTCTTGAAGCAAGCACTTTATTCGTACTACAAAAGGAGCCAAAAATCCTACTGGATCATATATTCTGCCTGCAAGTCGAAGTATAAATCGCTTTGTGTATTGCATTTGAGGTAAAATGTCCAATAAGGAATTAACATTTAGTTTTAGAATATCTTGTTTAGTATCCCAAATGAGACCCAAAGTATTAACAGAGTCCTCAACATTTTCATCCATTTTAACTATACCTTTCTTCACCCATAAATCTTTCAAAACTGGAGAATTGGTCTTAAATTTTCGCAATTGCATATGTGCATCATTCATCACACTTATTGCATCACATGAAAGTTGGAATACTTTATCAACATCATTTGATCCAAAAAATAAATCATCAACATAAAAACATTCATTTAACATATTAAAAACCTCGGGATTCGTATCCTTATACTTTCGTATGTGAAATTTAATAACTTCTGAGAGAATGAACGAACTACAAGCAACGCCAAAAGGCACTCTTGTCATTCTTAAAATCTGAGTATTATTCTCTTCATTAATAGAATTTTTAATCCACAAGAATCTTAAATAATCCCTATCCCTAGGATCAATTGAAATTTGTAAGTATGCTTGTTTTAAATCACTACAAAATGCAATTCTATGTTTGCGAAATTTAAGAATCATATCTAAAACACTCGGGTTCAAATTAGGACCAGTTTGTAAACAATCATTTAAAGATGCACAATTTTTACTCTTCGATGACGCATCAAAGACAATACGAACTTTAGTAGTTTCTTTATCCTTGCGCACGACGGCTCTATGGGGCAAATAATAAGTTTTGTTTACACTTTTGTTTGTCTTTTCAACGATTCCTTCTTTGATATATTCATTTACCACTTGTGAATAATTTGCATTTAACCATTCATTATTTTTTAATAAATCACGTAATTTAATGAAGCGCTTTTCAGCATTTCTATAATTACTTTCTAAACCTTGTTTATCCGATTTCCATAAAAGAGAGGTTTGATATCGCCCATTTACAAACTCTAAATTTGTTTCATATTCCTTAATTAAATCAACATCATGTGTAGATAACTCTCTTTTATCATCCGTTATCCCTAATGACTCTAATTCCCAAAAAGCTTTTAATTGGTTCGTTAATTCAGAATTTTCACAGGATGATTCATTATTCAATACACTTAGAAAGTTGATGGCGCAATCAGATACTCTATTTTCTAATATTTCTAATTTTCCTTGTAAGCACCAACCCAACAACGATTTTATCGCATATATGTGATCATTTAATTTAATCACCTCACCATTATTTATCGACCAAAAATAATTTGCACCAATCAGTAAATCGATTGGCTTATTTGATTGAATATCTGCTAACTCAAATGTTTGTAATTTCAAAATATGGAAAATCTGTTTTGTGGGAGCTCTAATTCGAGCACCTGAAATGCAATCAGTAACTAAAGCTTCAATATCTATACTCTTCTCTGGTTCCTTTCTGTTTGTCAACCTAACGCAGACAACATCGAATAATTTTTCACAGGGCTGTCTGGAGCCAAACGAATAAACAAACAATTTTTCTTTTCTAATAATAGGAATTTTCAAATCTTTTACAGTTTTTGAATTTATAAATGATCTTTGGGACGCATTGTCCATTAAAATTCTAATCATTTTAGATTTTGCATTTTCATTAATTAAAGCAGAACATGTTTGTAGTAGTACATTTTCTGAATTATTTGAATCATTTAAATAGGAAGTTGATACAATAGCCTCAGAGTTTGAAATTAGATTATTTTCATTTTGACGTTTAAGATTTATGCCGCAACACGCAGTACAATGTTTTGAACTCTTGCAAATTTGACAATTTTTTATTTTTGACCAGCACTGATCACTTTTGTGATTTCTTTTTAAACATTTCACGCACAAGCCTTGCGCTAATACTTTAGTGCGTTTTTGTTCAGTACCTAATTCAGTACAATTGGTACTTTCATGAAGCTTAGAGCAAAACATGCAACTGCTTTTTACATTCGAAAGCAATGCTGATGCTGTGGGAATGTTGCGCTTTAAATTCCTTTTTTCGTAATCATAAGAATTTACACTTGATTTAAATTTAAGATTATTCGAAAGCATGTTAGACGCTTCTCTACATTCTATTTCTGCACGAACAAAATCCATAAGTTCAGTAACATCAAAATCTTTGGTTTTTGCGAATCCTGTTATATTCCAGGGCTAATTGATCAGGTAAATTTTTAATTAAAATGGGGCATAATAGCTGACCGTAAGTACCTGAAGCCACATTCAATGTTTTTAAATTACGAATTTGTGTTTCACATTCATCGTATAGCCTTCTTAACGCAGGTAGATTATTAATGTTTTTCACTTGTTCTATCGATAATAATTTTGACATATGCGCATTAATCACTAAATCTTTCCTTCCAAATCGATTTTCAAGTAATTCTATAGCTGCTGTATAATTCTCAGCTTCAATCGTATAGCCCGCAATAGCACTAGCAGCGTTTCCGCTAAGTAACTGTTTCAAATATAAAAACTTTTCAACATTCGATAATAATTTGTTTTCGTGAATAGATGTTTTATATTCATTCCAAAATTCAATCCATTTACAAGGATGACCATCGAACCTTGAAACGTTCAATTCTGGTAATTTAATTTTCGAATAATGTTCATTAGAACAATTATTTACTTCTGTTTTTGTCAACGGCTCAATGTTGTTTGTTCTTATTCCTGCACTGTTAGCACTAACTTCAGAAACCGAAAGTGATTTTTTACAAGTGTTAATTTTTCATTTATAACGAATAATTTTTTCCTGCAATTCTTCTGCGGAGATTATTTCGTTTTCAAATTCAGCATCAGTAACTTTTTGTTCTATGAGCCGATCTAATTCTTTCAAATCATTAGATTTAACCGTTAATTGTTCAAACATTTCATTTAGTGTTTCCGTTTTTTCAGAAATAGAAGCCGGATCATTTAAAATTTCTGAAACATAAGCTTCTATTTTATTTATCAGTTTTGTGGTTAAACTACGAATTATTGTTCTACGCTTCTTGTGCATTTCTATATCAGCCATAATTACTTATAATTTAAAAAATTTTTACTCATGAATATCACACTTATATCTTATAATTTATATTCATTATTCGTGTAATATTTCACTATTACTTCATTCATTATTTAAAATTCAATCATAAAAGTTCAAGAACAAAAATATTCGCCTACCTTATATTCTTCTTTTTCTTTATGTTATTCAATAATTCAAATCATTTTTCCGGCGTACCAAATTTGAATGATCTAACTGTATTTTTTGAGAAAAGGTATTTTAATAGGTTTTTAAAGGCCTGCAAGTCGAATGGGGATATTCAAGTTTTTTCTTTCATATAATTTCAAGTTACACTTTTTGAGCGTGGTGACCGATAAGAAAACAAATTTTAATAGAGAAAAGGTATTTAATAGGTTTTAAAGGCCTACAAGTTGAATGGGGATATTCAAGTTTTTTCTTTGATATTAATTCAAGTTACACTTTTTGAGCGTGGTGACCGATAAGAAAACAAATTTTAAGAGAAAATGTATTTAATAGGTTTTAAAGGCCTGCAAGTCGAATGGGGATATTCAAGTTTTTTCTTTGATATTAATTCAAGTTACACTTTTTGAGCGGGGTGACCGATAAGAAAACAAATTTTAATAGAGAAAAGGTATTTAATAGGTTTTAAAGGCCTGCAAGTCAAATGGGGTTATTCAAGTTTTTTCTTTGATATTAACGAATAAGATAACAATAATGATAAGAAAACAAATTTTAATAGAGAAAAGGTATTTTAATAGGTTTTAAAGGCCTGCAAGTCGAATGGGGATATTCAAGTTTTTTTCTTCGATATTAATTCAAGTTACACTTTTTGAGCGTGGTGACCGATAAGAAAACAAATTTTAATAGAGAAAAGGTATTTAATAGGTTTTAAAGGGCTGCAAGTCGAATGGGGATATTCAAGTTTTTTCTTTGATATTAATGAATAAGATAACAATAATGATAAGATAACAATAATGATAAGAAAACAAATTTTAATAGAGAAAATGTATTTTAATAGGTTTTAAAGGCATGTAAGTCGAATGGGGATATTCAAGTTTTTTCTTTGATATTAATTCAAGTTACACTTTTTGAGCGTGGAGACCGATAAGAAAACAAATTTTAATAGAGAAAAGGTATTTAATAGGTTTTAAAGGTCTGCAAGTCGAATGAGGATATTCAAATTTTATCTTTGATATTAATGAATAAGATAACAATAACGATAAGATAACAATAATGATAAGAAAACAAATTTTAATAGAGAAAAGGTATTTTAATAGGTTTTAAAGGCCTGCAAGTCGAATGGGGATATTCATGTTTTTTCTTTGATATTAATTCAAGTTACACTTTTTGAGCGTGGTGACCGATAAGAAAACAAATTTTAATAGAGAAAAGGTATTTAATAGGTTTTAAAAACCTGCAAGTCGAACACAGAAACTGCGGACTTGGACGGAAAAAGGGCAAAATCACACACACAAAAAAAAAAAGATTTTGGGAGTAAATGCGGTGTTTGGAGCAGCTCCCGCGAGAAAGACCAGCGAGACGCGATTATTTTACTTTTAACGTCCCTAAATAATACGGGACGGGAGGGACTTAGCCGAAATTGGATGGAAATGTGAAAATTAAACTTAGTTTTTCGGAACACCGAAATGAAGGGAATTTGACAAAATTGGATGGAAATGTGAAAATTAAATTTAGTTTTTCGGAACACCGAAATGAAAGGCCTTAGACAAAATTGGATGGAAATGTGAAAATTAAACTTAGTTTTTCGGAACACCGAAATGAAGGGACTTTGACAAAATTGGATGGAAATGTGAAAATTAAACTTAGTCTTTCGGAACACCGAAATGACTGAACGCGATTATTTTACTTTTAACGTCCCTAAATAATACGGGACGGGAGGGACTTAGCCGAAAAAGCGTAAGTGTTGTAGAATGCTGGAGAGAAGGATCGGAAACTTTCATCTTGTATAAGGAGAGCACTGTTGCTGATTGAAGATAGCAGAGGAGGCTCTCCCTGCTAAGGGGGGCAGGTTCCGGCTCCAGGTGAAGGAGGATGCCGGGAGTGTCTTGACCTCTTGCCACTCGTGGGGAATGCGAGACACAAACTGCGGAGAGGCCGAGTCCCGGTTTTTTCTTTGATATTAATTCAAGTTACACTTTTTGAGCGTGGTGACCGATAAGAAAACAAATTTTAATAGAGAAAAGGTATTTAATAGGTTTTAAAGGCCTGCAAGTCGAACACAGAAACTGCGGACTTTGACGGAAAAAGGGCAAAATCACACGCACAAAAAAAAAAAAAAAAAGATTTTGGGAGTAAATGCGGTGTTTGGAGCAGCGCCCGCGAGAAAGACCAGCGAGACGCGATTATTTTACTTTTAACGTCCCTAAATGATACGGGACGGGAGGGACTTAGCCGAAATTGGATGGAAATGTGAAAATTAAACTTAGTTTTTCGGAACACCGAAATGAAGGGAATTTGACAAAATTGGATGGAAATGTGAAAATCAAATTTAGTTTTTCGGAACACCGAAATGAAAGGCCTTGGACAAAATTTGATGGAAATGTGAAAATTAAACTTTGTTTTTCGGAACACCGAAATGAAGAGACTTGAACCGTATAGATTTTGGTGAATCTAGCACCTATAGTTTTTTTACAGGGACAAAAAGAAAATTTCTTTATCATTATGGCCTATGGGAGCAAAATCTTAAAAGTGCGATAGCATCTAAACGCCTTATTCAATTGAGCTGAAAATTTGTATGAATATTATAAATCACTGTTGCACTAACTATAAGCATTTTGGTGAATTGTGGCCGCCACGAGACTTTCTTCTATATTTTCTTATACAAATTCATTCAGTAACAATAACAATAAAAAAAAAAAAGTGGGATTTGAAAATTTGCCATAATAACTTTTGAAACACGGCGCTGATTTAAACCACAGTTGGACAGTAACCTATGCTTCAAATATCTTCGATGTGTTTGCTGGAACTTTAGAAATACTTAATCAATTCAAAGCAAAGTTGAAAAATGGATTTATCATTCAAACAACAAAAATTTAGAAAATTCACGTAACTCATGAACCAATCACGTTATTGCGTCCATCTTTGGTATATCGATAATAAGTATTTTCTCGCCAAAAGTCGCCAAAAAAGTCGCCATAGGGGAAAAGTCGCCAAATTTGGCGCCAAATCCATTACATGCGTTACTGGATCTTTTTAATCCGTTTTTAAGGTAAAATTAGACTATTTTAATGCTGAAACAGACTAGAAATGCAGGAAGTTAACATTTTATCAACTTACTAAGCCTCTTGGCAAGAATTTCTACAAAAAAAAAAAAAATATATATTTTCAAATTTGCAACGATATCTTAGATGAGCAACTTTTTCTGCTATTTTTTTCGAAGTGGCAGCCACTTAATTTTTCAACACAATGACATTTGAGATTTTGAATTAATTCGAACTATGTGCTGTGTACAGTAGACTTATCTCACAAACGCATTTCATATATTTGTCAACTTATCCCACCATTTTTTTTCCTAGCGCCGGCGACTTGAAAATTTTAAATTCACATAAAAGTGTATTTATGAACCGATTTGCTTAAAACTCCATATGTGCATAGCCTACATCAATATTTCTACCAAGTGCATTAATAATTTGTAGCCGCCATTTTGAAACAAAATGACAGCTACTTGATAAGGAAAAAGAAATCAACCTACCCTTCCGAAAAAGCCGGAAGGTCTGACTGACGGACTTAGTCTAATTTTCATATTTTGAAGAGTTTCTCGTCCAAGTCCGTTGGTTCCTGTGTCCTGACGGACTCAGTCAAATTCTCATATTTTTGCCCTTTTTTGTTAAGGTCCAGTTAGGTGTTCTGACTGACGGACTTGGTCTAATTTTCATTTTTTGAACAGTTTCTCGTCCAAGTCCGTTGGTTCCTGTGTTCTGACGGACTTAAACAAATTTTCTCGTTTTTGCCCATCTTTTATTAAAGTCCGTCAGTTAGGTGTTCTGACTGACGGACTTTCTCTAATTTTCGTGTTTTCGTCTGTTTTTCGGTTAAATCCGTTGGTTCCTGTGTCCTGACAGACTCAGTCAAATTCTCATATTTTTGCCCTTTTTTCTTAAGGTCCGTCAGTTAGGTGTTCTGACTGACGGACTTTGTCTAATTTTCATTTTTTCAACAGTTTCTCGTCAAAGTCCGTTGGTTCCTGTGTTCTGACGGACTTGAACAAATTTTCTTGTTTTTGCCTATCTTTTATTAAAGTCCGTCAGTTAGGTGTTCTGATTGACGGACTTTCTCTAATTTTCGTGTTTTCGTCTGTTTTTCGGTTATCCGTTGGTTCCTGTGTCCTGACGGACTCAGTCAAATTCTCATATTTTTGCCCGTTTTTGCTAAGGTCAGTCAGTTAGGTGTTCTGATTGACGGACTTCGTCAATTTTTCATATTTTTTCCCATCTTTTGTTCAGGCGGGGAGACTGACGGACGATTGTTAAGGTCAGTCAGTTAGGTGTTCTGACTGACGGACTTTGTCTAATTTTCATTTTTTCAACAGTTTCTCGTCAAAGTCCGTTGGTTCCTGTGTTCTGACGGACTTGAACAAATTTTCTTGTTTTTGCCTATCTTTTATTAAAGTCCGTCAGTTAGGTGTTCTGATTGACGGACTTTCTCTAATTTTCGTGTTTTCGTCTGTTTTTCGGTTATCCGTTGGTTCCTGTGTCCTGACGGACTCAGTCAAATTCTCATATTTTTGCCCGTTTTTGCTAAGGTCAGTCAGTTAGGTGTTCTGATTGACGGACTTCGTCAATTTTTCATATTTTTTCCCATCTTTTGTTCAGGCGGGGAGACTGACGGACGATTGTTAAGGTCAGTCAGTTAGGTGTTCTGATTAACGGACTTGGTCAAATTCCCATATTTTTGCCCTTTTTTATTAAGGTCCGTCAGTTAGGTGTTCTGATTGACGGACTTAGTCAATTTTTCATATTTTCTCCCATCTTTTGTTCAGGTAGGGAGACTGACGGACGATTGTTAAGGTCAGTCAGTTAGGTTTTCTGACTGACGGACTTTGTCTAATTTTCATTTTTTCAACAGTTTCTCGTCCAAGTCCGTTGGTTCCTGTGTTCTGACGGACTTGAACAAATTTTCTTGTTTTTGCCTATCTCCTATATTATTAAAATCTGTACGCGTGTGTCTGTGTCTCTGTGTGTCTGTGTGTCTGTGAGAAACGGCTTGACGCGGACTTCTGATTGACAGACTTTGTCTAATTTTCGTGTTTTCGTCTGTTTTTCGGTTGTCCGTTGGTTCCTGTGTCCTGACGGACTCAGTCAAATTCTCATATTTTTGCCCTTTTTTGTTAAGGTCCGTCAGTTAGGTGTTCTGATTGACGGACTTAGTCAATTTTTCATATTTTCTCCCATCTTTTGTTCAGGTGGGGAGACTGACGGACGATTGTTAAGGTCAGTCAGTTAGGTGTTCTGACTGACGGACTTTGTCTAATTTTCATTTTTTCAACAGTTTCTCGTCCAAGTCCGTTGGTTCCTGTGTTCTGACGGACTTGAACAAATTTTCTTGTTTTTGCCTATCTTTTATTAAAGTCCGTCAGTTAGGTGTTCTGATTGACGGACTTTGTCTAATTTTCGTGTTTTCGTCTGTTTTTCGGTTGTCCGATGGTTCCTGTTTCCTGACGAACTCAGTCAAATTCTCATATTTTTGCCCTTTTTTGTTAAGGTCCGTCAGTTAGGTGTTCTGATTGAGGGACTTAGTCAAATTCTCATATTTTTGCCCTTTTTTGTTAAGATCCGTCAGTTAGGTGTTCTGATTGACGGACTTAGTCAATTTTTCATATTTTCTCCCATCTTTTGTTCAGGTGGGGAGACTGACGGACTTAGTCAAATTCTCATATTTTTGCCCTTTTTTGTTAAGGTCCATCAGTTATGTGTTCTGATTGACAGACTTTGTCTAATTTTCGTGTTTTCGTCTGTTTTTCGGTTGTCCGTTGGTTCCTGTGTCCTGACGGACTCAGTCAAATTCTCATATTTTTGCCCTTTTTTGTTAAGGTCCGTCAGTTAGGTGTTCTGATTGACGGACTTAGTCAATTTTTCATATTTTCTCCCATCTTTTGTTGAGGTGGGGAGACTGACGGACGATTGTTAAGGTCAGTCAGTTAGGTGTTCTGACTGACGGACTTTGTCTAATTTTCATTTTTTCAACAGTTTCTCGTCCAAGTCCGTTGGTTCCTGTGTCCTTACGGACTCAGTCAAATTCTCATATTTTTGCCCTTTTTTGTTAAGATCCGTCAGTTAGGTGTTCTGATTGACGGACTTAGTCAATTTTTCATATTTCCTCCCATCTTTTGTTCAAGTGGGGAGACTGACGGACTTAGTCAAATTCTCATATTTTTGACCTTTTTTGTTAAGGTCCATCAGTTATGTGTTCTGATTGACAGACTTTCTCTAATTTTCGTGTTTTCGTCTGTTTTTCGGTTGTCCGTTGGTTCCTGTGTCCTGACGGACTCAGTCAAATTCTCATATTTTTGCCCTTTTTTGTTAAGGTCCGTCAGTTAGGTGTTCTGATTGACGGACTTAGTCAATTTTTCATATTTTCTCCCATCTTTTGTTCAGGTGGGGAGACTGACGGACTTAGTCAAATTCTTCTATTTTTGCCGGATTTGTTAAGGTCGGTCAGTTAGGTGTTCTGACTGACGGACTTGGTCTAATTTTCATTTTTTCAACAGTTTCTCGTCCAAGTCCGTTGGTTCCTGTGTTCTGACGGACTTGAACAAATTTTCTTGTTTTTGCCTATCTTTTATTAAAGTCCGTCAGTTAGGTGTTCTGATTGACGGATTTTGTCTAATTTTCGTGTTTTCGTCTGTTTTTCGGTTGTCCGTTGGTTCCTGTGTCCTGACGGACTCAGTCAAATTCTCATATTTTTGCACTTTTTTGTTAAGGTCCGTCAGTTAGGTGTTCTGATTGACGGACTTAGTCAATTTTTCATATTTTCTCCCATCTTTTGTTCAGGTGGGGAGACTGACGGACTTAGTCAAATTCTCATATTTTTGTTCTTTTTTGTTAAGGTCCATCAGTTATGTGTTCTGATTGACAGACTTTGTCTAATTTTCGTGTTTTCGTCTGTTTTTCGGTTGTCCGTTGGTTCCTGTGTCCTGACGGACTCAGTCAAATTCTCATATTTTTGCACTTTTTTGTTAAGGTCCGTCAGTTAGGTGTTCTGATTGACGGACTTAGTCAATTTTTCATATTTTCTCCCATCTTTTGTTCAGGTGGGGAGACTGACGGACGATTGTTAAGGTCAGTCAGTTAGGTGTTCTGACTGACGGACTTTGTCTAATTTTCATTTTTTCAACAGTTTCTCGTCCAAGTCCGTTGGTTCCTGTGTTCTGACGGACTTGAACAAATTTTCTTGTTTTTGCCTATCTTTTATTAAAGTCCGTCAGTTAGGTGTTCTGATTGACGGACTTTGTCTAATTTTCGTGTTTTCGTCTGTTTTTCGGTTGTCCGATGGTTCCTGTTTCCTGACGAACTCAGTCAAATTCTCATATTTTTGCCCTTTTTTGTTAAGGTCCGTCAGTTAGGTGTTCTGATTGAGGGACTTAGTCAAATTCTCATATTTTTGCCCTTTTTTGTTAAGATCCGTCAGTTAGGTGTTCTGATTGACGGACTTAGTCAATTTTTCATATTTTCTCCCATCTTTTGTTCAGGTGGGGAGACTGACGGACTTAGTCAAATTCTCATATTTTTGCCCTTTTTTGTTAAGGTCCATCAGTTATGTGTTCTGATTGACAGACTTTGTCTAATTTTCGTGTTTTCGTCTGTTTTTCGGTTGTCCGTTGGTTCCTGTGTCCTGACGGACTCAGTCAAATTCTCATATTTTTGCCCTTTTTTGTTAAGGTCCGTCAGTTAGGTGTTCTGATTGACGGACTTAGTCAATTTTTCATATTTTCTCCCATCTTTTGTTGAGGTGGGGAGACTGACGGACGATTGTTAAGGTCAGTCAGTTAGGTGTTCTGACTGACGGACTTTGTCTAATTTTCATTTTTTCAACAGTTTCTCGTCCAAGTCCGTTGGTTCCTGTGTCCTTACGGACTCAGTCAAATTCTCATATTTTTGCCCTTTTTTGTTAAGATCCGTCAGTTAGGTGTTCTGATTGACGGACTTAGTCAATTTTTCATATTTCCTCCCATCTTTTGTTCAAGTGGGGAGACTGACGGACTTAGTCAAATTCTCATATTTTTGACCTTTTTTGTTAAGGTCCATCAGTTATGTGTTCTGATTGACAGACTTTCTCTAATTTTCGTGTTTTCGTCTGTTTTTCGGTTGTCCGTTGGTTCCTGTGTCCTGACGGACTCAGTCAAATTCTCATATTTTTGCCCTTTTTTGTTAAGGTCCGTCAGTTAGGTGTTCTGATTGACGGACTTAGTCAATTTTTCATATTTTCTCCCATCTTTTGTTCAGGTGGGGAGACTGACGGACTTAGTCAAATTCTTCTATTTTTGCCGGATTTGTTAAGGTCGGTCAGTTAGGTGTTCTGACTGACGGACTTGGTCTAATTTTCATTTTTTCAACAGTTTCTCGTCCAAGTCCGTTGGTTCCTGTGTTCTGACGGACTTGAACAAATTTTCTTGTTTTTGCCTATCTTTTATTAAAGTCCGTCAGTTAGGTGTTCTGATTGACGGATTTTGTCTAATTTTCGTGTTTTCGTCTGTTTTTCGGTTGTCCGTTGGTTCCTGTGTCCTGACGGACTCAGTCAAATTCTCATATTTTTGCACTTTTTTGTTAAGGTCCGTCAGTTAGGTGTTCTGATTGACGGACTTAGTCAATTTTTCATATTTTCTCCCATCTTTTGTTCAGGTGGGGAGACTGACGGACTTAGTCAAATTCTCATATTTTTGTTCTTTTTTGTTAAGGTCCATCAGTTATGTGTTCTGATTGACAGACTTTGTCTAATTTTCGTGTTTTCGTCTGTTTTTCGGTTGTCCGTTGGTTCCTGTGTCCTGACGGACTCAGTCAAATTCTCATATTTTTGCACTTTTTTGTTAAGGTCCGTCAGTTAGGTGTTCTGATTGACGGACTTAGTCAATTTTTCATATTTTCTCCCATCTTTTGTTCAGGTGGGGAGACTGACGGACGATTGTTAAGGTCAGTCAGTTAGGTGTTCTGACTGACGGACTTTGTCTAATTTTCATTTTTTCAACAGTTTCTCGTCCAAGTCCGTTGGTTCCTGTGTTCTGACGGACTTGAACAAATTTTCTTGTTTTTGCCTATCTTTTATTAAAGTCCGTCAGTTAGGTGTTCTGATTGACGGACTTTGTCTAATTTTCGTGTTTTCGTCTGTTTTTCGGTTGTCCGATGGTTCCTGTTTCCTGACGAACTCAGTCAAATTCTCATATTTTTGCCCTTTTTTGTTAAGGTCCGTCAGTTAGGTGTTCTGATTGAGGGACTTAGTCAAATTCTCATATTTTTGCCCTTTTTTGTTAAGATCCGTCAGTTAGGTGTTCTGATTGACGGACTTAGTCAATTTTTCATATTTCCTCCCATCTTTTGTTCAGGTGGGGAGACTGACGGACTTAGTCAAATTCTCATATTTTTGTCCTTTTTTGTTAAGGTCCATCAGTTATGTGTTCTGATTGACAGACTTTGTCTAATTTTCGTGTTTTCGTCTGTTTTTCGGTTGTCCGTTGGTTCCTGTGTCCTGACGGACTCAGTCAAATTCTCATATTTTTGCCCTTTTTTGTTAAGGTCCGTCAGTTAGGTGTTCTGATTGACGGACTTAGTCAATTTTTCATATTTACTCCCATCTTTTGTTCAGGTGAGGAGACTGACGGACTTGTCATATTTTTGCCCGATTTGTTAAGGTCAGTCAGTTAGGTGTTCTGACTGACGGACTTGGTCTAATTTTCATTTTTTCAACAGTTTCTCGTCCAAGTCCGTTGGTTCCTGTGTCCTTACGGACTCAGTCAAATTCTCATATTTTTGCCCTTTTTTGTTAAGATCCGTCAGTTAGGTGTTCTGATTGACGGACTTAGTCAATTTTTCATATTTCCTCCCATCTTTTGTTCAGGTGGGGAGACTGACGGACTTAGTCAAATTCTCATATTTTTGTCCTTTTTTGTTAAGGTCCATCAGTTATGTGTTCTGATTGACAGACTTTGTCTAATTTTCGTGTTTTCGTCTGTTTTTCGGTTGTCCGTTGGTTCCTGTGTCCTGACGGACTCAGTCAAATTCTCATATTTTTGCCCTTTTTTGTTAAGGTCCGTCAGTTAGGTGTTCTGATTGACGGACTTAGTCAATTTTTCATATTTCCTCCCATCTTTTGTTCAGGTGGGGAGACTGACGGACTTAGTCAAATTCTCATATTTTTGTCCTTTTTTGTTAAGGTCCATCAGTTATGTGTTCTGATTGACAGACTTTGTCTAATTTTCGTGTTTTCGTCTGTTTTTCGGTTGTCCGTTGGTTCCTGTGTCCTGACGGACTCAGTCAAATTCTCATATTTTTGCCCTTTTTTGTTAAGGTCCGTCAGTTAGGTGTTCTGATTGACGGACTTAGTCAATTTTTCATATTTACTCCCATCTTTTGTTCAGGTGAGGAGACTGACGGACTTGTCATATTTTTGCCCGATTTGTTAAGGTCAGTCAGTTAGGTGTTCTGACTGACGGACTTGGTCTAATTTTCATTTTTTCAACAGTTTCTCGTCCAAGTCCGTTGGTTCCTGTGTCCTGACGGACTCAGTCAAATTCTCATATTTTTGCCCTTTTTTGTTAAGGTCCGTCAGTTAGGTGTTCTGATTGACGGACTTAGTCAATTTTTCATATTTCCTCCCATCTTTTGTTCAGGTGGGGAGACTGACGGACTTAGTCAAATTCTCATATTTTTGTCCTTTTTTGTTAAGGTCCATCAGTTATGTGTTCTGATTGACAGACTTTGTCTAATTTTCGTGTTTTCGTCTGTTTTTCGGTTGTCCGTTGGTTCCTGTGTCCTGACGGACTCAGTCAAATTCTCATATTTTTGCCCTTTTTTGTTAAGGTCCGTCAGTTAGGTGTTCTGATTGACGGACTTAGTCAATTTTTCATATTTTCTCCCATCTTTTGTTCAGGTGGGGAGACTGACGGACTTAGTCAAATTCTCATATTTTTGCCCTTTTTTGTTAAGGTCCATCAGTTATGTGTTCTGATTGACAAACTTTGTCTAATTTTCGTGTTTTCGTCTGTTTTTCGGTTGTCCGTTGGTTCCTGTGTCCTGACGGACTCAGTCAAATTCTCATATTTTTGCCCTTTTTTGTTAAGGTCCGTCAGTTAGGTGTTCTGATTGACGGACTTAGTCAGTTTTTCATATTTTCTCCCATCTTTTGTTCAGGTGAGGAGACTGACGGACTTGTCAAATTCTAATATTTTTGCCCGATTTTTTAAGGTCAGTCAGTTAGGTGTTCTGACTGACGGACTTGGTCTAATTTTTATTTTTTCAACAGTTTCTCGTCCAAGTCCGTTGGTTCCTGTGTTCTGACGGAGTTAAACAAATTTTCTTGTTTTTGCCCATCTTTTATTTAAGTCCGTCAGTTAGGTGTTCTGATTGACGGACTTTGTCTAATTTTCGTGTTTTCGTCTGTTTTTCGGTTGTCCGATGGTTCCTGTTTCCTGACGAACTCAGTCAAATTCTCATATTTTTGCCCTTTTTTGTTAAGGTCCGTCAGTTAGGTGTTCTGATTGAGGGACTTAGTCAAATTCTCATATTTTTGCCCTTTTTTGTTAAGATCCGTCAGTTAGGTGTTCTGATTGACGGACTTAGTCAATTTTTCATATTTTCTCCCATCTTTTGTTGAGGTGGGGAGACAGACTGACGGACGATTGTTAAGGTCAGTCAGTTAGGTGTTCTGACTGACGGACTTTGTCTAATTTTCATTTTTTCAACAGTTTCTCGTCCAAGTCCGTTGGTTCCTGTGTCCTTACGGACTCAGTCAAATTCTCATATTTTTGCCCTTTTTTGTCAAGATCCGTCAGTTAGGTGTTCTGATTGACGGACTTAGTCAATTTTTCATATTTCCTCCCATCTTTTGTTCAAGTGGGGAGACTGACGGACTTAGTCAAATTCTCATATTTTTGACCTTTTTTGTTAAGGTCCATCAGTTATGTGTTCTGATTGACAGACTTTGTCTAATTTTCGTGTTTTCGTCTGTTTTTCGGTTGTCCGTTGGTTCCTGTGTCCTGACGGACTCAGTCAAATTCTCATATTTTTGCCCTTTTTTGTTAAGGTCCGTCAGTTAGGTGTTCTGATTGACGGACTTAGTCAATTTTTCATATTTTCTCCCATCTTTTGTTCAGGTGGGGAGACTGACGGACTTAGTCAAATTCTTCTATTTTTGCCGGATTTGTTAAGGTCGGTCAGTTAGGTGTTCTGACTGACGGACTTGGTCTAATTTTCATTTTTTCAACAGTTTCTCGTCCAAGTCCGTTGGTTCCTGTGTTCTGACGGACTTGAACAAATTTTCTTGTTTTTGCCTATCTTTTATTAAAGTCCGTCAGTTAGGTGTTCTGATTGACGGATTTTGTCTAATTTTCGTGTTTTCGTCTGTTTTTCGGTTGTCCGTTGGTTCCTGTGTCCTGACGGACTCAGTCAAATTCTCATATTTTTGCCCTTTTTTGTTAAGGTCCGTCAGTTAGGTGTTCTGATTGAGGGACTTAGTCAAATTCTCATATTTTTGCCCTTTTTTGTTAAGATCCGTCAGTTAGGTGTTCTGATTGACGGACTTAGTCAATTTTTCATATTTCCTCCCATCTTTTGTTCAGGTGGGGAGACTGACGGACTTAGTCAAATTCTCATATTTTTGTTCTTTTTTGTTAAGGTCCATCAGTTATGTGTTCTGATTGACAGACTTTGTCTAATTTTCGTGTTTTCGTCTGTTTTTCGGTTGTCCGTTGGTTCCTGTGTCCTGACGGACTCAGTCAAATTCTCATATTTTTGCCCTTTTTTGTTAAGGTCCGTCAGTTAGGTGTTCTGATTGACGGACTTAGTCAATTTTTCATATTTTCTCCCATCTTTTGTTCAGGTGGGGAGACTGACGGACTTAGTCAAATTCTCATATTTTTGTTCTTTTTTGTTAAGGTCCATCAGTTATGTGTTCTGATTGACAGACTTTGTCTAATTTTCGTGTTTTCGTCTGTTTTTCGGTTGTCCGTTGGTTCCTGTGTCCTGACGGACTCAGTCAAATTCTCATATTTTTGCACTTTTTTGTTAAGGTCCGTCAGTTAGGTGTTCTGATTGACGGACTTAGTCAATTTTTCATATTTTCTCCCATCTTTTGTTCAGGTGGGGAGACTGACGGACGATTGTTAAGGTCAGTCAGTTAGGTGTTCTGACTGACGGACTTTGTCTAATTTTCATTTTTTCAACAGTTTCTCGTCCAAGACCGTTGGTTCCTGTGTTCTGACGGACTTGAACAAATTTTCTTGTTTTTGCCTATCTTTTATTAAAGTCCGTCAGTTAGGTGTTCTGATTGACGGACTTTGTCTAATTTTCGTGTTTTCGTCTGTTTTTCGGTTGTCCGATGGTTCCTGTTTCCTGACGAACTCAGTCAAATTCTCATATTTTTGCCCTTTTTTGTTAAGGTCCGTCAGTTAGGTGTTCTGATTGAGGGACTTAGTCAAATTCTCATATTTTTGCCCTTTTTTGTTAAGATCCGTCAGTTAGGTGTTCTGATTGACGGACTTAGTCAATTTTTCATATTTCCTCCCATCTTTTGTTCAGGTGGGGAGACTGACGGACTTAGTCAAATTCTCATATTTTTGTTCTTTTTTGTTAAGGTCCATCAGTTATGTGTTCTGATTGACAGACTTTGTCTAATTTTCGTGTTTTCGTCTGTTTTTCGGTTGTCCGTTGGTTCCTGTGTCCTGACGGACTCAGTCAAATTCTCATATTTTTGCCCTTTTTTGTTAAGGTCCGTCAGTTAGGTGTTCTGATTGACGGACTTAGTCAATTTTTCATATTTTCTCCCATCTTTTGTTCAGGTGGGGAGACTGACGGACTTAGTCAAATTCTCATATTTTTGTTCTTTTTTGTTAAGGTCCATCAGTTATGTGTTCTGATTGACAGACTTTGTCTAATTTTCGTGTTTTCGTCTGTTTTTCGGTTGTCCGTTGGTTCCTGTGTCCTGACGGACTCAGTCAAATTCTCATATTTTTGCACTTTTTTGTTAAGGTCCGTCAGTTAGGTGTTCTGATTGACGGACTTAGTCAATTTTTCATATTTTCTCCCATCTTTTGTTCAGGTGGGGAGACTGACGGACGATTGTTAAGGTCAGTCAGTTAGGTGTTCTGACTGACGGACTTTGTCTAATTTTCATTTTTTCAACAGTTTCTCGTCCAAGACCGTTGGTTCCTGTGTTCTGACGGACTTGAACAAATTTTCTTGTTTTTGCCTATCTTTTATTAAAGTCCGTCAGTTAGGTGTTCTGATTGACGGACTTTGTCTAATTTTCGTGTTTTCGTCTGTTTTTCGGTTGTCCGATGGTTCCTGTTTCCTGACGAACTCAGTCAAATTCTCATATTTTTGCCCTTTTTTGTTAAGGTCCGTCAGTTAGGTGTTCTGATTGAGGGACTTAGTCAAATTCTCATATTTTTGCCCTTTTTTGTTAAGATCCGTCAGTTAGGTGTTCTGATTGACGGACTTAGTCAATTTTTCATATTTCCTCCCATCTTTTGTTCAGGTGGGGAGACTGACGGACTTAGTCAAATTCTCATATTTTTGTCCTTTTTTGTTAAGGTCCATCAGTTATGTGTTCTGATTGACAGACTTTGTCTAATTTTCGTGTTTTCGTCTGTTTTTCGGTTGTCCGTTGGTTCCTGTGTCCTGACGGACTCAGTCAAATTCTCATATTTTTGCCCTTTTTTGTTAAGGTCCGTCAGTTAGGTGTTCTGATTGACGGACTTAGTCAATTTTTCATATTTACTCCCATCTTTTGTTCAGGTGAGGAGACTGACGGACTTGTCATATTTTTGCCCGATTTGTTAAGGTCAGTCAGTTAGGTGTTCTGACTGACGGACTTGGTCTAATTTTCATTTTTTCAACAGTTTCTCGTCCAAGTCCGTTGGTTCCTGTGTCCTGACGGACTCAGTCAAATTCTCATATTTTTGCCCTTTTTTGTTAAGGTCCGTCAGTTAGGTGTTCTGATTGACGGACTTAGTCAATTTTTCATATTTCCTCCCATCTTTTGTTCAGGTGGGGAGACTGACGGACTTAGTCAAATTCTCATATTTTTGTCCTTTTTTGTTAAGGTCCATCAGTTATGTGTTCTGATTGACAGACTTTGTCTAATTTTCGTGTTTTCGTCTGTTTTTCGGTTGTCCGTTGGTTCCTGTGTCCTGACGGACTCAGTCAAATTCTCATATTTTTGCCCTTTTTTGTTAAGGTCCGTCAGTTAGGTGTTCTGATTGACGGACTTAGTCAATTTTTCATATTTACTCCCATCTTTTGTTCAGGTGAGGAGACTGACGGACTTGTCATATTTTTGCCCGATTTGTTAAGGTCAGTCAGTTAGGTGTTCTGACTGACGGACTTGGTCTAATTTTCATTTTTTCAACAGTTTCTCGTCCAAGTCCGTTGGTTCCTGTGTCCTGACGGACTCAGTCAAATTCTCATATTTTTGCCCTTTTTTGTTAAGGTCCGTCAGTTAGGTGTTCTGATTGACGGACTTAGTCAATTTTTCATATTTCCTCCCATCTTTTGTTCAGGTGGGGAGACTGACGGACTTAGTCAAATTCTCATATTTTTGTCCTTTTTTGTTAAGGTCCATCAGTTATGTGTTCTGATTGACAGACTTTGTCTAATTTTCGTGTTTTCGTCTGTTTTTCGGTTGTCCGTTGGTTCCTGTGTCCTGACGGACTCAGTCAAATTCTCATATTTTTGCCCTTTTTTGTTAAGGTCCGTCAGTTAGGTGTTCTGATTGACGGACTTAGTCAATTTTTCATATTTTCTCCCATCTTTTGTTCAGGTGGGGAGACTGACGGACTTAGTCAAATTCTCATATTTTTGCCCTTTTTTGTTAAGGTCCATCAGTTATGTGTTCTGATTGACAAACTTTGTCTAATTTTCGTGTTTTCGTCTGTTTTTCGGTTGTCCGTTGGTTCCTGTGTCCTGACGGACTCAGTCAAATTCTCATATTTTTGCCCTTTTTTGTTAAGGTCCGTCAGTTAGGTGTTCTGATTGACGGACTTAGTCAATTTTTCATATTTTCTCCCATCTTTTGTTCAGGTGAGGAGACTGACGGACTTGTCAAATTCTAATATTTTTGCCCGATTTGTTAAGGTCAGTCAGTTAGGTGTTCTGACTGACGGACTTGGTCTAATTTTCGTGTTTTCGTCTGTTTTTCGGTTGTCCGATGGTTCCTGTTTCCTGACGAACTCAGTCAAATTCTCATATTTTTGCCCTTTTTTGTTAAGGTCCGTCAGTTAGGTGTTCTGATTGAGGGACTTAGTCAAATTCTCATATTTTTGCCCTTTTTTGTTAAGATCCGTCAGTTAGGTGTTCTGATTGACGGACTTAGTCAGTTTTTCATATTTTCTCCCATCTTTTGTTCAGGTGGGGAGACTGACGGACTTAGTCAAATTCTTATATTTTTGCCCTTTTTTGTTAAGGTCCATCAGTTATGTGTTCTGATTGACAGACTTTGTCTAATTTTCGTGTTTTCGTCTGTTTTTCGGTTGTCCGTTGGTTCCTGTGTCCTGACGGACTCAGTCAAATTCTCATATTTTTGCCCTTTTTTGTTAAGGTCCGTCAGTTAGGTGTTCTGATTGACGGACTTAGTCAATTTTTCATATTTTCTCCCATCTTTTGTTGAGGTGGGGAGACTGACGGACTGTCTAATTTTCATTTTTTCAACAGTTTCTCGTCCAAGTCCGTTGGTTCCTGTGTCCTTACGGACTCAGTCAAATTCTCATATTTTTGCCCTTTTTTGTTAAGATCCGTCAGTTAGGTGTTCTGATTGACGGACTTAGTCAATTTTTCATATTTCCTCCCATCTTTTGTTCAGGTGGGGAGACTGACGGACTTAGTCAAATTCTCATATTTTTGTCCTTTTTTGTTAAGGTCCATCAGTTATGTGTTCTGATTGACAGACTTTGTCTAATTTTCGTGTTTTCGTCTGTTTTTCGGTTGTCCGTTGGTTCCTGTGTCCTGACGGACTCAGTCAAATTCTCATATTTTTGCCCTTTTTTGTTAAGGTCCGTCAGTTAGGTGTTCTGATTGACGGACTTAGTCAATTTTTCATATTTCCTCCCATCTTTTGTTCAGGTGGGGAGACTGACGGACTTAGTCAAATTCTCATATTTTTGTCCTTTTTTGTTAAGGTCCATCAGTTATGTGTTCTGATTGACAGACTTTGTCTAATTTTCGTGTTTTCGTCTGTTTTTCGGTTGTCCGTTGGTTCCTGTGTCCTGACGGACTCAGTCAAATTCTCATATTTTTGCCCTTTTTTGTTAAGGTCCGTCAGTTAGGTGTTCTGATTGACGGACTTAGTCAATTTTTCATATTTACTCCCATCTTTTGTTCAGGTGAGGAGACTGACGGACTTGTCATATTTTTGCCCGATTTGTTAAGGTCAGTCAGTTAGGTGTTCTGACTGACGGACTTGGTCTAATTTTCATTTTTTCAACAGTTTCTCGTCCAAGTCCGTTGGTTCCTGTGTCCTGACGGACTCAGTCAAATTCTCATATTTTTGCCCTTTTTTGTTAAGGTCCGTCAGTTAGGTGATCTGATTGACGGACTTAGTCAATTTTTCATATTTCCTCCCATCTTTTGTTCAGGTGGGGAGACTGACGGACTTAGTCAAATTCTCATATTTTTGTCCTTTTTTGTTAAGGTCCATCAGTTATGTGTTCTGATTGACAGACTTTGTCTAATTTTCGTGTTTTCGTCTGTTTTTCGGTTGTCCGTTGGTTCCTGTGTCCTGACGGACTCAGTCAAATTCTCATATTTTTGCCCTTTTTTGTTAAGGTCCGTCAGTTAGGTGTTCTGATTGACGGACTTAGTCAATTTTTCATATTTTCTCCCATCTTTTGTTCAGGTGGGGAGACTGACGGACTTAGTCAAATTCTCATATTTTTGCCCTTTTTTGTTAAGGTCCATCAGTTATGTGTTCTGATTGACAAACTTTGTCTAATTTTCGTGTTTTCGTCTGTTTTTCGGTTGTCCGTTGGTTCCTGTGTCCTGACGGACTCAGTCAAATTCTCATATTTTTGCCCTTTTTTGTTAAGGTCCGTCAGTTAGGTGTTCTGATTGACGGACTTAGTCAGTTTTTCATATTTTCTCCCATCTTTTGTTCAGGTGAGGAGACTGACGGACTTGTCAAATTCTAATATTTTTGCCCGATTTTTTAAGGTCAGTCAGTTAGGTGTTCTGACTGACGGACTTGGTCTAATTTTTATTTTTTCAACAGTTTCTCGTCCAAGTCCGTTGGTTCCTGTGTTCTGACGGAGTTAAACAAATTTTCTTGTTTTTGCCCATCTTTTATTTAAGTCCGTCAGTTAGGTGTTCTGATTGACGGACTTTGTCTAATTTTCGTGTTTTCGTCTGTTTTTCGGTTGTCCGATGGTTCCTGTTTCCTGACGAACTCAGTCAAATTCTCATATTTTTGCCCTTTTTTGTTAAGGTCCGTCAGTTAGGTGTTCTGATTGAGGGACTTAGTCAAATTCTCATATTTTTGCCCTTTTTTGTTAAGATCCGTCAGTTAGGTGTTCTGATTGACGGACTTAGTCAATTTTTCATATTTTCTCCCATCTTTTGTTGAGGTGGGGAGACAGACTGACGGACGATTGTTAAGGTCAGTCAGTTAGGTGTTCTGACTGACGGACTTTGTCTAATTTTCATTTTTTCAACAGTTTCTCGTCCAAGTCCGTTGGTTCCTGTGTCCTTACGGACTCAGTCAAATTCTCATATTTTTGCCCTTTTTTGTCAAGATCCGTCAGTTAGGTGTTCTGATTGACGGACTTAGTCAATTTTTCATATTTCCTCCCATCTTTTGTTCAAGTGGGGAGACTGACGGACTTAGTCAAATTCTCATATTTTTGACCTTTTTTGTTAAGGTCCATCAGTTATGTGTTCTGATTGACAGACTTTGTCTAATTTTCGTGTTTTCGTCTGTTTTTCGGTTGTCCGTTGGTTCCTGTGTCCTGACGGACTCAGTCAAATTCTCATATTTTTGCCCTTTTTTGTTAAGGTCCGTCAGTTAGGTGTTCTGATTGACGGACTTAGTCAATTTTTCATATTTTCTCCCATCTTTTGTTCAGGTGGGGAGACTGACGGACTTAGTCAAATTCTTCTATTTTTGCCGGATTTGTTAAGGTCGGTCAGTTAGGTGTTCTGACTGACGGACTTGGTCTAATTTTCATTTTTTCAACAGTTTCTCGTCCAAGTCCGTTGGTTCCTGTGTTCTGACGGACTTGAACAAATTTTCTTGTTTTTGCCTATCTTTTATTAAAGTCCGTCAGTTAGGTGTTCTGATTGACGGATTTTGTCTAATTTTCGTGTTTTCGTCTGTTTTTCGGTTGTCCGTTGGTTCCTGTGTCCTGACGGACTCAGTCAAATTCTCATATTTTTGCCCTTTTTTGTTAAGGTCCGTCAGTTAGGTGTTCTGATTGAGGGACTTAGTCAAATTCTCATATTTTTGCCCTTTTTTGTTAAGATCCGTCAGTTAGGTGTTCTGATTGACGGACTTAGTCAATTTTTCATATTTCCTCCCATCTTTTGTTCAGGTGGGGAGACTGACGGACTTAGTCAAATTCTCATATTTTTGTTCTTTTTTGTTAAGGTCCATCAGTTATGTGTTCTGATTGACAGACTTTGTCTAATTTTCGTGTTTTCGTCTGTTTTTCGGTTGTCCGTTGGTTCCTGTGTCCTGACGGACTCAGTCAAATTCTCATATTTTTGCCCTTTTTTGTTAAGGTCCGTCAGTTAGGTGTTCTGATTGACGGACTTAGTCAATTTTTCATATTTTCTCCCATCTTTTGTTCAGGTGGGGAGACTGACGGACGATTGTTAAGGTCAGTCAGTTAGGTGTTCTGACTGACGGACTTTGTCTAATTTTCATTTTTTCAACAGTTTCTCGTCAAAGTCCGTTGGTTCCTGTGTTCTGACGGACTTGAACAAATTTTCTTGTTTTTGCCTATCTTTTATTTAAGTCCGTCAGTTAGGTGTTCTGATTGACGGACTTTGTCTAATTTTCGTGTTTTCGTCTGTTTTTCGGTTGTCCGATGGTTCCTGTTTCCTGACGAACTCAGTCAAATTCTCATATTTTTGCCCTTTTTTGTTAAGGTCCGTCAGTTAGGTGTTCTGATTGAGGGACTTAGTCAAATTCTCATATTTTTGCCCTTTTTTGTTAAGATCCGTCAGTTAGGTGTTCTGATTGACGGACTTAGTCAATTTTTCATATTTTCTCCCATCTTTTGTTCAGGTGGGGAGACTGACGGACTTAGTCAAATTCTCATATTTTTGCCCTTTTTTGTTAAGGTCCATCAGTTATGTGTTCTGATTGATAGACTTTGTCTAATTTTCGTGTTTTCGTCTGTTTTTCGGTTGTCCGTTGGTTCCTGTGTCCTGACGGACTCAGTCAAATTCTCATATTTTTGCCCTTTTTTGTTAAGGTCCGTCAGTTAGGTGTTCTGATTGACGGACTTAGTCAATTTTTCATATTTTCTCCCATCTTTTGTTGAGGTGGGGAGACTGACGGACGATTGTTAAGGTCAGTCAGTTAGGTGTTCTGACTGACGGACTTTGTCTAATTTTCATTTTTTCAACAGTTTCTCGTCCAAGTCCGTTGGTTCCTGTGTCCTTACGGACTCAGTCAAATTCTCATATTTTTGCCCTTTTTTGTTAAGATCCGTCAGTTAGGTGTTCTGATTGACGGACTTAGTCAATTTTTCATATTTTCTCCCATCTTTTGTTCAGGTGGGGAGACTGACGGACTTAGTCAAATTCTTCTATTTTTGCCGGATTTGTTAAGGTCGGTCAGTTAGGTGTTCTGACTGACGGACTTGGTCTAATTTTCATTTTTTCAACAGTTTCTCGTCCAAGTCCGTTGGTTCCTGTGTTCTGACGGACTTGAACAAATTTTCTTGTTTTTGCCTATCTTTTATTAAAGTCTGTCAGTTAGGTGTTCTGATTGACGGATTTTGTCTAATTTTCGTGTTTTCGTCTGTTTTTCGGTTGTCCGTTGGTTCCTGTGTCCTGACGGACTCAGTCAAATTCTCATATTTTTGCCCTTTTTTGTTAAGGTCCGTCAGTTAGGTGTTCTGATTGACGGACTTAGTCAATTTTTCATATTTTCTCCCATCTTTTGTTCAGGTGGGGAGACTGACGGACGATTGTTA